>VYZM01005197.1:122877-144087 GCA_013398915.1 Dromas ardeola
CTTTGATAAAAAAAAAAAAAAAAAAAGGTTGTTGAGACCTTCTTTGATCATGCTATTACAGCTTGTCAGCTTTGCTTCATTACTTTTAATGAAGAGATTATGATTGGTTGGAACTAAAGTAATCCTACTTGGAATAACTAACACAGAGCATTAAAAATCTTGGAAAAGTAACTCCTCATCAAAACTGTCTTAAAAAACCCCCACAAAAACAAAAAACCAACACACTTTAAAGGTGTGTGGGGAGTGATCTGTACCTTTACTAGATTCCCTCCTTTACCCCCAGCACCTTCTGATTTCTCCACCAGGCAGGTGGGACTGGAGGATCTATTTAAGCGTTATACTACCACTGTGATGACCAGGAAATGACTGGAAATGAAAATGGGAGATTCTCCTGTGATGATGGGTTTTTTCTCTACAGCAGTATAACAAGAGACCGACATCTGAATTATTTACACTATCAAATATATCTACCCAATTACATAAGGACTGAAATCTTAAGAAAGTACTGTCTCTGGAGGTGATCCAAGATGATTGAGTAGCATAACCTTTAGGAATTATCTGAAGCAACATTAATAGCTTTGTTTAACCCAGACTACTGCTTTCATTGATACTGGATGTCGAATAGTGCTATAATACAACCTTTTCCTTTTTGGGAAGGAGCTTTTTCAAAAGTTGTCACGAGGAAGCTATTTCAGTAATGGAAAGAACAGAGAGAAACAGAGGAACTTTTTTTTTTTTTTTTTTTTAAAATCACAAGAGGATCAGCAGCAGCCTCTGAGAATGAACCAACATTGAAACCCTGCCCCCTGTCAACTAATGGGGTTTGTGCTACATCAGCATTAGGCATGACTGATGTACTTTTGACATGGTGTCATGTATAAAAATGGACTGGTTGATGAAATTTATCTCAATAACATTTATATCCAGCAATTATACATTCTCCTCTGTGGTTCCCACATTTGAATATTGTTCCCTTACCTCAGCTCATGGCTGGATCATGTTGCTCACGATTCTTTCCAGGCGTTTTGTGGGGGAATTTCATCCTATTCTCTGGAGAGTGTGTTTTAAAAGCCTCCTACTCATGTAAATAAAAACAAAGAGTTATCTAATGAACGGAAACAGCATTAAACCTGGGAAGTTCGAAGGCCTCCCCGATTTCCATGACTTTTCTCTGACCAGGGTACGGGAAGCGGTTAACCTGTGCTTAGGTTCCATACAGAAATGACCTTCCAGAGCCTTTGTAACAGAGACATTTTGCAGCTGAACCAGCCAGACTGGTTTAGAAAGGCTGTAGGGAGCCAGCAGTAGCTGGAATAGGAACTTTTAACTGAGATCTTTGATACCCAATTGTTTTTGTTCCAAAATGGAACGGAATTCAGTTCCTCATAACCAAGCCAATGGGTGTCTTTCTGTCCTCCATTTTCTCTTATGTTGAATTACCACTGCAGTACAGAGGAACTCAAGGACTTCTTAGAAGTGGGGATTTGCACGATTTTTTTTTTTTTCTGATTCCCTTCATGATAATCTAAAATGCAGGAATATTGGTTTTGTGCTCTGTACAGCCTCTTACCCTGTTCATTTTGTTCTTCATTGAAGATACACTTCTGCTGCTAAGATTGGAGAAGAGATACTGATTACAGCTCAGATTTTGAAGCAAGGAAGAAATATTGCATTTGCCACCGTGGATTTAACGAATAAGGCGACAGGGAAGTTAATTGCACAAGGTAGACATACAAAGTATCTAGGAAATTAATATAAGAAAGTAATTTAAAAAGTTATCATGTTGGGCTTAAGAATCCCATATAGAGTGATTTTCTCACTTATGCAATAAGACATCATCTGCAAAGTTGTGATAGTCTGTATAAAGTGAAGTGGTCTCACTCCCATAATAAACAAATTTATTGATTACCATCAAAATTGCTGCAAGCCTGAAACTTGTGCTATTTTGGGATGAACAACAGAATGCGACAGCATGGGGACGCATCTTTTTTTTTTTTGTTTTGGTCAAGACAGCAGAAGGAAAGAGCCTTTGGAACAGCCATATGGTTTACCAGCACGACAGTGCTTTAAAAGATCTCTGTTTTCTTTGCCTCTGGTGTCACTGTGTGACAAAGCAACCCTGTCTTCAGGCCCGTCACCGTCACATTCAAACAACACTATATACGCTTACAAACTAAACCACTTGTTTCTGTAAGATGGTAGTACGGAGTTCATATAACATAGCGTGAAACTGGTTTGAAAAGTGTAAAGCAGGCTAATACAGAGTGCAATTTACTGATGCTGTAACATATTCAAAAGTATTCAATAAAGCTTTCTGAAACTACCTTTTTAAAGATTATTTAATAGTTTTGTAATCTCTTTGCACTGAGTAAAAGCTTGCCAGCATGGAGTGGTTGAGAGAGGCTGCGGTGGAACCCTTGTACACAAATTCACCGGAGATTTCATCATCATCTCCCTGTGATTCCTGAATGTGAAAATGCAGTTACATCATCAGGGCTTTTCACCTCTACCTACCTGAAGTTCTGGCTGTATTTGCTTAAAAATCATCAGCTGAGAGTTAGAGATGTATCGAAAGAAGTTTGGTGAGCCTTTAATCAGGAGAAGGCTGTCAATTATCCAACTTGGGTATGAACATGGTAGAATTAAGCTGCTGAGTTAATCAGTTGAAGACTTGTCTCCTCATGAGCTGCTGTGGACAGGTTTAACTGCTTTCTTCAAACTGATGACAAACAATCCTTGGCAAGGCTGTCACACTGTAACAAAACCAGCAATGCTACATATGCAGTGCAAGTTTACATAAACCATGACCTCAGTTTTTCTTCTGTAGTGGGAGGGCACGCATAATTCTTTTTGTCATGGAAGTTGACTCATTGTCTTTAGTGATGTGAATTTTGTGATTAAATGTGCAGGCAGGGCATGTTTCGCATATTCCTAAACCTAAAGTAGTAATTTCCAATGAGTTAAGTGACCTGTTTATGCAGATTGATTTTCAATATGAAGTTGAACAAGTCTCTAATATATCAGAAATCTTTCCAAAATTACTTTCCAACAAGTGATATAGCTGATAACTTACCTTGCAATGGAAGTTCTCTAAAGAAAGTACCTACAGTGGGCTCAAGCTATCAGCATGTATTTTTTAGAACAGTTGTTCGTGGTATATACATTCTCAACAAAAGCTTTTTCTCTGATGCTGTTTCAGAAATACATGGCTTACATGCCTGTGGGTACTTCAACTTTTAATGGTAGCATCCTCTTTTCAGCGGTACATTTGTAATGATTTCTTCCCCAGTACTTGCACTTGAGCTCAGAATCATCCTTGAATCATGTTTTTAGAAGCACAATGCTTTGCTAAAGCAGTTCTGTGAAGATATTTCTTACAGGAACAACCTTTTTTGTTTTAAATTCTTGGTCAGCAGATCTATACGCTTCACTGTATTAAATTTTTTCTCACTTTACAATTTCCTCTGCCTGGATATCAATTATGAGTCTTAAGCATCTCCAGCTCCTCTAGAATTACTAGGATGACTAGACAGAGAGGATCCATCATAACATGTGGGCACACCTAGTGAGTTTAGCAATTGCTGTTCTGATCATCTTATTAAGATGTTCTGGCATCACCAGTCATGTTTTTTTCTCATTCTTAAGTTTACTGGTTTTCTTCCATGTAGCGAAGTGCAACAGGTGAAGGAAATAGAAGTGAGGATTAAACCCACTCCCCTCACTGGAACACAAGGGTGACTTTGACTAGTATCTGAAATAAAAGGCAGAGGACGACAATGAAAGAGGTCTCGAATTCAACACATACCAAAGGATTCCGAATGCTCAGCTCTGTGTGCTGGGACAACTCTGTCCTTGTGTAACTGTCCCACTGCAACATAACGTGGCTTCCCTCATCAAAGCCGGACGCCTTAGGAACCTGCCATAGTTAAGTGGTCTCATTCTATCACTTAGCATTCGTCATATCTACATAATTACAATTGAGAAGTGCACAGGCAAATTAAGAGTGGCAAACCTCAACATGGAAACAACAGTATCCTCCTGTTCCCATTCCAGCCTGGCAAGGACTCTTGCAGGCTGAGGGGGAAAACAAATAAAAAAACCCTTCCTGAAGTAACAAGTGAATTCTCTTCTCCCTTGTAACAGACTATTCAACATAGTATTTTAGTGCCACCTAATTAATAAGAAAGAGGGACATCATTAATATGCAGGACACCTATTTTAGAAGTGGCTCATTAGACTGATTATTTTAAGACAACCTTGTCTGTTACCCCTCCAGCAACACGCTGACCTCATAATTTATTTCATAGCTCAGGCTTGGAGATGATCTTAGAAGGCATTGTCACCATTGGGCTTGCTTAGCTTTGGGAGTAAACTGCCAAACATCAGACAATATTTGGAAGCGTTCTTTACTGATTTCACCCTAACCTACACACTGAAAAATCTGTATCTTACCTTAGCTGAGTCTGAAAGGAAGTAACGGCAATCACCGTAATAAGGACAAATGGCACATGGTTCCACCTGGCATCAGAACAAACAGATCTCCTGCGGGGCTGACCTGGTTCCATCACTGCAGGTTTTGGCACAACTCCCTTACAAGCAAGCAAGCGACTTGATGAGATCAGCTTTGAGTCTTATTAGTGTACCAGATTATATACCCAATAGCTGACAGAAATCTGCAAGCTCCATATCCTACAGCTGCAGATGAGACTGTCTGTCTGATATTATGCTGGTTTGTTTGGTTTTGATGGTGGGTTGGTTTTTTTTTTTCCACATATATGACACATCATGGAACAGTTTGTCACTATCGGTGAAAGTAAGTGCAGCTTCCCACTTTGTGCAATATATTGGTCACGGAAGCGTTTCATGCTGGTTTCACATCACTACTGTCGCACAAACGCGTTCAGACTGACAGCTGGGTATTCGCAGCACAGTGGGACTGTGCATTACAGGTCCCTTGAGGAAATGAGGAATCGGAACAGAATCCCACTGGCATTTAAAACCAAGAGTCCAGATGCTAATCAGGGCACATACCGATCATGGATTAAGGTGCCATGAGGAGAGATTTAAGTCATTCAGGATTACAGCTCTCGGGAAAAAGCAACTTGTCAGTGATAAACTGGGGAGAGGAGGCACTAAGGTATCAGGACTCCCTGTTAGTCTTTCAGGTTGAGGCACCTGTCACAGGGGTCTCATGGCTGAGCTGCTTCACCTAGGTTACTCCGCCAATTTAATTACGAGCCAGTTGGTTTACAATTCTCAAATTGGCAAGCGTTTCCACCTAAAGGGGAGGAGGTGGGGGGGACGACAGGGTGAATGAGGCTGTTAAGTAACCGTTCTGAACAGCAGTTCAGTTCTGTTCAGCTTCAGTGACTGGCTCCGAGCCACCGCCAGGGCATATGGAAGAATTCCCAACTGCGTTTTATCACTAACCATTTTAGAATTCTCTATCTGCAGAAACCATTTAGTTAGTAGAAAGAAACCCCCAAACCCCTCCCTTACCTCACTGTCCATGGGAATGAAGAAAAATGCACTTTAATTCCTATTTTGCTACGGGATAACACGATGACAGTTATTACCTTTGTGATTCCGTAACGCATCCCCCAATGACTGCTGTTAGCACATCCTCTGGTCCGAAGCTGCCATGGTTGCGGGACACTGCGGAATATACAGTTTGCGCCTAAACCAGAGCAAATTACCTGCAAGCTCTAATCAAAGACAACACGTTGGCTATCCTGCAGAAAAATAACCCACTAAGCATACTTTTGTTCACTAAAACAGTATCTGGGGCTGCACCACTGTAGCAAGATTCTGGATCTTTGATTTCTTCTGCTTAAAAGCAGTAGCTGCTTGAATATATTTCAAGAGTCCAAAAAAAGCAGCTTGTAGAGTGGGTGCTCTAGCATACAGTAATTGTGCTCAAATTAAGAGACCTTTCCATGTGTAAATCCCTTCCAAGCAGAACTAGGTCACAGATATCTTCAGCCCTAAAAAGCATTTCAGTCCACCGCGCAGAAGAGAAATTGGGCTTGCTTATCACTTTGCTTGCTTCAGTTAACCTGTGGAGCTGATGCACCCCTCCGCAGCATCAGCCTGGGGAACTCCCAGCTGCAGTGCACAAATCGGAACGCAGCACCCACTACTGTAGATGGAACGGCCATCTCCTCCTTAGCATTCCTGACAGCAGAGAGTTCATCCGTACTCCAAGAACACCACGAGAAGGAAGATTTAAACACCCAAACTAACACAAGGCACCCAGCCCCTGTGCACTACGGCCGGGCAAGAGCTAAGGGAACTTCCAGTTCTAGCTAAACTTTTTTCTTTTGTAAAACACTACTAAAGCCCTTTATCTCATTACTTCATTCCAGAAAGCTGTTCCAGAATCTGTAGGCTTACGCAGCTTCTAAATTTGCTGCTGCAATAAATGCAAAACTCAAAATGGGAAAAGCTTTTCTAGGCTAGTCACACCATGTGTCTATCTGCTTAGTGGATGTAAAGGTAGTCTAGTAATTCTCAACTTTAACAGCTATCAAGCTGTTGGCAGGAACCTTAATGTAATCTTAAATGAAGCCTCTAACAGCCCATTAGAATTATATCACACTTAAGGAGCAAAAAAAAAAAAACCCTAAGTGACCATTCTCGCTGTTCAACCCGCCGAGATCCAGATTTAACACAAGATGGCATTCATTAATTGCAAGTAACCTAATGACTCAGCACATGACAAGCACAAGAAAATGCAGTGTTTTTCCAGCAGCAAAACAGAAATGGGTAGGGAACGGCACCTACAGAGCTCACAAGCTGGAGGTAGGTACAAGAAGCAGGAGTTTATGGCACTTGTCAGGTTTTAAAATTATTTTAAAAACTAATACTTTTGTATAATGTGTCAACAGATGTGGTCATTCACAAGGCCCAGAGCACCTACCTGTCGTGAAGACTGATCCTCTGCTTGTTTTATATTTTGTAAATATAGACCAACTAGGTCTTTCAGAGATTTTTAAAAGTCCAGAAAATTGAACCTGACAAAACGACCATCTTTCCACCAGCTTTGTTTCTAATAGGCTTAACATTTTGCTATGCAAAAAAAAAAAAATCAACTTGTAGCAAGAGATAAGTACCTTGATCTAAAGCTTTCAATGCTCAGAGATTAGTTCCAGTGACCATTTTTCTTTTTTTTTTTTTTCTCTTAAGAGAAACACTGCATAATCCCAATAAGTTTCTAGGACCTGATGTATCACTTACCACAGCAATTTTAGTATAACAAAATAGCTTTCGAGAAGCAATTCATGCTCTGTTTGAGACAGATGTGACAAAGGGCATCAATTGCAAACTAGCTACAGGCAGATTACATTTGGGCAATGCTTGCGCAAGCAGTTCTGTCCATTTTACTGTACTTTTGATAACACTTATGCAATGCAAGAGGCTTGAAAAGTGAAAGGAAACTCTACAGCCATGTACAAGCTATGACACAAGTTTCTCCTCATCATCTGGGAAACACCTGACACCAGCTTCCCTTCAGCAGACACTTCATTTAGATACAAGAGATTTAATGGGCCTCTGTCAACTTCATTTTGCTACCTCCACGTTTATCCCTGCCCCATTCACACTTACCAAGTTCACACGACAAATCCTCAAGCAGTAGCCTGGTAAAACTCCCATATTCAGGTGAGATGCTGAGTGTACTTCCATTCTGGGTATTAGTATATCTAAAGGTGCCACAGAAGTAGCTGAAAGCAGGTAGTAACCAAAATTCTTGTCCAACACAAGAGGCCTTTTTGCATTTACAAAAAGCTCCACTGAACAAACTAGTTTTACAGAGTCACAAACTGCGCTTTGTAAACATTAGTTTTGTGAGATAAAACCTACACTTTGAAGTTGAGAAAGCCTACCAAAAAGCCACTAAGCTGATATAAAGAGGGCCTGAAGCCAAAAGACAGACATTGTGAACTGCTTCCACTTGCTTCTGAAGGGCGCTTTGCCGAAATAACCTAGAAGAATATTCTGAGATTTAACTAGAAGCTCCATTGAGAGAGAGTGGGACAACTTCAAGTTTAACCTTTTCCCTCAAAAGTCATCCTGTTGAGGTGGAGAAAGCGTCACCTTTCAAAGGTGCCAAATGATTTACGAACAAACTCTCATATACTCCCTGAGATTCTCATGCTCTGAAGCCTGTTGTTCCTCGTTCTCTTTTTTCTCCCCTGCTCCACCCCCACCCCAATTTACACAATGCAGCGATCAACTCAATCCGATAGCACAGCAAAAGCATAACATTTGTTAGCCGGGTAGAACAGACCACATTTAGCAAAAATAGTATTATACAACTATCTTCTCACAAGAAAGCACAGCGTTACTTAACTCTGGGATGACTCACAAAGAACATCTTCATGCATCCCATACAAAACTAAAAGCGATTAAACTGAACAGGTTGCTCCCTGTAATACAGAGAATTAAAGTTAAGGATCATACCATTGCTGACAGTTAAAAAGCATGGTACGCAGCCACTCAGGCCAACATCTTGAGGCTTTTTTTTTTTTTTATAAGAGAAACCAGGATGAAGACAGACAAAATTCCTAATGCAAAAACTACTAAGTCATTTCCTTTGCTAACCAAGGTAACTATGGCCACATTCTCACTACTGTGAGATGATGTCCAAAATGACAAATTAAGAAGAAACAAAGGGATTGCACTTAGGAAGCAAAATCCAAACTCATGAAACTTGAATGGTCAAGACCCTACAAAACCCATCTCAAGCTTCATGTGGACACTTGGTATTATGACACAGGCCATTCAAAGGGGGGACAGCTAAATTTAGCTGGGAAATTTTAAGTACTATTAGCAGGTATAGTGGTTACTAACTATTCCAGAAAGTCTTAGCATTCTGTAGAGCAGCATTTTCAAGGTATTCTTTGTCACTTAAGGCATTTATTAACGTGAAGTTGCAGCTTTCATGTGGTGTTTTTCCAGGGTGCTCCGGTTTAACCTGTAGGACTTCATGACCAAAGAAATATCCACGTACTAATACAATAGTATGCTAGTAATTTGATTAATAGTCTGACAATTACTTTTCAAAACAAACATACTGCCTGCATATGTAAGAACACCTTTACCACTAATCTTTGTTAATCTTAATACCATTTTACTGCCTGGACATTTTCAGTGTCTGCAACAGGTGACACTGTCAAGATGTAAGACACTACTAAAATTCAATTCATAAGATTTCCATAAATACAGCCAGACATCTTTCACCTAATTTATTTAAGTTCCAATTTTTTCCAATTCCAAACAAAAGCTAAATACAAGTTTTAAACAGGTAAGCACTAGTTTTATCCAAAGGGAGCAGGCTTATGCAGTTTTACTCCAGTAAAGTACTCAACCCTTAAGCAGAGCCTTCTTTGTCATCAAAACTATACAGTAGTCTTCCTTTTATCATTGCACAATCTTAAAATGTTCTGTCAGAACCAACTTTTGACACTCCAAACACTATTTTACATTGTTTTATAATGTCTATTCCAAAAGAAAAAAAACCTCAATGGGTTTTCGATAAGAAATGTTTTAGAAACCAGTATTTCCTGCACAGTTCACCTGCAAGTTTACAAGTCTCAACTCTCAAGAAAAAATAATCCTCTACCAACATTGTTTCTGCAGCTATTATTTTACTTTATTTTTAGCTGCTTTAGCGACTTCAGACTCCAGGTCTGCCTCATCTGTATAAATGCATCCAACTCAAAAGAATACTTTTATACAGTTATACAGCAACTTGGGGAAAGAGATCCAAAACGAAAGTGCCAGTATACTTAAGACATGGCCCAGCAAAACAAAAGAGGCAAAAAATGCCTACACATTAAATGAGATGCTTTTTTTTAAAGAAAGATTTCTTTCCCACATTTACTTCCTATTGTAACAGCCACTTTTCTGTTCATTAAAATGAATGATAGTGCTCTTTGATACAATCATTAACAACAAAGCTATAAGGCTTTTATACCCATTACATTCACTTCTCACCCTCCAAATACTGATGGTTAACATTATAGATGTTAAGGGGCATGACCAGCACAAATGGGAACACCACCACAAATGATCACCTTGTGCTTTCGGATACATTTGTTTCAGTGTACAGTCCCTTCATTTCACATTTTAGTAAGATGCTGATGCAGTGCAGAAGCGTGCAGAGCATCCTCTCTTTCACAAGGTCCATGCAGAAAACATCTAAAAAAAAATTGTAAAGTTCTGAGATACAAATGATAAAAAAAATCCAGGATGATCAAGTTTCACAATGTACAGTGTTCTGAACATGAGTCCATTTTCTTCTAAATTCTGAAAGAATAAAGTGGTGAGGAAAGTGAAAATCCACTGCTGCATTCTGTGATCTTCCCCATTTTGCTGGCCAGTACCTTACTCTGGCATGTACGGACGGAGGTGATCCTCTATGGTACCAACCGTCCAGTGAGTGAGCTGCTCCTGTGGCAGGTACAGGCAGATGCTGCATAACTTGAAGATTGTAGCTTTGTTTTTTGGAGTCTAGAGGCAAGGAAAACCCAAAGAAAAGCTATTAATCACTAAAGTTAAGACTAATAGGCAGACCCCTCAGCAGATCTAGCCCAATTACTAGCTTGCTGCTGGTTGTGGACGAACAACATATACATTTAAAAGCCACTGTTTCATCCGTACAAACAGCCTGAACTCAAAGTAAGTCTGCGAGCTCTAATGCCTAAAATATTTTCCTTATTCTGTTCATTCTTCACTTGAATACTTTCTGTAATACCAGCCAAATTAAGACAATGTTTTAATTTTTCCAAAACACTATTTTGTATCTTATTTTTTAATACAACATTAAATTAATTCTACGTGAAGACATCTGTGGCACGTAGCTGGTTTTTGCATGTGAGAATCCTATTCATAGCACAAGTTTTCTCTGAAACTGCTACAGTGCAAGCATGAATGCATGATCAATTTTTCTATTCGAGTATTTTGCAATAAAATCACTGATGTTCCTAAGAAAAAGCGTTTTATGATGAAAACACACTTCTAAAATGATGGGCAAAATAAGCTTACCTGCAAGTGCTGTCTGTCAATGAAGAGAAACACTGACTGGTTAGGGTTGTTGACAACAATTCCAGTCTTGTCCTTTCGGCTCAGAACATGCAGAAACTGTTTTTCATAGTCACCATGATGAAATTCAAACTTGGCCTGCATTGTGTGAGGGAGGGGAGTAACATATTTATTAAGCTAAAGCTCACATTTAACCAATTAATTTCCTTCAATCTGGGGCTTTATAACCACTTTTGTTTCTTTCCTTTTCTCATCTATAAAAAGCAGAAAATGGGAACCACAGCAACAACAACACACTTGAGTCTTGCCAGAATTTAAAGAATTCCCTAGTTTCGTTCTGCCAACACTGACATTAGTCATTGCAATGATGTATTAATAATTCAAAGGTACCACTTTAACTGCATATATAAAACCAGATTTAGCTTGTTCTGTCAGAACATCCCTGTGCATCAACAATACAGCATATTTCTTCCAATAACTGACTACGATTGCGGAACCAGCACAAAAAAAAATACACATAACATTGTTCAAAAATCTGAATGTAAACAGCTGAAACTAGCTACTGAAAAAATTGTCTTTAAATGTTTGAAATTTATTTCAAGGTAAAATTATAATGCAAGAATTCCACCCACCTCAGACCCTCTTTCATCTAACAAAATACAGCAACTTGGGATACTCACAGAATCTTAATGACACCATCATATTTAGACAAAGAATCAATTGTACTAAGAGCCACATCTAATTTACTTCTGGAAATGCTAACATGATATATGTATTTATACATGTATGTCATTTGCAAAGGTCCTTCAGATGCTTAAATTTGGAAGTGCTAATATAACAGTGCATAAAGATAGGAAGCTGAATTCTGCACTAAAAACATTGACTGCTTTATAAAATAAAACCAGACAGCGTACTTTCTATCATCCACAGAAGTCACATACTTTATCAACTTACTGGTTAAGAACAGATAGAGTATTTGTCCTCCCCTCCAGGTGTAAGTTACTTATTGACATTAAAAAACAAAACCAAATACCTGAACAGGCCTAAAGGGTTCATCAGATCCCTTCCACCGAGAAAACAGGAGACAGACTATCTTCTCAATATCATTACGAGGCCAAAGAATGAAGTCCATCTCCTGGGTACAGCCGATAACATCCTGTAAGTAGTAAAGTTCTGTACTTACATTCCTTCCATTAGTCGAAGATACAGATAAGCAACTTACCTATACGGGCATGTAATTTAAAAGTGGCATTTATTACCATGTTTGTGTAATTTTCCATTTGTATTAGTCAGCAACTAAAGTCCTCCTTGCCTTCCATTGAGTTTTAATATCAGTATCCAGTTACTATAAATTCCAGCTTTAAAAAAACATCAGCAAAGATTTGCTTTATGTATATTAGAACACAGTCAAACCACCTAGTTGTACAGCAAGAGTTCTTGCAAGAATTAACACATGCCTACTAAAGGGCAAGGACGGCAAGATGATGTTAATTCCCAAGGCATATTTGAATCAGACAGATTAAAGGTAAAGCTTGAGCACTACACATTTAAACACAATTTCAGAATACATATGCTGTTACCCTTCAAACCACACACCATAAATACACACTCTCAGAACCCTCATGCAGCAGAAAACTTGAGAAAGTAACCGCAGGATTAGCCTTAACATTCACAAAGAAAAGCACAAGTGTTGAAAACAAACTAAAATTCATCAAATGTAAAGAGTAACTTTACCCTGCGCATAGACTGGTAGCGGGGTGCGTGAAGCTGTACTACATCCTTCTGCAGAAGCTCTAAGGAACTTTCCAAAGAATAGCTGGAATCCCGCACACCTTTCAGGATATTTTCTTCATAATTATTGGTCATGACTGGTATCACTTCAGACACTTCAAAAAGCGCTGACTTTTTCTTCTAAAAAAAAAAGCACAGGTTACATTAAGATTACAATCCTTTCTAGGCAATCATAGATAGCAGTTTATTTCGGAACATATGATTTTCTGTTAGCATTCACATGTAAAGTGCACATCACGTAAGTTAGGACTTTGATGCAAACCACACAAACTGACATGCAAAATTTTACAAATTAAACAGAATCAGTCCAACAACTTTTTCTAAAAAGTAGTTGAACATACTTGTGTACTCTCCAAAGATACAGATTTACAGGCCAATCTTGCAAACGATAAAGCTGTATCTAACCATTAAAAGAACTGCCCTTTTATCATGCAGAATACAAGACTCTGGGCTGACCAAGAGGCCTTTGCAAGTTTCTCTNNNCCCCCCCCGGCCTTTGCAATGCTTTAAAGTTGGCCTTTTTCATAAAAGTGAAGTCTTTCAATGTCACATTTGGTAATGGTGGGTGACGAAGATCCAATCTGAAGTTAGCTACAAGTCATAACCTCCTCAAAGAAGGACTCATTTGCTAAGTAAGACTTTCATAGTCAATACAAATATTTCAGTATCTCTCAAGCAAGGCGAAAACATTATGGGGAATTTAGAAGACCAGTTTTTGCTGTATGTAAAATTGCTTACAAGTTGCCTGTCTGCTTCTAACAGCTTTCTTATAGCTCATGAGAAGTATTGACCTATTTAAGAACTACATGAGACACAAAGCATATTTTATCAAGTAACACTCCACACCTCTAGCCAGAACATACATAACAAGCAACTATTTGCTGACCAAGCTAGGCAAGCTAAATTCCTACTTTCACAGAGTGACAGGAGTTAGAAGGGACCTCTGGACACCATCTAGTCCAACCCCCTGCCCATTTGCTTTAAGCAAACTGGTACTGGATGGACATCTTCACTGTGATATAAGCAAATTTTATAGGATTTACAGGCATTTGCGATGAATTTCTACAAAGCAACAGGAAAGTATTGTGACTGCTCCAACTAAAACCACTAAAGTCATAACATCTAAGAAAATCTAATTGTTATCACTGCTTAAACTTTCATATTTCTCCTTATTACTATGAGACAGTACCAAGAAATTACATCCCACTATACCCATCTGTTTGCACTAGAACTGATGAAAAAAGGCAAGCTGAACTTCGAAATTTCAAGGAAACTTTCCAGTGAAAAATGATTCAAAGAACAGAGCCTTCATTAAAAAGCATAACTATTACAGCGAATGCGAAACTATACATCTGAGGGGATTAAACAATTTCAGTGTTCATTTCCTGCATTAGGTACTCTGTTGCCATTTGCTTCTATCTTTACTTCCTCATCATTTGTTCAGCACATTCACTTACTATAAGCATCTACTTTTCCTCGCCTTCTGTGGATGGAAACTCTCCTACAATTCTGAGTCTACAGTTAGCTTTAGAAACACCAGCAGGCTCCCCACCCTGGCCCAGATGCGCAGCATCGAGCAGCCCCAGACAAGGCATGGAAGCCAATAAAGACTTCCTCCTTCGCCTCTCTGTGCCCTTTCAAAATGGTAGCAGCAGTTTCACATATGCCTACACGCTTGGGCCATTTCAGTATTGCATTTTGCAATTCCTCCCTTCAACTACCAGGTTTTCCCTTCTGCAGATAAACACACCAGATAAACACAGCAGCCTTAACAATCACTCCAGCCAGGTCTCCCTTTTCAACTCAACTGTTCATAGCCAGCAATTATGCAATTCAGACCCCAATGAGGATTACCGAATTACAGTATTAACGTCTAAAAATATGTACCCAATACAGAAGTTACCAAGTAATCATTTAAGAGGCACTAGCACCCTCTGCATCACAAAACTACAAGCATACTAAAAGCTAAAATGACAAACGTTAACTAAGTAAATATTATCACAGTTAGCAATTAAAAAATGTTTAAAAGGCAATGGAATCTATTAAGGATAAACCGTAAGATGCAACTGGGTGCCAAGATTTTGCACAGCACAGTTAACATGTATTGCAACAGACCCCACAGTAAAAGAAATATTAAAACCAAGTTACCTTGTCTTTGAACACAAAGGCAATGTACATCTTGAAGTCAAACTGGTCAGCTAAAGATTCTTTTTTCTTTCTAAGCTGAGCACGAAGTCTGTTCAGAGCTTGTTTCTTCCGGGAGTTTGGGTCCCCCATTTTGTAATACAGGTGGTACTAAAGCCTTTGGAAACTGTCGCTAAACTATGGGCACCTTTTCATAAGACTCAAGTACAACAGAAACAAGTCGTTTTATTCCTGCTAATACGACTGAATAGATAAAACGCGAATGTAACCCAAAACTGCACCTCAGGCAGTATTTTACGAGAATGTCGTATTGGATGGGTCAAGAAACAAAGTAAGTAGTTGTCCAGCCATGGCTGGACAACAGATTTTACAATAAACCAAGAAAAAAAAACCTAAAAATTTTGAAGAAAAAAATTTGAACAGTTTAGCCGCAGGAATAAGTGGGTAAGAATGAAAAAGAAAACAAATCTTATCACAATTTATGTGTACAATAAAAAGCAACTGGCACAAGCCCAATCCATGGGGGGGGTGGGTATTTTTGCTCTGCTTACAAAAAAAAAAAAAGAAGAACCTGAAATTACAAGTTGCGTTTTACCCCAGCCAGATTCATGACTCTACTGATTATTATTCTCAGCTTTCCACTATTGCTATGTTGCCCGTCTTTTTTTTTTTTCTTTAGAATTATTACACTTGGTGGAGAGCAGAGAAAAGGGTGCAAAGGAGGAGTGCACATCCTGGGAGATAGGAGATTCCTCTGCCAACAACAAAATCAACTACAGACAACACAGTGCTGGTTTGCAGGGGAGCAAAGAGAAAAAACAGCGGAGTCATTTCTAACTTCATCCTGCTCATCGTCAGGCACATCATTGCCCTGAGGCTACTGCTGCCAAAGAGAAGAGGGATCATGATGGCCATAGACGAGGGGCAGGCAGGGGTTCACGGGACAGTATTATCTCACCTAGAGACTAAAAACCCAAACCAGTGCCCCAAACCCGGGCTCCTTACCGGTGGGAGAGCCCTACATCCCCCGACACCTCGCACGCTCCCTGGGCTGCTGATCCCCCGGGGATCCTTCTCTCTCTGCTGCTGCTGCGCTCCACAGCGAGCAGGGTTAGCCGAGGCTGTGCATGGCCAATGCTTTTCGCTTCTCCTTAGGCCTCTCTCTACGGGAGACGGCAGAGGCTGCGGCGGGCGGCCTGGGCCCAGGGCAGCGGGACGGACGCCCGCAGTCGCACGGCCTCTCCCCTCTCACTTCATGGTCACGGCTCGGAAAACATGGAGAGCTTTGCTCCTGCTCCTCTCCCAAAACGGGTTTTCGGTGTCAAAAAAGAAAAAAAAAAAAAATCTTTTTTTGTGAGGTTTTTCTAAATTGCAAGTCTAGGTTGCAATTTTAAACCTCTAAAACACCCTCCCCTCCCCAAAAGCAAATCCCCAATTATCAGGTTATTTTCTTCCTCTCTCCAGACATTTTTTCCCCCCCCAAGGTGTTTGATTCGTCGGGGTTTAAAGTTTTTAAGGTTAGCAAATTCGTCGGACCAGGTTAAGAAAAGGGGAAAAAAGTATTCCCCCTTCCTCTCCTGACAAAAAAAGGGGAAAAAAAACGGAGAAAAAGAAAAACGAAAAACTGGGGAAAAAAAAAAAGGAACCCCTCCCAAAACTTCCCCCCCCAACTGAAGCAAGAGACTGAGAGACTCAGACAAGAGGCCGAGACCGTGGCCCGCTCGCTACCCGCAGCCGGCGGGCGCAGGAGGAGCAGTGGAGGCGGCGGCGCTGCAAGCAGCACGGAGAGGAGCCATGTCAAGATAAAGCCACGAAGCCGCGGAGCCCCCCCATCCCTGCCGCAGTGGACACGGTGACCGGGCCGCCCGCTCTGCCGCTGCTCGGCCCCAACCTGGTCCCCATAGTCTAGCTCAGCGCCCCGGTGCCGGGGAGTGGGGAAATGGTGGCGGAGAGGAAGAGGAGGAGGAGAAGGAGGAAGAGGCGACGGCAGCGGAAGGAGGAGGAGGAGGAGACGGCGGCGGGTCCCTGCGCTAGTGGCTCCTACGGAGGGCGGCGGGCATAGAGATCCCGGAGCGGCGGCGGCGGAGGAGGAGGAGGACGGAGACGGCCGGGAAGAGGATGAAAGGGCTGAGGAAAGCCTCTCTTCGCCCAGGCGGTCCCGGGATGTTCTCGAAGGCGACGGCCGGAGGGAGCGGGAGCGCCTCGGCGTGCGCCTGTGCCCCGGCAAGGAGCGACGGAGGGAGCGCGGAGAAGTGCTGCGCAGCCCGCACCGACCTCGCAAAATGGCAGCGCCTGAGTCACACAGGCACCGCCCTGCCCGCACTGCGCATGCGCGCTCGGGCCGGCGCGTACCAAGCGCTCGGTTCTCCGGGGGGGGGAACAGAATCTTGCGCTCCAGGCAGGAAGGCTCCGCCGTGACTCCGCCAGACGCCGACGCTCCCTTTTCGTCGCGACAGCGAGGGCAGCGGAGCCGCGGCGGAGCCTCTCCCAGCCGCCGCCGCGACGAGGAGCCGGGTCGCACTACCCTGCTCACACCACCCCCACACACACACGCTACCACGCCCCGTGTCACCGCCCTCACGCCCTCCCCTGATGCCGAGTGGGGCGCGGCCCGCGGGCCGAGGACCCGGATGGAATTGCTCAACGCAGTTTGGGGGGTGAGAGGGATAGGGAGGCAAAGGGGGAGGAGGGGAAGGTGGCCCTTCCCTTCTCCCCGCGCCCCGGTGGTACCTGCCCGGAGCAGGACACCTCTCCCCCCCCCGCCCCGGCCGTGTGCTGGGGTCGGTTGGTCTGTCTGTCCCGCCACTGCCGGGTTTCCAGGTCGCTTAAACTTGTCCCAATCTGAAGCGTCGTGATGTTAGTGGTAAATAACAGCTTTTAACTCTCGTGGTGGCGCGTTTTGTTCATTTTCGGCCGTTGGGGCGGCGGTGGTGGTGGTGGTTGTATTCAGCCCATCGTACGTGTGTGAAGTAAAATTTAAAAAAACAGAAACCAGAAACCAAACATCCCGCGTTTTTAAAACACGACATGGCGTGTACAGTACAGATCTTGCTGCAGAAACCAGCGCCCAGCCCGTGTGTAGCAGTGCGTGTCCCTCCCTGGTGCTGGTAACACTTCCTGAGGGGGCTGTCTGCATTTTGTAACGAAGGAACTGCCATTACAGAGACGCAAACCTAATCCTTGGAGAAAAGTAACCATTTTTGCTTCTCTACCACAAGGAAAGGCTTATGCCTCCCTCCTGCTGCCTTCCCTGTGGTGCCAGAGAAGCGAGGATGTGGCTTATCTGGGTTCTTGATGCTGGAGGCCAGCAGGAAGAGCCACCATCTCCAGCACTCGGTGTCCCGTCCCTCATCAGTCCCCTCAGGCGTGCCAGGGAAAGCCTCCCCATCCCAAACTACCCAGGCTGGAGGTGCTTCTGAAGCGCCCGGCAGCGCAGGTTTGCCTTCTGCCACGCCAGAGCCCGCTGAGGGGATGGTGACTCCCTGAACACCAGCCACTGGGGTGAGTGAGGGCATCTCGCCCACCCTCCCTCTGGGAGCTGGGGCTTCAGAGATCACAAGGAGAAGGCAAGTGCGGGCACCATCTGTCTCGCTGGATTGTGTTTCAAAGCCCACGCAGCATGGCAATGGCACTCTCCAATAAACTTCAGTAGATTTCAGAGTATTTTTCCCCTGGTCCTTATAGAATCACAGAATGGTTTGGGTTGGAAGGGAACTTGAAGATCATCTAGTTCCAACTCCCTGCCATGGGCAGGGACACCTCCCACTAGACCAGGCTGCTCAAAGCCCCATCCAGCCTGGCCTTGAACACTTCCAGGGAAGAGGCATCCACAACTTCGCTGGGCAACCTGTTCCAGTGCCTCACCACCCTCAGAGAGAAGAAATCTTGCTTGTCTCTGCTGGTTTCCCTTGTTCTCCTGACCTTCATATTTGTTGTTTCACTTTGGCACACCTTTCCTTTACACACTTTCCCTTGGACACCTTGTCGGCTTTCCTCTTGCCTATCTTGTAGACAGCTGCTGTGTTGCAGCCCTTAGACCTTGTTGTCTTCACCCGGCATTAGTCCAGCCCTCCGATGCTAACACTCCGCCTTGCCATCCCTGTCACAGGCATTACCCAAAATACCTGTTTGAACAGGAACTGAACAGAAACAGGTAATTTTTACCCACTTACAGACAGCTCTTCACTTGTAATGGCAATGCCTATTGAAAATAACCCTGTATTTGGAGGCCAAAAGCAAAGCATCTAAACCAGGAGTATTACATTAGGTCTGGGACTATTTCAAAATGCCAACATTTTTTAACTGTAATACCAGTCTGGCCTTAATGAGAGCTGTGTTTAGATACCCGCTTTTTCAGTCAAAGCGGTTTTGTTTGCCGAGCTGCCCTGTACGGCATTTTGTGCCGCAGTCTGAAATTCCCTCCCGTCCCCGCTGCTATTTTAAGCCGTGACTCACACTTGGCCTGTGACCCTCTTTGTGCCGGCACAGCCGATGGGAAGGCGGCCCGGCGCAGCAGCAGGGGTTACCCCAGCACGGAAGGCCTTCGGAGGGAACTGGCGCCTTGCCTGCCTTGCGGAGGAGAAAGGAAGGAGTTTTCTTCCAGCCCAGTAACTCCAGCTGCCCCCCCGAGTGCAGGGATGCAGCCACGGCCACTGCCCTTTGTGACGAGGCACGGGGCAGCTGCCCAGCCCCTGGCTGAGGAAGGCATCCAAAAAATGTTGTCAAATGTAGTGCTGGCACAAGGACAGCTTTTCTTCTGGAGGACTTTCTAGATGGGCTATGAGAAGGGGAATATATATACTTAGAGGAAAAAAAAAAAAAATATATATATGTATATACTTAGAGGAAACGGGAGATTGGGTACAGAGTATTACGTGTTAAGCAGCCACCAGCTGTCTTCTGCAAACTCAGGCTGCTCAAATCCTTTCACAACATTTCAGAAGGAGACGGGGAACTGAAATCACTCCAGGTTCCTTGTGCATAGTTTGCTGCCCCTCCTTTTATAGGCAACTACCTCCCTTACCCAACTCAGAGAAGATTTTTTTTTTGTTTTACCCATTGGCTAATAAAGATATCCAGACAACATTTACACAAATGAGTATATCAACCAACCAAAGTATGTTTATTGTACATACGCATGCAGAAATAGCTGCACTATTAAAACCGCTAGTCTCGCTCTACTTTTATATAGTTGTCCTTCTTTTCCTCCATTGTGCACAATGATGAAACTCATACAATAGAAAAATATCAGCATCTTAGTTAAAATATACATTATTAAGTAACATCTCTTACTGAATGGATAGTTAAGACTTAGCAAAATAAATATTTATATGCTATTGATCCGTAATTCTCTTAATGAGATGATTGTATATTATTGTTATGTTTCTTACTGGTTATGCAATGTTGTATCATTTATAAGAGAGGCTTGCGTGCCTGGAAGCTGGTGTGTGTTTTGCAATTACAACACTTGGTCGAATGACAGACTGCCTCTCTTCAAATGTAGTTTACGATATAAGCTTTATCATTAGGAAGAGAAATGTGCGTGGTATAAAAACCAAACCCGACAAGTAGGTTGTGGCAGTATATACAAAATACGTAACAGTTCTTTTTTCAGGCTTCAATCCCATTAGCACAGGAAAAATAGTGTTTCTTCTGCACGTTAAATTCAGGCTGAGCAAAACAGTGAGTAGAGTGGGTGAGCTTCTGCTCGGTTAACATAACAAAGACACAAAAGCTGCTGTCCTTTAGTCTTTCTCCCACTCAAAGCGAGGAGGACTTTGTACTCACCGTGTAGCTGCAGTCCTGTAGTCTTCGGGGAACCAAATGCATGCACATCCCAGGGACTGCGGTCGCTGCAGCCGGAGGGTGACACTGTTCAGCCGTCATCCTGGAGAAACAGAGAATCAGGCAGTGTAGGCAGTAGCCCATGTGAAGGTAGGAAAGACCTCGTCACAACAACATGTTTCTGTTTGAGTAATGTAGTTCTGAGAAGCACTGCAAGTTTGGAATGTCTGGTTGCTTGTATATTTTTTTCTTTTCTGCTCTAAAAAACTTGTATTTTCTATTCACCATTTTATTGTTTCCGTGCCGTTTTCAGTGAAATTGAGCACTGTAGTTTTTTCACATTTTGGTTGCATAGTAAGTTGTGTTTTTTCTGTAAATTAAAAAGGATTATTAACTTTATAGAAACACCTTGTTGGCTTCCCCCCCCCCCCCAATTTATTTGTCTTT
>VYZM01005197.1:151386-178153 GCA_013398915.1 Dromas ardeola
TTAGCGGGGTTGTAGTCTGCGGTGGGCTAGCGTGGCCGCCACACGAGGTGTCGCCTCCAGGCTTTGCGTTTCTAGCTTCCACGCGCGTTTGCAGCTCGTGGGGGGGGCAGACGAATCCTATCAGGGGCTCTGGAAGAACCCGCTGACCATGCGGTCCATGACTGAATTTTTAACGCTGTCATAAAAGTTGACAAGCCGGAATTACAATCTTCCATAACTTGCGTCCCTGAATTTAAGTTGCAGCTAGGTATTACTACGTTTTAACTTCCCCCCCGCTTTTTTTGCAGGGATCTTATGAACTCCAAAATGAAGCAGAAACCGAACGTGGGAAAATCATCAGGATCTTTGCAGGTATAGGCTTTGAAGTCTTGAAGCTAGAATATGGGAGCAGATAAGGGATAGAAAATAGGAGAGGAAATTTATCAAGAGTATCTTAAACACAGAATTTGCTTTGTTCAGAAGGTTGCACTCAGTTCTCTGGGAAATGATCCCTCTCTCTGACAAAAGTTCTATATCCACTGAAGGAATACAAAGGGATCTGTTGCAGTGTGCTTCCACCTGGCTTATGTCCTGTTGGCTTGAGTAACCTGGCAGGCAGTGTGTCTTGGGAACACTCTGTCCTGCTTGGGCATATGTGTTTATGGCTACTTTTTTCTTACTGCTGAGCAAGTCTTTTTTAGTTTGACACTGAGTTTGCTGTCTTTCCATGTGATTTTTTTTTTTAGAGGCTAGCCTTAGTTTTGTTACTGAATCAGTCTGGCTGCTATGAGGTTGTAGAGTAGGTTCTGTAGTCTGCCTCTTATATGGATGAACTTTAGAGTTAAATCTGTCTTGATTTGAGCATGCTTCAACTGAAGTATTCATGCAGGCAGCTCTGTTTCTAAAATCATGCTCGTGAGCCATAGTTGCCTTGGAACTGGTGGAAATGCTTAAAGGATTTGGGTTTTTTGATAAGAAGTTACTAAAACTTACACCTATTCCAGTGTTGCTACAAGATGTTTTTGTTAAACCTTTTAATGTAGGTCTCTTACTTGGAATTGTATATATGCCATATAAAATGGAGGCTAGTAGTCCTCTATCATGAGGAATAGATTGATTGTAATGAACACTTCTGGTATTAATGAAAATTGCCCATTGATAGGTCTTAGACACGTGGTGATCTTGTCCTGTAGTGACTCTAGGGTATAAATTCCTCAGTGTGGCTTTTCACACTTTCAGTGGGTTAACTCAAGTATTAGTCAATAACTTCTTGGCAGAGCATACTTAACTCTAACCTTCAATAGCAGCAAGCAGTGTCTGACACGGTGTGATTCTTGTTCCCACAGCAGTTACTGTTTGTCCTTTAGTTCAACAGTAGGATAATTGGTGACGGAAACTACCGTGGGAAAGGCGAACTCTTGTCATATGAAGTACAGTGTGAATCGGTAACTTTCTCACGCTGGTGTGGCATTGTATTCTGGCTATTCTTGCTTGGTTGTCTGCCATTGTTTGCTATCCCATGGTGGCAATGTAACCAACCAAATCAGAAGGCTTTGATGAAGGAAATGGGTATTTATGCATGTCAGGAAAGGTGATAAACATACTGTTTATACAAACCAGTAGCCTGTCTGGATCGAAGCAAGGCAGCTTTAGATCCATTTTAATGGATAATTGAAGCAACATACCTAGTAAAATGAACACTGCTTGAGGGTGTGTTCACAGGTAACAAAAACAGGTACTGTCTAAGGTGATGTGTATGACTCAACCAAGTAAACTTGCAATTGCAGTCACTTTTGATTATCCCCTGGAGTCTGATACTGCTGTTGCCAAATACAACTTTGGGAGCTTCAGCTAAAGTTTGCCTGTGTGACTGCACTGTAACTGGCCTTGAAATCTAGTCAGAATATTTCTGCTATAAGATCTGTTCAAGTTACTTTATGAAGGGCATGGGTTTTCTAAGAGGCGGGGACTGAGCATAGCTTCAT
Organism: Dromas ardeola; assembly: GCA_013398915.1. Classification (NCBI taxonomy): domain Eukaryota; kingdom Metazoa; phylum Chordata; class Aves; order Charadriiformes; family Dromadidae; genus Dromas; species Dromas ardeola. The sequence continues at coordinate 153,351 of VYZM01005197.1, forward strand.
GTGATAAAGGTCCATCTCTGCTACAAATAACTAGATCCCCTTCTTTGCACAAGCCTTAACATAGACTAAAGTATCATCTTTTTGTCCTGACAAGATGGACCATGGATTACCTTAATGGAAGCATGATGAATCTCTTAAGTTTCAGTTTATGTAGAGAAGAGTGGAAACTGTCTGAAGTCCTGTATGTCTTTTTAGAAGTACCTCACAGACACCACATGCAGTGCTGCCCCAAGACGGACTCTTAAAATGATTCAGCCTTCAGCAACAGGTTGCCTGGTTGGCAGACCTAATGAGGTATGAATTAGAAGATAACCTGTAGATGTGTAATTATTCATAGTGAAGCACTTTTGAGCTTTTAACCCAAAACTAATATGTTTGAAAAAACATATAATCTGCTAACTAGTGTGACACAACTTCAGTTTACTAGTATTCAGCTTATTGTTTTAGTAATAAACAATATTAAAAACAAGCAGTTTGTGTTAAACCTGTGGGTATCGAGGATGATGTCTGTAGACTAGAACTATAATGTGAAGAAACTGGGACTTATAAAGACTTACTTGCAGTCATTGGTGAGCAGACTTACAAGTTTGTATTGTTCAAAAAAAGGCTAAAATGTTGCTCTGAAGCTAAACCTGCCTGTGTTTTTTTTATGCAGAAGAAATCTTCAGTCAAAAGGAAACTCTGGAATAACAAGTTAACCTCAAAGGCTTGTAAAGCTGAGGTGTCTGTGGACAAAGAGCAAGAAAATGAGAGTACAAATGATGTCATTCAAGCTGTAGACCTCATGATAAAAGGTATATGGTAATTCCTGAAATATTTTCTTGAGCTTAAAATGCTATGCTCCCATTGGAATATAACTTGAAACATGGTTCCTTGATCAGTTATATAAGGGCTTTGTGTTTTTATGTAATGCTTAGTAGGAATTAATGATACGTATCCTCTATAGTGCAGTAAATAGAGTCTAGATATCTAATGTTTAAGAAAGAGTTTATAGTAACCAGTAGCTCAGAAACATTGTGTGCTGCAGTGTTAAGGTGTCCTGTAGTTTGATACTTTGGCTTGGCTATTTCAAGTGACTACTACTAAGTTGAAATGAAAGCCTGTTTTGTCATAATGTGCTGTGTATGCTGTTTCTCAGAACCATTAAGCCCAATATGGACAGTGATGTGGCAATAAGACTTCTGTCTTCCACAAAGGACACGTTAAGAATGATGTTCACAAATGTGACCATCTTGTAAAGCCTGCTGCCATGCTTTAGGCAGCTTCTTGAAGACTCTGCCTGTATAGCCTTTAATACAGCGTAGGATCTGTGTTTTCTGTGAGCTTATGTCTCTAGTTGTAAATTTACAGCTAGTCCCTGGGAAAGCCCTATATGGAGTGAGTTCTTATTACCAAAGTTTATAAAACACTTGTATAGAAGCTAGATATTTTAAGGTGATCTCAAGAATTCAGTCTTAGCACAGACTTACTGTAGCTTCTTACTTCAGGAAGCCCTTCATCTCAATATTGGAAAGAAGTGGCTGAAGAAAGGAGGAAGGCTCTATATGAAGTGCTTCAAGAAAACGAAAAGGTAGGTAGTGAAAGATAACAATGTCTTTACCACTGGCTGTTGTCTTTCTGTTCTAACATTTTGTTATCTGAACTCAGCTGCACAAAGAAATTGAACAGAAAGATGGTGAAATTGCCTGCCTAAAAGAAGAAAATGAAGAACTAATGTCCCTTGCTGAACATGTGCATTATATGACCAGCATGATTGAGGTACTTGAATTTTCAGTTAATGTTGTGGAATGAAAAATTGAGAAGCAAGCAAAGCTATTTTTAATGAATCATGACTTTTGTTCTGTGTGTTCCCATAACTCTTAGTTTTAAATTACTGTCTGACCTGTTTCCCGTGGGATTGCTGTAGTCCAGAGGCATAAAGCCCCTCCTAGGGGATGAGTTTTTCCAGCTTAATCCACAGGAGTAATGAGAAAGTGCTTGAGGTGTGTTTTCTGAAGGGAAGATTCAACCTATTGTCTTAACAGAACAGGCTTTGTGTGTTAGAGATGGTGACAAGGGAAGGAAGGGTTCATTTTCACTTTCCTGAGACTACTTAAATTCAAATGCTTAGTAGCTTGTGTGAGGCTGCTGGCTAAATGAAATGTTTGTACTGGCTGTGTCCTTTGAGGAACTAAACTTGAAACAGCAAGGACACAAAGTGGAGCAGTGAAAGGGAGAAGGGTGCACCTATGTTCTTTAAAGTCAAAGTTTCACTGAGGACTTGCCAGTTTTGTGGCCCAACAAGGGCTAATGCACGAAGTCTGTAGGATTCATAAACTTGTAAATTTCAAAACAGCTTCCTCTGAGAATTCCTTGGGGGCAGGTAGTTGTGTCACTGATCCCATAAATCTTCTACCAGGAGTAGATTGTCTGTAACAGCCTCTGAAGGTGTTATAAATATATAGCCATGGAACCTGGATACTAAAATTATCAGCTAGGTTGTTTTTGTAGTGATTGAGCTCTCAACTGGGATAGAAAGCTGTGTGCCTGGCAAATATTTTGATTCTTTGATTAGACTGGGGAGGTGCAAACAAAATGGAAGATTATTACAAGCAACTTGACTAATCAAGAAGTAAACTTGATCAAACTAATTTTCAGTTAGTGCAATTATTCAGATTAGTCTTTCAAGACTCCACTAATTTGCTACACTTGAATTTTTTGGTATTCAGGGAATGCTGCTTGTTAGTGATAAACCCACAGGCAGAACTTAAATGACTTAAGGACTTAAAGAACTAATGTTGGAAACATCTCTGCAGTTTCTCAACAGTCAAGTTCACTTATTAGTTTTAAGTTGCTCACTTCTGAGGCTTTAATGAGCCTTAAGTGATATATCAAACAACCAGAAGCCTCAAAAGCAGCCTCTCACACTCCTGTTTTTCTTCCTTGGAGCAGGTTAGGTGAGGAACTTTTATTTTGATCATCAAGTGGTAGAAACTAGGTTTTCTAGTTCACCTAGACTTGATGTAGCTTCATTATCTCTGATTAAAAATTATGAACTTAATTTGTTGTATAGTAATTTTTTCTAAAATTAAACCTATATAGTACTATCGTAATATTTAACTTGGGAAGCTGTTTCCCAAATTTTAGGTTGCCTAAGATAAAACCTATCCTACTGAAGAACTTAAGGAAGACTTAACAATCAATAAAGCAAATGTGGTCTGTGAGTTAGAGGTAGCAATTTGAGTTGAACTCAAGTGTCTAAGACTTCTGTGACTGAGGAATGTTTTAATTAAATCAGTGATCTCCAAATGAAGATAACTAGTTTGCTTAATTCAATATGCACAGTTTTATTTCACTGGCTAGTAAGTAGAAAAAAAATTAAGTTCACTGTGTTCTGTTTTTCCTAGAGGCTAACTGGGCAAGCACCTGACAGTCCTGAGACACTGAAGAGTCTGGCTCTGGAGGAATCCAAACAAGAAAATGAAGAGCTTAACTGTGGAGGTGATGCAGAGATCACTTCTGAGGAAGGGCCATCACAAGTATCACATGGCTTGAGGGAGAGTATATCAGATCTTGCTTCAAAGGAAGCGTGTAATTTGCAACTGGAATGACAGCCTTTAAATAGGCTTGTGTATGTGGCTTTTAATTGCAGACTTCCTCTTGAAAGGATATGTTGAAACTTCTCAGGTACAGAAACTTGTGGAATCATTATAGATGTTGGTTTTTAACTGGAATTATGTAGCAGTGGGAGTATCTGGATACTGCATAGAAAACTTACTACAGGCTGCACTTAGTTGCTTGTATAAAATGCAAATACTGTGTATTTCAAACTGTTCTGTAAATATCTTACCAGTTGGTCTGACATGATATGTGAAAATGGATAAATAAATCTTTGCCTTTCCAAAACATTCTCTTATTTGAGTGGGGAATGGCTAGTTCTAGGTTTGTAGTACAGTTGTGACTACTATAGATGGAGGCTTTCAAGTTTTTTAGGGAGTACCTGGGCAGTCTTTAACTCCTTAGATTTGCATAATTCTGGAGAACAGAGTGGGTTTGGTGGATAGGGAAAGCAAAATAAAACTTGTGTGCTCAGGAAGTCAAGAATGGATAGTAAGATTCAAGATCTAAGGTTTAGTTAGACGTACACTTTTCGGGGGTTTTTAAATAATTGCCTCTGTCTTTTAAGGGAGCCTTTTCCAAGATGTATAAATGAGAGCCTAAGTAAGTACGAAGTATTAAACAGTCTCTTTTAGAAATGCATTTATTGGCTTATAAAGAAAAGATGGTGTATTTTTGCTTCTAATAGCAGCTGTGCTGAAAATTAGATGAAGAACACGGTGGCCTACACTTCAGAGCTACTCTGGAAGGAAACTCAATGTCTGTTTTCGAAGTGCTGCTCTGGTATTTACTGAGAGATGAGGCACCTTTTTACCAGATAGTAACATTCTGAAGGGTCTACAGGAATAAAAAGCACTCTTTAAAACTTTGAGTGCCTTATCTGGGATCCATATTGGGGGGGAAAATGTCTGCAGTTGAATACAGGTTTTCAAGTCCTGAGTGAACTCAGTAGTTGTTTTGTAAGTGACAAGGACTTCAGGGATAGGCATTAAAAGATGGTGGCCGTTGCAATATCTTGTGAAGAGCTTGAAGTTGAGTGGCTTTCAGGAGGCAAGAGATAATCAGAGGAATTCTGGTTTATGGATCTATCAGGCCTTGCTGAAGTCGGTGCTTCAGGGTGTGTGTGTGAACACATCTGTGGAGCTATCAGATTGGCACCTTTAGCTTCCTTCCATATCTTATTCTCTCCTTGTGGGTGTCTGTAGGTTAAAAGATGTTTCATAACTGATTTCAGTCGTGACATTCAGGGAATGTCAGAACCATTGTAATAGTCTTTCTGGCTTCCATTTTGCCTTGAATCTCGTAACCACAAGGTGAGGTACCGTGTTTTCCTGGGAACTTCGTAAACAACAGATAACACCTTCCAGTTTGCTGTAGAGGGTGCTTAGACATGATCCTTTCAATCACAGTGCAGAATTGGTGACTAAGGAGTGTCCTTTAACTTGCACTGGCATTGTGTTTAAGGAGAAAAAAAAACCACAAACCAACCTGGGTGGTGGATAACTGCTTTGTAGAGTAAGCTTAGATTTCTGTTGAGAAGAAAGGGATAATACTGTCAAGTGACTTAAACCTCTCCTATCTCACATAGTAAGCAATTGTCATGTCAGAGTAGCTCTTAAACGAGTAAATGAGGAAACACATAAAACTTGTTATAACAGTCTTTATGCAGTGTGATTAAGTTATTCATAGTTAACTGTCATTCTTCAGAGGTGGCTTTATTTTTAAACATCAGAAATATTTTGCATTTGCAGAGACTGCAGAAGGGAAGAAAGCATTGTTGCATATTTAGCTGGCCAGGCAGACCAGTCCAACTGAGACAGCATGTGCAACTTCTTTTCCAGCCTTTCACCTGTGAACTGCTGTAATACAGGTGCTGTTGTTAGAACAAAGAACTGCCAGAAAGTAACAAATCCAGAATTTGGATGTGTTATCTGCATCTGGTTCTTATTTATTTTCATCAAGGTGGTTAAGAAGAGTGCTTATTAGGTTTAAATATTGTGCTTTTTCTTAATTGATTTTATGAAAATAACAAAGACAAGACAGTTGCTTGAGTAGTTGGATCCTCATTTCTGTTGAAATGGATTGTGTACATAAATCATGTAAGCTCTTCATGTATGCTGATGAATGTATTGCAGTATTTGGCCCACCTATAACAGAACAACTTTACATCAGAAAGACATGGGCCACTTAGTAATGCATATACTTGCACCACAAGTCTTCAAACCAAGCTACTATGGTTTTACTGACTTATTCATTAGTAGAGACAATAGTTTGCTATATAAACTCTTGAAAAATCATGCTGCGGGAGAAGACCGGGTATGAGAGCTGAATTGTGGCATAGAGCATGTATATGTATTTTATTCCTATCTCTGTGACAGATGTATTGGTCCTTGATCAAGTAATCTCCCTATGCCTATTATAGGAGAGATATTAATGCATGAAAGTGTTGTCAGAAGTTTTGTGGTGCTGCATTAATTGCTATTTAAAAATGTTCTAAAAGAGTCAAGTTTCATTTACTGTCCTGAAAATTCCAGAGTATTTTTTAAAATACGCATGCAGTAGAACTAACTTACATAGTAAGTATAGGAACTTTGTGTGCCTGTGTGAAAGGCTTGTCAAATGTGTAGAAGTTACACAGAGATTTGTGTCATTCTGTTACAAGCATCTCACCTTTTATTTTTAAGTATATAGGGGAACTCATTTACCACTGAAACCTAGCTACGTAACAGCAGAAAATGAACATCACTAAAGACAAAAGAAACTTAATATCCAGCTAAATTACAGAAAACATTCTGTCCAGCAGAATAAAACTGCCAGTTCTGGAACCTGACTGCAGAATGTGATTCTAAGGCCATAAACACTTTTGTGCACCAACTCGACCAGTTGCAATGACCTTTTCATTGCAGAGGCTGTGGCCGCAATCTCACCTTTCACTGAAGTATCCTAAGGCTGCTCAGAAGTGGGATGCATCTACTGTGTCCTTGCACTTCTCGTATAAAATGTGCTTGTCCTAACAGGACAGAATTTCAGACGTGTAAGACCAAAGTGTGGGGAGATGGGCCATTTGCAGGTGTTGGATGTTTCAAGAAGGAGCAGCTGTGCAGGGACTAGCAGGGACAAGCAGACTGGGGCAGGTGGATGGTTTGTGTGAGGAAGAACTTTTAATTGGTTTAGCAAAAATAAATTCTATTGTCAACACCCATTGTATTTAAGACAATGCATAGAGAAGTGAACTAGACCATAATAACTAGTTGTCTGGGCAACTGAAACTCACTTGGTGTTTGGCATTTTATTGCCTATGTGAGGGCCTGCAGCATTATTGTGTGTTGCAGCTTATGTTGCAGCCTGTGCATCAGTAATGAAATTGGTCATCGGGTTTTGCAAGGAAGCATGATGCATATACATTTACTTCTCCTCAAGGGCCACATGAGGCTGTTTTCCTTTCAGAATTGGATGTGAGATTTTGAGCAGAAGGTTTGCAAATCTGCCAAGGCCGTGTGTTTCCAGTGCTCTGTTGTTCTCGAGACTGAATCGCATTGTTAGCATCAACATTTTCTTCAGCAGAAAATGTTTACTGTGTATTGTTAATTTCTCCTTCCATTCTTGTAATAACACCAAGTAGTTTAGCAAATGATAAGGGCGTTCTGAGGAACTTTAATTTGCTGCTGCTTTGTCAATCTGCCAACAACTGCCTGTAATGAAATGTGATCGGCCGTGTTCAAGGTCAAACCCTTGGCTATGACAATACCTCTTGTATCCTCGGGGGCACCGCAGCCCTTTTGAGGTGGGGTGCTGTGGATCCTATCATCAGGATAACTATTGCAAAGCAGGGGTCCGTACTTAAGATAGGCAGTCTGGCAGTCCTATAGACTCCTAGTTTTGAATGCTTAAATCAACGATAATCAGTATATAGCAGACTGCAGCAGAGGGTAAAGCCATAGTAAACACAGCCTCCCACAACATCCTTCTCGCTAAATTGGAGAGATATGGATTTGATGGGTGGACAGTTCAGTAGAAGAAGAATTGGTTGGATGGTCACGTGCAGAGGGTAGTGGTCAACAGCTCAATGTCCATCTGGAGATCCATGACAGGTGGTGTCCCTCAGTGGTCTGTACTGGGACCAGTACTGTTCAGTGTCTTCAACAACATAGTGGGATCAAGTGCACCCTCAGCAAGTTTGCAGATGACACATCTGAGGGACAGGATGCCCTCCAGAGGGACCTGGACAAGCCTGAGAAGTGGGCCCCTGTTAACCTTATGAAGTTCAACAAGGCCAAGGGTAGGTTCCTGCACCTGGGTCGGGGCGACCCCCAGTATCAATGCAGGCTGGGGGATGAAGGGAGTGAGAGCAGCCCTGCCGAGAGGGACTTGGGGGTACTGGTGGATCAGAAGCTGGATATGAGCTGGCAGTGTGAGCTCAGATGATCAGAGGGCTGGAGCACCTCTCCTATGAGGACAGGCTGAGAGAGTTGGGGTTGTTCAGCCTGAAGAAGAGAAGTCTCCGGGAAGACCTTATTGCAGCCTTTCAGTACTTAAAGGGGGCCTACAGGAAAGAAGGGGACAGACTTTTTGTCAGGGCCAGTTGTGATAGGACAAGGGGTAATGGCTTTAAACTAAAAGAGGGAAGATTTAGACTAGATAGAAGGAAGACGTTTTTTACAATGAGGGTGGTGAGACACTGGAAGAGGTTGCCCAGAGAGGTGGTAGATGCCCCATCCCTGGAAACATTCAAGGTCGGGTTGGACGGGGCTGTGAGCAACCTGATCTAGTTGAAGATGTCCCTGTTCATTGAAGGGGGGGGTTGGTCTAGGTGACCTTTAAAGGTCCCTTCCAACCCAAACCATTCTATGATTCTGTACCTCTTCTGAAGGTATGCTGGGTACAAGAGGAGTCTACCAATAGCAGTGTAAAACTCTGGGCAGCTTAACTTAAGTTGCTGCTGTAGCTAGAGTTGTGTAGAGGCACTACGTATTTATATCTACCTGGCAGAATGCAGAGAGACAGTAACAGTATGGCAAGGGTAGTGAAAACCACCATAGTTAGTGAAAAGCATGAGGTAAGAATAAGCTACAGAGTTATTTTGGTACAGGAACTTCTTCCTAACGCGCTTCTCTAGCGTGACCCAAACCTTTAAATTTGTTTGAGCCAACGGGCTGCAGCCCTGAGAAAGAGGTTTTATAATTACTATCTGCTGGTTCCTTCTTTGCTAGTCGGTAAGAGTCCGTCTTGTTACATTCGCTTCTATGCGACTGGTTTTTCCTACTCCACAAAGGAGAGCCCTTGCATTAACCTGGTAGGAAAGGGCGTCATTGTTATCTCTGTGAGTATAAAAATATGTAAGTTATGAGACAAATTTATGGTTTGTTCCTTTTTATTTGCCTTCCGTCTTTGGAAGCCTTAAGGTTTGTTCACTTTTTCAAGGTGAGAGTAGAAACTTAAGGGATTTTGTTTGGTTTTGTTCTTGATTTGAGAGTGATTTTTTTCATATGTTGTCATGAATCAAGTTAGGACATGATTCTTTGTTTTATTTACTTTTCTAAAACAGTATTAATGCTCAAAGTGAAATGTAGCCTTTATACATCTATATCCCAGGTTCAAGCTTGTCAGTCTCGGATACTGCAACAGGAACTAAATTTGGTCTAACCGTTCTTACTAAAATTCCTGCAAATTTCCTCATTGACCTTACTGGGAGCAGGATTTGCTCCTATTTGGTTTGTATGAGCTGTATTACGTGGGTTTTTTTAGTGGTTAAAATGGTGTAGCAGATCAGCTTTAGATTAATAAACCTCTCAAAGGGTGGATTTAACCTACAATGAGATGAAAGTAGAGATAGGTAGATACAAGCTCTGTGCGCCGCGGTGCCTGTGGATGTGAGCAGCCCCGTGCTCTCTGCTGGGTGGGCAGTTCTGCGTTCCCCAGCTCTGCGCCATAAGCCTCCATGTTTGTAAGAGTTAAAGGAGTGTCTTCTGTCTGAGACGAGTCTGCCTTTGCTGAAGGGAAGAAGTAATCAGCGTAAGTCTGGTAACGGTCCCGGAGCCTCTTCAGCATACTTGCTGCTAGTCCTTGTGGAGCCTTTCTTGGAAAGCGTCTTGAATGATACATAAAGCCAGTTTGCTGTGAACTTTAACGAGGAGTAGCTAGAAATGTAGGGTACTAGTGCTTGCTTGAAAGTAAACTCATCTCGCTCGTTCCGAAGCGACAGTTCAGAATGTAGCACCTACAACCCCATGACTTCATAGCTTTCGCTTTAACAAAATCACGTTCCGCGCTGTGACACGCAAGCTACAACCAAGCTTTTGACATATGGTACGTATTATGGGCAGGAGCTTTTGACAGATACGGAAATATAAGAATATTCTCATCTTCTTTTTAAGTAGTGTATGCCTCTTGCTGATGCCCTGGGACGGGAGCAAGAGCCGGCACACACACACTGAAGCAGCCAGAGAAGGAGCGCGGAGAGGGCACAGTCCTCCCTTTGCTTCCAAAATAGCATTTTAGTTTAAAACTGGCTCTTTTTTAAAATGTGCTTTGGTTGACCTCACGGGGGTACAATGAAGAGCAATCGTTTTCACTATAGTTTCATCCCTTCTCTACTTTTCCTACTCTTGCGGTTTGTGTTTATTTCAATTACTAAAATAGTTTGCCACTCACTCCCCCCCCCCCAACCTTTGCCAGCAGAAAGATGAAAACTTATTAAACCCCAAGCTGGTATTGCGCCGTTTCTCCTGCGGCACAAGACGTTGCAGTTCTCCGTCCGCCCTCAGGCAGTAGTCCTTGCTACCTGTATTGTTCACTTGCTCTAATTTAGGTATTTTTGTAAGATCTTAAAGTAACGTTGTCCTAAGTCTTAACGAAGTTGATATGGTATGAAACACAAATTGTTTCTACGCTGTAAGAAATCTAGTAGGTGACTTTATATAACTTTGCTAAACTTTTTGAGACTGTCACAAAGTCTTGTCCTGGTGACCAGGCTTGAAAAGACAAATATTCCCTATGAGCCTTTTCCCTTGCTACGATTAAACAGCTCCCTAATGGTTTGCCCCAAATCCATCTGCAAGTAGGTGGCTCTTACTGAGCCGCTTACTGTACTGGGAGCTGACTTGCCTGATGTTTGAAGGTTGGGTGAGCCTCACGGTGGAGAGGCTGCTGATAGAAAGAGGGACTCTACATATGGACTGATGTGCTTAGTAATTAAAAAATAATCTTTATTATAACTTAAATGTGATAGGAAATATGGTGAGTACAAATGCCACAGAACTAAAAGCAAAAAAACCCCAAAAATTAAAAAACAAACAANAAAAAAAAAAAAAAAAAAAAAAAAAAAAAAAAAAAAAAAAAAAAAAAAACAAAAAACAAAAAACCAAACAAGCAGAAATCAGTACAAAAGGACACCTTGGAATAATTCAGCTGATGGGACAGGCATGGTATAAAAACCATAATGTGGTTATTTCACCTTCTGCAAAAAGAGTCTATATCCCTCAGTAAACAAGTAAGCATTTTGAACTGTACAAAATGTACTTTTTTAGTTAAAGGAAGAATATATATATTTATAAATATACACATATGTACATTGTAACATTCATGGTAAAAAAAAAAAAACCAAAACAAAATGACACCCCTGCCTGCCAGTGTTTGGCACAGGAGGCTTCCTTTTGATGTGAATTGTTTGCAATCTTTTCTATGTAGTCTATGCAAATTCGGATACTTTAATTGACACCTAAATAGCATTTCATGCATAATGAACCACAGTACAGGAACACTCCTCTGTTAATTTCTATTCACCTCCTCAGTTAACTTAAGGCTCCTAATCAACAGCTGGAAGCAAGCACTTGCTGTCTTTCATCCTTGCATTGAGGGGACACACACACACACACGCATTCAGTTCACCCTCTGTTTATTACTGCCTCCGAGCTCCACTTTAGTTTGTTCTAGCTCTTTATGTTGAAATCACTCTATAGAAGCTATGATCCACTAATTAGAGTGTAAGAAATCCAGTCCTGCCTGCAACTCACAGGACCAAATGGCTCTGGGGACTTGTGCAATTAGCTGTATTCACTCCTCCTTCTCAGCATAAATAAACGCACTTTACCTTTTCATTTAGTTTTCAGAAACCTACGTGATTGTTTGATCCCCCTCACAAATCTCTGGATTAGTGATGGCTCGTTGCTGGAGGGCGAGAGAAAGGAAATAAAAGACCAGTGGAGGCATTTAGAATGAGTCACCAAAGTGACACCTCCCAGGGTTTACGTCATGCTGTTTCTGGAGGCAAAACTTGAAGAAACTTGCTCTGTATTTCGTTTCCGAGAATGGCGCTTCCGCCGAGTGGCGTTCCCTGCCGCTGGAGTGTTGCTGGGGACGCTGCAGGGCAGCAGAGGCTTAGCTCCGGGTTGAAGAGACAGCTTCTGTGCAGCCCTCCTCAGGTGGCCTCCTACTTGTCCTTGGTTAGATACAGTATCGCACGTCGCAAGCTTCCACCACAACTTCAAGGAAGGAAAGGTAATACTCGGTAAAATATATGAAGATGCCAAATTCTAAAAACTCACAAAAGTTTGTTTGAGGCTGAATAACTGCGATTACATTAATTGTTACACACCAAAGTATTGTTCCTCAGCATCCAACTGTTCCATCATGAGCCGCAAAGAGGAGCCAATAGGAACTCTTTAGCTGGATTTTAGATTTTGCTTTTCCTTAAAAAGTCTGTAAATTTGCTACATTTTGGGACATTCTTATAGAATTCTTCAGAGTCTTCCTTCTGCTCCCCACACTGAAGTGCAGCTCCATCCTACTTTAATGACTGTTAAATGTAGGCGGGTCCTTTTCCACCTAAAAAGCTGTGGCAGCTTCAGTTCCACGGCGGCTTCCAACTTTAACAAATTCCCGGGGAAATTTGTCCAGCTGTTCATATGCCAGTCTCCCATCTTCACCTGAGTGCAAAATGTTAAAGCATAATAATGTATTATATCATTGTCCTACAGCATTTAAAATACTGGATTCTCTGCTGTTAGAACGTACTGATTTGCCAATAACTTCTTTCCCTTCTTAAAATCTCTTACGTTGTTGAGGGCAAATTCAGAAATTACTTGGAAAAATTAAGTGTGCTCTGAATGTTCACCTTTTTTTTTTTTAATTTATTTTTCTCTTGTAATTTGCTGGTTTTATCTAGAGCAAAACAGAAGCAGACGTGGCTTGTACAATTAGATGACAGTATCTGTACACTTGTCTTACTAAATGACCTGTGGTGCTCCTCAAGGTTTCAGCTGCAGCTGTGACACACTCGAGGCAGATGATGTTTATCCACTTAACTTAACTTTGGGCAGTATAAAGTTTACCCACTTCTCATTTCCTGGCACTTTTAAGAAGTGAGTCTTGCCACATCTTCATGTATATGCTGCTGAAAGAGAGGAAGCCGCATGTTTGCTAAATTTAACTATTTGTGTCTCAAGCCCTTTTCTCTTAGGTACTGTCATCTATATGCACCTGAAGGTAGCATTGCGCCTTGTGTGTTGAACTGGCCATTAGGGACCAAAACGGCCTCTGTATGTCATCTAGAAGAATGGCAGTACAATCTCGCAGCGTTTGCAAAAGTGTCCCCAGGCTAGTTGTTTTATAACCTGGGCAGTGACACGTCCAACAGCAGAGTGAATTCCTGCTGAACTGGTGAATGAAAGGGAGTAAATTTGACGAGTTTGCATAACTAACATCACGCCTAGGCCCATGGAGCAGAAATTCATGCCTAGCCTAAAGGCCAGAAAAATACAATTTTCCTGTGCCACTGAAGTTCTGGTGCCCTGAAACTGTGCAGCCACACTTGCAGTCACACAGCGCTACACAGCGAGACTGCAGGTTAATGAACAGGGTACCTCTCCTCTCAAGGACAAATGAAGGTCAACGCAAGGTGCCCGAGGTACTGCGCGAAGGAGGACTTGCAGGCTAGGGTCTGTGCAAATAAGCATATAAAGATAATTTAGATTCAACGAACACTTGGCAGTGCTAATGGCACTTGAGCATGTGATAATGGCACTACAGGGGGATAGGAGGTGACCCCCAAGTGGAGGGTGTACGAGGCACAGCAGGCAGTGTGCCTGTCCTGCCTCCTCGAGGCTGCTTGGTTTTCAAATTCATTATTAATGGTTTGTTTGTTGACTTCTCCCTTGCTTTTTTTTCCTTTTCTGCTTCCCCCTCCAGGCTCTCGTACAATTCCGTTTCTCTTTGGTCCATTTTCATGATTTTCAAAATGAATATATGTATGAATATATATACTCATATATACATATATATGAATATATATTTTCTAACGTGTCTGAGTCTCTAGGTATAAAGTTTTGTTTCAGTCAAGAGTCTCAGGTCTGTGTAACTCGGGTATCTTACATGCTGCTCTGCTAAAAAAAGAAAATGAAATACTGCTCTAAAACAGGCAACTCACCAAGTGAGAGCAGGGTTTCGGACGCCACTTTTCTGATCTCTTCGTTGTCAGACTGGCAGAGTGTGACCAGCATTTTAATACTCTCAGCAGCCTGGGAAGCGCAAAAAGAGCCGCATGAGCACCGCACAGTACACTCTGGTTTCATTTCACAGCCTTGCGTGGAAATAGTGACCATCGTCTGCGTTGCCCTTCCTACTCCAGGGGGAGGGCCTTGCTGGGGACACGAGGAATGGGGTTTCCCTGAGGGGAAGCATTTAGGAGACGGCATATTTTCTGCTCTCAGTGTGGACCCTTTCTAATTGTCCTGCCCTATGTGTTGCATGCATGAATCTGGCTGACCAGATACGTCGGCCACTTCTGACTGTAGGTCAGGTGATGGGCCGTGGGACAAGACCATCGAAGAGCCAAGGTAAGGGTACGGCAGGGAGACGAATGGGAGTCATGCGTCAGGGGAATGAGTTTCACACTGAGCACGTCAAACCTGGTAGGTCTGAGAAGGCTGTTCTCACCAGCCCAGCTGTGTCTACAGGGGCATGCTGGCTGGCCCGCTCCACCGCAGGCTGCTCACCAGCACCCGTGCTCACCAACATGCCCACATTTTTGCCTTGCCTGCACTGTTTTGGGAAGAAAGCAAGGAATAATCCTCTTCTGCTCTGCTACAAAAACATCAGGCCTTTGGGGAGAGGAGCTGTTGTAGTGTCTCTGGCAGGCTATTTAATAGGATAAGGGAGGTGAGTGAAAGGAAGGGCAGGCACTGCCCTGGTGCAATGGAAGAGGTGCTGAGACACAGAGTCAGTATTTGTATGAGCCCTGTCAATGCGAGGGGCACAGGTCTGGTCTACGATGCTCTGAATGAGGGCTCATCTACCATGAAATCTCACCACTCTGTCTTCAATGTGGTCACTTGTGCTGGACTCAGGGCAAGTCTGCACTGGGTGCATTCTGGTGGCTACAACTCGAATTGTTAGGAGTGATGGGCTCACGGCAACACGGGGCTCTGCAAAACCTCTGAGATTCACAGTGGGGCCTTGTGCAGCTGACGGTTTCATGTGGATGAGACTGCCATCAAGTTAGCTCATCCACAGCCACCTATCCATTCCGGCATTCCCACCTCTGAAATAGTATCTTCCAGAAAGGCTTCAGCTTTTTCTTTGAAGATCCCAAATGATGATACTTCCCCTCAATAGTTGTTTTTTTTTCCCAGGAATTGCCATTCTCACTATTCAAGATGCATCGAAGCCACACTGCTCAAGTTAAATGTGTCTAGCTCCAGTTCCCACCACTGGTTCCTAGTCTGCCTTTTCCTGGGAGATCAGGGAACTGCTGGAGAGGGTGCAGCATAGGGCTACTAAGATGATTAGGGGACTGGAACACCTCTCTTATGAGGAAAGACTGAGGGAATTGTGTCTGTTTAGTCTGGAAAAGAGACGGCTGAGGGGTGACCTAATTAATGCATATGAATACTTAAAGGGTGGGTGTCAGGAGGATGGGGCCAGGCTCTTTTCAATGGTGCCCAGTGACAGGACAAGAGGTAATGGGTACAAACTTGAGTGTAGGAAGTTCCACCTAAACACGAGGAGGAACTTCTTTCCTCTGAGGGTGGCAGAGCACTGGAACAGGCTGCCCAGAGAGGTGGTGGAGTCTCCATCTCTGGAGACATTCAAAAGCCACCTGGACGTGTTCCTGTGCAACCTGCTCTAAGGTGACCCTGCTCTGGCAGGGGGGTTGGACTAGATGATCTCCAGAGGTCCCTTCCAACCCTATGATTCTATGATTCTATGATCAAAAACCCCACTGCACCCTGCATGCAGCAGAGGTGTAACGCCCCGCACCATTGCCTCCTAGGGATGCCTGCTAGCATCTCATCTCAGGGAAAACTTTTTTTTTGTATTTAATATGTATTGGATGGTATCAGTTCTGTCTGAGATGAAGTTACATTTTAGAGCTGTCTTCTCCAGGGAACAGTTTTGAGGGAGAAACAGTCAGTCTGCGGTGGGTCTGTCTCATGGAACACGTGGTTTTTTTGCCCTGGTGTCCCGTACCAGTCGGGCTTGGGCGGCTGCTGTTTCCCATGGCTCTGTACAGCCAAAAGAAAAGTGCATTTTTCCTTCCTGTCGTGGGAGGGAATGCAGAAATAGTACCATATGCTCGCTGAAGATGTAGTGCCCAGATGTACCAGTTATTTGTCACAAAACCAGCTGTGACCTGCCTCTCCCTTTCTCTTCTACGGCAGCAACCCAGATGTATTACAGCTAATTTTATCCTGGGAAAGGATGTTCTTTTCCCCCTCTCAGTCAGTACTCTATGGAGGAATATTTTTTTTCTCTGTGATGTAGAAGTAAGTCTCCTAAAGTCAGCATGAGAGGGAGAAAAGGATGGTATGCAAAAGATAAACTTTGTCATCATCACAGAGCCTGGCTGTTTTTGCAATGAAGCTTCTAAACTGTTCCCAGACAGCACGGTATCTGTAAAAGGATGCAGTGCATCAATGCAAAACAAAAACACTACTGCTGCTGCTATTGCAAATTCCATTTTGTTGTTTGTACCTATCAGATGTCCTTTCCTTAAAGTAATGCCAAGTGCCACAGCGAATTCCTTGTCTCTTACCTTGAGGTATCTTAGAGCCAAGCAAGCTGCTTTCTGCAGCTGGATGTTGGGCTGGGTTAGTGCTTCACAGTAATAAATCAAGGCCTGAAAACAGATAAAGAAGAGTAGCGATGAAAACCCCTGTGCCTGTGTGGAGCATAAGGGTGGAGTGTGGAGGCATTGCTACCCTACTAAAGGGGAGAGGGATTGTATCCTGCCTCCTGGACAGCGAGCCCGTGGGATGGAGGGGCACAGCCCCTGCTACAGGTAACGTGCTGGGATAATTCCCTACAGCAGATCCAGGCCAGGCCACTAGTTTTTGCTTAGTAGTCTCAGGCTAGCTTTTGGTGAGGAAAAATTCACCTTAAAGTGAGAAGCACAATCTGGCACCCTTGAGGGCCTTTCTGCATAAATCGCCAAAGAGCTTTAAATGGGCCTTAGAATCTAAATAGCTCAAGAGCTGACCCTTGAGATGGTCCCTCTAATGTATGGATAGTATTGAACAGGCTGGGATGGACCCCATGGGGACTGCAAATAACTATTACAAGGTTAGCCTGAGCTGCTAGACCAGTTTACTGCTTGGCCCTAGAAATTAGTAGCTACTGCTGAGCAAACAAAACCAGCGTGAGCGGCGAATCTCAGTGGCAGTCGGCTGCACAATGAACTCATCTGCAGCACAAAGCTGCATAATGCCTTCATACAAGGCACCCTGCGATCCTTCCTGCAGGCAGTGAACCAGGTATCAGCTCTGCATGCCTGTTCCAGGAGGTGGTTATATTTCCCCTGAGATGCTGCCTCCATGAAGCTGGGGATGGAGAAGGATGGTATGAGACACCAAGAGGCTGACAAAATGGGAGGACAAGCAAAGAGGGGACTGGATCAACGGAGAAGAGCAGCAAAGAGTGAGCTCCTTTTTATCCTCCCTCTGCCTTCCTTCCACCACTCTTCCTCTTCAAACTGCCTTTTGTTTTGCTCTCTCCTGATAGGGAACAAACAGGATAGTAAGGAAAGGTCTGCCATGAAAGGGTAGAAGCCAACCCCTAATTTTTCCTTATTCCTCTTCTCCCTTCTCTTTAATTTCTGTGTTTAATCTGGCCCTGCTTGTTGCCTTCGATATCTGTGATGAGTGATAGACTCAAATCTTAGCTCTCACAGCTGAGCTGTGTTTTCCCAAGGCAGTCCGTCCCCTCCAGAAACGGCGGCAGGTCCCATGGACGCCAGCCTCCTTTGGGAAAGAAAATAAAAATCTCAGACCCACGTCTTCGCGTGTTGGTGACGCTGGGGACTGTTGCCTTGAAGCCTTGGACTGAAGCCAAGTCTGAGAGAGGCCAGCAGAAATGCTGAAGTGTGGAGGAATAGCTGGAGGGCACAGCAACTCAGTAAGTATTTGCCGAGTTTTGGTTAGAACCTGTTCAGTGTAATGACAGGTAGAAGCAGACTGGCATAATGACAGAAACAGATTTGCATATTTGCAGGAAAAATTAGACAGGAAATCCCTCTGTCTCCGTTTAAATCAAGCTCGGAGCAGTTATTTTATATACATAGACATTTGAGGCACACAGGCAGAAAGAACTGTCATAATGATACAGGTCTCTTATGCGACAGGTGATTTTCTGCCACTTACCTTCTCCCTGAAGTGCCTGTTTTCTGCGGTAGCTGTCAGAAGTGATGCCACAGTCTCGCTGACTTCATTTTTATTTTCATTGAGAAGTAAAGCCAAAGCTCTCAAAACTTCTTGCTGTGGTGGAAGGTTACTGGAGTTTATTTTGGCCACATTTTGCTGCAGTTTTCCATCTTTCACTGACTGCAGCACCTGAACCACAGAGGCTGAAAGTGTAAGAGGAAGGTCCTTGTTACTTATCTCATCTTCTCGAAATTTCAGATTGGTCCTTTCCCTGCTAGCAATTCTTAATTTTTACTATGCACACAAAGGACGTGAAAAATCCCCATCTGAGCAATTGCTATGGATCCATATTGCGGTGTGTCTGCATGGGGAACTGTCTGGGCTTTAAGTTGGGACAGTTTCTCAGCTGTTCTTCCAAAGGAGGAGATGAATCGGTGGACTAGGTGGGACACCGTGGCACTTCCTCCTACCCAGAGTTAAGGGCCTACCTGTCAAATCCTCACTTTCTGCTGGAGGATGTAAATCCTCCCTATAA
The DNA here is from genome assembly GCA_013398915.1 of Dromas ardeola. Taxonomy (NCBI): domain Eukaryota; kingdom Metazoa; phylum Chordata; class Aves; order Charadriiformes; family Dromadidae; genus Dromas; species Dromas ardeola. The sequence continues at coordinate 172,116 of VYZM01005197.1, forward strand.
CAAGTGAAACCCAATATTGCCAGTGTGTTGCCTTCCAGGGCATCTTTGTCAGAGCTTGTCCCAGGCAGATTGATGTCTGCCACCAAAAGCCAGGGCTAATGTGTTTCAGAAGTGGGCTGAAATGCCTTTTTCCTTCCAGGTTTTTGAGAAAAAGCTCCCCAGTATGCCTAAATAAAAATGGAAACTAGGTAAGGTTCCTCAGACTCCCTCTTAAATAGAGAAGATGAAAACTTGGCGTGCCAGGGATTGCGGTCTAGCACCCTCTGTAGAGCACGTGCTTCTCTCTTTAGCTCTCGGTGGCAGAGCCTGACAAACACTGAGGTGCTGTGATCCCTTGGCTCATGAGCAGAGCTCAGCACTTCAGAAGATCTCTCCGTAGAGTGATAAAAGACTAGAATGTCATCCAAGCTGTCAGCACGGAAAACTCCCCAGACCTTGGGCCCAGCCCACCACCATCAGCCATTTCCTAAAAACTCACTCTTTCAACATATGTTTTTGCCATTTGAAAATGGAAATAGAAATGACTGGGGGTCTATCTGCATCAGCTTCTTTCCCTTCACATGTACAACTGCTCAGGTGCATTCACACTTAATATTCAAGGCACTTCTTTGTCTCCTTTCCTTCCTTCTTTTGTAAAATCAGCCTCAGAGCTGAATTGTTTTGTGCTGAGGTCAGAAGGACACCTGATGTACTACTCCCCCGTTAGCTGCCAGAATTTATATATCCTACCTTCTTTTGCGAGCTGCAGCAAATAGCTTCCAAGGTCATTAACACTGTGGCTGGCAAAATAGTTGTAATACTGAAAGACGGTAATGATCTCGGAGGACATGCTGGAGTAGAGGACAGGCTCCGTCCGGTCCAGGATCTGAGACACAAGGATTCTGAAGACTGCAGGGAACCACGGACAAAGGGACGTGTTAGTGAGAGCAAAAGCTGCTGGCAGAATGCCGCAGTCCCCTTCAAAGCCAGAGAGAACTCTATTTGCAAAGCCAGGTACTTCCCAACATTTCTAACCTCAACTGTGGTTAGGTTAGAAGCTGGACAGACCTTCTGCCTGCCTAGCTCTCATCGCCAGAGGATATCCTTGTAAGAATGAACCTGCCAGTTCATGGATGGCTAGTGTGGTTTCCTCTCCAATACAGCACCCTTTCTACCCAAATGGTGTCCTGAGTCACTAACACATATGCACATCCGCTGCCAGTTACATCTCCGCGATGCCACTGAAGCAGGGGAGATGCCCACAGAGGCAGGATTTGGCTTTGCTTGTCTTTATGTTCCTGCGTGAGCACGTGGCATGCAGAAAGCGAGTCTGAGGCACCGTCTGTGAGAGCTGTAGCATGGAGCAGGAAGGAGAACACTGCCCTGGGTAGGCATCTGCAGTGCAGATGCCCACACCTGAGCAAGTCACCCTACATCCCCGTTCTGTCCCAAGGAGAACTGGGCAGTGCAGCGGGAGTTTGAGATGTGGTGCGTCCCACTCCGAATAGGAACCTATGCTCAGATAGACTTCCTTGAATGTGTATGAATTCCATCCCAGTGCACCGTAATGGGGCATGGACATTACATAGACACATAAAATAAGGTGCAAAGATTCCTACTTCACTGAATCGCTTATAAACTTGTATCTGGGAACAGTCTTACTTTCCAATTAACTCATAAACCTTAAAACAGTATTTTCTTTTCTGCTAACCTCACCTTTTTCTCCTATTCTGATCTGATTATTTTGGGCCAAAACCGTTTCATGAGTTGTAGCACTAGTTTTCAAACGAGATCTTGGAGCTTTGGCCAAACGGACCTTTGTTTTCCAAACAAAGCGATGAAGGTTGAGTAAAGCCCAGTACACAACTGTTCTCCATTTTGATGACCGACAGAATTTTTTAGCAGCAGTTGGTACCTGTTTCTGCAAGTCCTGGACACTCCTCATTCACAGTGGTGGCAAAATTGATATCCAGCTGCTTCATCATCTTGTCTGCAGATGTGTGATACACTCCTGAAGGGCCAGTGCACTTCATCCAGAAAGCCAGCAGCGACAGCTTCTTGTGGAACGCAGGAATTGCTGGCAGAGAAGACAAAATGAATGATGAAACAAAGCCGTGCTGGAAGCATCCAGAAGAGAAAAGATGGTAAGACTGGAGGAAATCTCACCCGGCTCACTGATGGACAGTTACTGTTTGGTGGGTCACCCTGTGCCATGACCTTCAGGGAGCATGATCATGTGCTTACCCCACGTTTGTAACATGCTTTTTCTGTTTCCCATAGTAGGATGTGAGAAAATTTGCTCCTGATCCAGTTCTGGGCACCGCAAATGGTCTACACAAGACTGGTCCCTGGCCTAGCACTGCTCTGTGGCCTTGGGTAAGCCACTCAATTTTGCCTCAGTTTTCTGATAAACAAAGTAAATACAGTATGTTGTATTTACCTATCCTGCCAGAGAGCTCATGAGGGTAACTACATGCTTGTCAAACTCTTCCAAGGTATTAAAATAGATGCAACAACAAGAAAAATAACTAAATAACTCTCTGTAGAGATGACTAAAAATAAAACAGATAAAACATTCAAGGAGTAGTATTATGCCTCTGACAGTATGAGGCAGATCCTGCCTTTCCTCAGGAAAGAGAGGGGGAGAAAGTATTTGGCTCCCCAGAGGTGGCAGCATCCCCACCCCATCACAGCAATGACCTCTGTCCATCTTCTGCACATCAAGCAGGATAAGAAATCCTTTCTCCTCTCACACGCTTATTTCTGGATACCAGCGATGAAGACAGAATAAGGCCCCTGACCTGCTGCGGTGACTGCTGCATCTGCTGGTACCCGCAAGCTGGTCCCTACTATGGTGGCATCTCCTGCGGCGACAGTGAGATCTGCACCGCGATTATTTCAGCAGGAACGCATGCCCAAACAAACGCTTTTCAGAAGGAAACCCCCTAACTTGTCTCTTACCATCAGTAAGGGAGGTGATGTTTCCCAAGTTCTCAGTACTGATCTCTGCGATATTCTCCATCACGAGGATCTGCCTGGACAGCTTATCCAGGAGGTCTCTCGCAACGAACGGTGTTTTACTGGAGAACACAATTTGCTGGTGAAGACAAATGAGAAGAGAAGGAGTCATTGAACAACAACAAAAAAAAATCATAAGAAAACAAAAAACTCCAAACCACCTGGCACCTGAAGGAGTGCAATGGCAAATTCATCGCCTGGAACCATGGGATCTCCTTAACTTCAGAAGTTTTTTATCTCTGGGGTATTTTATGGGCCTGGTTGATAGGCATTGTTGCCTATATCTTTAACATCCCCACATCCAGGCACTTGAGTATCCAAGTAGCTATTTGCATAAGTAATTTCTGATTTATATGCTCTGCGAAGCTAAAGGAACCCATCACCATAAGCCTTAAAGCCAGAAAAGATTAGTCTGACTTCTGTGTAACACAGGCCGTGGACTTTCAGGACGTACCTGCCGCTCTTCCTCTACTCCGTTTCAGCTCTGATCAACTACCCAGGTGCCTTTATTAATTTGGTGCTTTTGCCTTGCTAATCCTCCCTGCTGCTGACATCTGCATTTTCTTCAGCAGGCCACGTAAATATTGTTCATATCAAATCTGCTCTGTTTGTGGACATAGTTTAAGCTCACCTCCCCCAACTGCATATTTACTGTGTACTCTTGTATTTCAGCCAAAAACCTCCCTTTTTTCTCAAACTCGTGAGTCAGCAGCGTCCAGCTCAGCACTGAAATCAGTGTTGGAATCAGGCTCTCTCTGTATTGCTTCAGTGGGCCTTTGGGAAAATAAAGCTAATTATATTCAAGATGGAAGAGTCAAATAACTGTGAAAAGGAAGCTGCAGTGTGTTTTGATTCGTTAAGAAAACCCTGATGCCCTTGCTTGCTGGTGTAGCTTGCTGGAGGTTTAAAATTGCATTTTTTGTGCTTGGGCTCTGAAAAAAAAAAAAAACCTCTAAAAGATTGTGCTAGTTAGTTGTGGGCACAAACAGTCAATTCTGATGTCCCAGCGGGGCTGCCTTCCCTGTGCGTGTTGCAGACAATCTCTCCACCTCACCTGCGGAAATTCATTTCTGCTCTTGAACGTCGCAGCCTTGTCTGGGGCTCGGTTAAACAGTGGGGTGGGGGGGCCTCTCTTTTACCTCTGAAGACGTGGGCTGCCTTAACCGGGGACCGATCTCACTGAGGACCTCCCGGCCAAACCAGTGGACGTTGGTAACCCAGAGCAGGGGCTGTCCCTGTCATCTGCTGCGCCACCCGTCAGCCCTGCTGGGTGGCACCTGCAAAGTGCCCCAAGGTCTGCAGGTCAGGTCTGCTCCCAGAGGGGCCAGGAACGGAAATGATGGAGGCTTTTCTGGTTGGGGGTGAAGGGTGTTACCTTCACCTCAGCATGGCGGCTGTCCCAGCCCTGCGCTCCGGCTGCCACCCAGGAGCAGCGCTGACCTGCTCGTACCCCATGATGTGGGCACACCGCAGGGAAAATTTTAAAATATATGCCCCAAAAAAACAGCTGGGCCCGGTACCTGAATGAGCTGGGTGCAATACTGCAAGTGCTTAACTATGGTTATATCGAGGCTGTCGTTCCCCGTAGTCAGGGGCAGAGGGCTGCCGGCCACGCTGGTGCCCACACCCGTGTCCTCGGTGAGAGCTTCGCTCAGGTGGCCTCTGGCTTCTGGGTGCTCCGTCCTGTAACTGGGGAGGGACGAGGGAGGGAGGTCAGTGCCAGGCCGACCGCCGCCGCCGCCGTGGCAGAGACACACACACACATACACACACACAGAGACAGAGCTCACTCAGGGCGACGAGCAACGAGCACGGCAGAAGAGCTGGAAGCAGCCAGAAACCTCGCGATGAACACATCATATCACAAAGGAGCAGTGCTGCCCTGGCCGGGCACAGAAGGGCTGTACCCACTGAGGGGGGACAAGCTCTCTGTCCCCTGACTGTTTTGCCTGGAGCGATGCGATGCGCTCGCCAGCAAACCTTTCCAACTCACGGTTACTGTCCCTTGGTGGGGACAGTTTTCTCCCATCTGTTGGTGAATCACCTCCCCCGTCGCTCTGGATTCAGCACCGTAACAACTCGTGTCATCCCAGGCACCGAGCTGCTAAGCACAGCTCTGCGCCTTCGGTGTCCTCCCGCTGCCAAATTTAACGCTCATTGCAGGAGGAAAGGAAAACCACTGCTGGAGTAAGAGACATGATGTTTTCATACGCTGTTTTAGGCACAATGTGTACAGCTTGCTTTGCCAATTGTTTCTGTAAGAGCGTCAAGCTAGTCTCACTGTGTTTTAAATCATTATTTCCAACACTGCCTTGTTGTACAAATGGTCCTCCCTGTGTTTAAATGCAAAGCCCGAGGTCAGTCCCCAGATGGCAAGTGCAATTGGCTGCAAGTTCAGGAGTTTCAGCACTTGCAATCTTTACACTGAGTCACACACTCACACATCTAAAAATGGAAGCAGGAATCAACACTGTCCGGGGATGAACCAGAGGGGAAACAATGAAATTTTAACTTCTATTTTAGCTTAAAAGATTTTTACTTGCTTTTTAAGTTAGCTTACAACTAACTTAATTTTTGCTCCTTAAGTAAAATTTGTGCTAAAGTGCCTGGTTAAAGCCAGATCCTTAAATCAACGCAGGCTGCACTGAGCTCAGAGTGCCAGTTTTGCAAGCAACACGTTTTTCCGAGTTTTTTTTCCCCCCACCAAGTTCTTATCCTGGAAAGAGGATATGCAGTGACATTTTGGGACCTGGATGGTGGTTGCTTGTTGGTACTCAAAATTGTTTTAAACAGGCCATGATAAACTGTGAGATGTATAGCTCCCTGGTGGGGAAGCGTGGGGTTCTAGGGAACCATGTTTTCTTTTTTCCCAGCTCTAGTGCCACCTGTGTACCTGCTGGGCATCGTGTGGGCTCTGAGGATGCAAACATGCTTTGAGGATCTAATGATTGAAACACAGCATCTTATGGTCACACGACAATGGCAGACCACAGCACAAACACCACAGCTTTTCTCTTTTTGGTTTTTTTTTTTGTTTTTTT
>VYZM01005197.1:178205-221017 GCA_013398915.1 Dromas ardeola
TCAGAAAGACCAAAAGTGATGAAAGAAGGGCAGGTAACACGCAGGGCCATGAACAGAGTACCAGTCATCACTCTTAGATTCCAAAGGAAACCTACACCATGCTGCTTAAATCTGGCCCTGTGTTACTGTTACTGACAAGCTTAATCCACTGCAAAGACTCATTCGGCTAGAGAGAAAAGACAAAGGGAGGGGGGAAAAACCACAGAGGAATTAGTAATTGCATCCAAGGAAAGCCAGGTCCAAACCTATGTCAAGGAAGAGGCTCTGCCAGTATTGATGTCAGCTTAATTGAATTTACCCTTCTCCTCTGGAGGACAGATTGAGTATATTTGAGCAGGAAAAAAATGATCCTGGAAGCTAAGATTTTGTGTGCAGCAGCCACGGGGAACCCTTTGACCCTACAAACTCATCAAGGATTAGACAGTCTTCCTTGAATAACGTGTGCACCGGGATCCCCTGATAGCGACAAAGAGCTAGGGTATCAGTTCGGCGTAAGCACAGCTGGCAGTTACTACAAACTTACCTATTCTTCTCAATCTCAGTATCTGAAAATACTGAGTCTGCACCTCCTCCACCATTACAAACCTCCACACCACCACCATCCTCATCATCAAAGTCAGAGGTGTTCAGGAAATCAAAGCTTTCTAAAGCACTCTCAACTGTTAGACTTAAACTGGAGGACCTGCTTCGGCTTACTGCGGGCTTGCACTGCAAAGGCAGAACGAACCAGTGAAAACCCCAGATATTAGCTACTACTGAAAGAAAAGAAAAAAAAAGGATAAAGCTTAAAACTTTCAAATTCTTAATTTTATTTTTAAAACTTCATTTTATTGGGTGTTTCATTTCAAACCTTCATATTCATAGCATACACAATCAAAGCCTGAGAACTGGAGAAACCCTTCCATTCCTCCTCCCCATCCTACCCCCTTCTCTTCCCCAAAGGAAAACCCTCAAAGGCAAAATTCAATGTGTTTTACAGAAACGAGAAGTACATCTTGAATCCAAGTGACGCAGCTTTCGGCGTCCTCCAAAAGGGGAGACGGCAATTAATGCACTGGAAGTTGAAAGGGGAAGCCACGTTCCGTAACTGCTGTTCTAGCTACAGAAGCCAATTTATACATATCCAATGTCACTACCGGATTATTCCAGATGTAACTCCAACGGACCGTAGCCAGGAATGAATCTGGCCCCATATCTGCAGATTTATTCATGGGTGGGGTGAGAGGACTTTTGTGGCCTTTGAAGCCACATGGCTTATCGAGGAAAAGCCAATCAGGCATCAGATTCCTAGATGACAGAGGAAGGCAGAACTGTAACTCAGGAATTAACAGTGCTAGAGAGGGGGGAAGCCATCCCATCTCACTGCTGGGAAGAAATGGGACGGAAACCTTGCTGTTGGTGTAGGAAGTATCAAAGGCCCTAGTCCCGTGTGGTGATTCATCCAGACATGCCCACAGAGTTGCTTCCAGGGTCACCTTGCAGGATCAGATGTAGCTTGAGGGATCACCTCTGTTGGTTCATGCAACGACTCCAACACCTTTAGCACTACGTGATTATTTGATCAGAAAGAGCCAGGAGCCACCGGTGCCATTACACAAGCTGCATCTTCCAGTCCCAGGCAGGACCCAAGACTTTGTCTCAGCTTGTAGAAAGAAATGCGTTGCTGTCCGAGTGCAGACTCAACACCAGCAAATCTAGAGCTGAGGGGACTTGGAGTTCTGTTTCCAATCTGTTTGCACACAATATTAATGCTATAATGGTCATATGTTAGCACTTAGGATGCTTGACTCCTTAAACTGCCCGTAGTGTCATTAGCTGATCAAACCAACACTTCCCGACACATCTGTGACACAGGCGCTGGATCCCGCTTCCTCTGCAACACCGAGGGCTTTAGCTACCATTTCTTTCAGGGCTGGTAGTACAGCTTCTTCGGGCAAAAGCAAACAGCAACACGCGGTCTTCTCCTTTTCTCTGACCGTCTAATATGGCCAAGAGAGATTTCTTCAGTCACAGCTGGATTCCAGCTCAACCATTTTGCATGGGGAGCCCAGCACGGCTGCTGGTGATGCTGAGTGTTGGTCTGCAAGATGATTGATAGGCGACACGCAGACGTAAGCAGATCTAGAAGAGGCGTCCATCTCAAGCGTGCAGGAATCCTGCCTGCACAGGTCCATCCTCTCTCCCCCACAGCCCATGTCTGTCCCTTTGTAACTTCTAATAAAAGGAGTGTAAACAAACAGTTTCTGTTGTCCCTCTGCTGTTTGGATAGTTGAACTCTTTGTACAAGCTGCAGAGCAGCCACAAAGTTAAAAAATAATAGTAATGGTATGTAATGGTAGCATTGCCTGCTTGAACCTCCTTGGGCAAGAAAGACGGGTTGCAGGCTGTGAAAAAAAGCACTTAACTTGGGAAAGTACCATGCAGCTGCAAACACCAACAGAAACAAGGATGTTAACAAAGTTTCTTCATAAAAAGATAACGCTGAAGGATAAATGCTTCCCTCCTTCCTCCTCAGCCATGGTTTTGAATGTTGAGGCTTAAGTGACTAGTAGACCAACTTGCATATGAATATGAAGCATTTGAAATGATTATTTCCCATATAATACTGTTTGCACAGTAATGCGTCCTGAGTTATTATTCATGGGGGAGATACAAGTCACAGTGATCAGCAGTAAACGTATTAACACTACACATGCAAAACCCTTTTCTTCTTTCTAATTTTCAACATTTTCTGTCCATCCTGGTGGGATGACAGGATGTCTCTCATTTTAAAAATGGATGGGGGAAAAGGAAAAGGCTTGGAAGAAGCTTAGGCGACGTGGGGATGGCAGTCTTCAGTGAGACCCGTGCTTCTAAATCCCTTTGGCAATTTAGAAAACTCAGCTTTTATGGCTACAAGGCCTGATCCTCAGCTGGTGTAGTTTTGCACAGCTCCATGGAGTTCAGGGGTAGTATGCTAAAATACACCCACTGAGGATGTGACCCACAGATTTCAAAGGCAGAAGGCTGGCTATAATCTGATCTCCAGTATGGCACAAGCGACGGGTTCACAAGTGGTTTCTTCAGAGAAGGGTATAATTTAACTACCCTTCTGCCATGGCACCTTTTTCTCTTCCCCCCAGGTTTCGAGAAAATTAAAAGATCCGTTGCTTGAGGATACAAGGCTATGGTGAGCACATTGCCAACAAAAGTTTAAAAAAGCAACACTGTGAAAGGACGCTCCAAGCAGGAGCAAATCTACTGCTACTGAGGAATTTTACTCATCTCCAAAAACCCTACTTTGATGTTTGCGAGGAAGGGCAGGAGATTCTACCCGCTCAGATTTTCTTTAGGGTAGTATTTTCTGAAAACGTACTCACTTTTAGGATGTCATCGAGATGCATAACTTCTTGGTCCAGGTCCTGAAACTCTTTATACTGCTCTTTATGTGGCTCAAGAGCTAAGAGAAGCCCTTGCAAGGCTTCTTCGATGCTTCCATCGAGATAAGACTTATATCCTTCTGATTCCCCACTAATCGATCCCTCACACGGCAGCCTCTCTGGGGTCATGGGTGCCTCTGCTGATGTGAGCCTTTTTACCAGCTGCTTCGTGATGTTGCCCTCATAGGTATCCAGCTCCACAGGCTTGAGCTCGGAACCTTCATCCGTGTCCTGCAGCAGAGACACTGGGACGCTTGTTTCTATAAAGACACGATCGCTCCCAGCATCAGAGGCTTTTTGGCAAACTTCAGGAGCTGGCCTTGGGGTGGCCTTGTTCTCGAGCGCTGCTGCCTCTCCCTGGGGCGGCAGGTCCTTCGGCTCAGCGACAGAGTCTCTGCGGGAGTCACTGCTGCTGCAGTCCAGGCTTGAGCTCTTGGAGGACTTGCGAGCTCCGTGCTGGCTGGGGGTGGCAGTGATGTCCGGGCTGGAGCTGACGTGAGCAGAAGAGGACTCTGCTGAGTTGGCAGGGGGCACGCGGTCTTCGTAAGGCAGGTCGCCAAAAGTGAAAGAAAGAGGCCGCTTCTCGGTGGTCACTGTTCCATTTTCGAAGACGTCATCTGGCAAATTCGACTGAAAAGACAATAGAGAAAAAAAGTTTTTCATGCAGCACTGGAAAGAGAAGAAAAATACAGTATGTGCCTGGGAAAGAAAAATGCAAGGAAAAAGATTAAAGAAGCATTCAAGGCTCGAGAGACGGGAAAAATATTTCAAATCCAACTTCTGCTTTCATCTGGCACGGCTCCTGATTTTGGCAGGAAAACTGCTGGAAAACTTGGGCTCAGCGTCTCTCTGGTAAGCCGAGAGCTCCAGGAAGCGAGTTCCCAGAACAGAGACCCAAATTCTGCTCGTCCTACAGACAGCATTTCCAGTGCATTGCTCTAGTTCCTGCAGGATGTCTCTTTTTAATGGGGTTGTACTTAAGCCACCTTGGCTGCATTTTTGTGCCTCTTATAGATTTCCCATCTCATTTCTTTTCTGACTTCTAAAGTAGCAATCCCTAAAATTTAACACAGTTTGCTCCAAAAGTTTCTCTAGTGTCATGGCATTTTAATGGTGATATTACTATGCTAGTTCTTTTCTGTTGAAAGTATGTTCTGCATGTGGCACGGATATCTCCAATAACTGTTGAACATGAGTTACATAGGAGTCCTGTTCAACATGAGCTTCTGCCAAAATGACAAAGAATTTGTGTGGTGGTGTCTTGACCAGGACATTGATCATTTAGAAGGCAAAACCAGCGTATACAGACCCAAAAATGATCGCAGCATATATGTATGTTCATCTCTCTGACTAACTAAGGGGAAAAATCCCTGCAGGAGTCACAACCTGCCTATCTGACCTACAAATTTTCCTTTGTTACGTGGCAAACTTGTGCAAATGCACAGCACAGATGAAAGGCAACTACTATTTTGCTGACAATTTGCTGGAAAGAACATACTGTTAAGGTGCATAAGGTTAAAGTGTTCAAAACTTGCATCTTTTTTCCAGCACTATTAGCAGCTATTTTCCTTAAACATAATTATACTCAAAGGTTTGTTTCTTCTTTCCCCTGAAAAGAGTATGCTTTTAGCATCTGAAAGTCAAGTTATTAGGCAAATGTGTAACATCAATCAGTGTAGCAGCCATTTTTAGCAATACTATGTTGGCTTGTATTCCTGCCCTGCTCTCTGCCCACAGACAGTTGGTTTCTGATCATTATCCCTGTAGAAATCAAGAGGAATTTTTATTTAATGCAAACAGCATGGGCTCACAGTCATGTTCTCCCCTCTAAACAGTCAGCAAAATGAGTGAGTTGCAACAGAGAGCAACACATGAAGCATGCGTGGGAATGGAGATGCCACACAGGGACTGAAAAAATCCTTCACCAAATGAAAGCCAGGACTCACATATAGCTCTAGCCCTGCTTTCGGACTTAGCCTGAGCGACGGCAGGTCACTAAAAGAGCGACTGCGACGAAGCTTGTCAAAGAAAGTGTCTTGCAGAGCATCTAAGATTGTCAACTTTGGCCTGTCTTGCAGGGGGTGCAGCCATTTCTTCAACAGTCAAAGCAAAGAGGGTGTGAGGAAGGGCAAGTTAAATGAATGCTTTGTAGCAGAGTACTAAATTACAAGCATGGGATGCAGCACTTGTAAAATTCCTATCTGTACAGATGGCCTACTCAGTTTATACACAGTCCTCATTAAGCATGCAGATTTTGACTCATGCAAAATGTAGGAGCACCCTGTGAATATCTTCGGTACAGGGGGAAATTTTATCATGGGATACATTAAAAATACTAGTGCTATAATGGTTGTTACTGCCACAAAATGAACATGCATCTTACAAATGTTATTCAAGTATTACATTCAAGTATTAGGGCAGTAAGGCAAGAAAAATAGGTATGCAGTATCTGGCCACATAGTTTCAAAGATGCCAGGATCACAGTCACCTTCTTTTAGGATTAGCAGCTAGGAATGCACTTGCTTTGTAAGTATTTGTAAGGGTAACCTGCTGGAACCAGGGGAAAAACAAAGTTCAGATGTGTAAAGCAATGAAGCATTTGCAGTGTTTGAAGTGCTCTAGGGCTTCTCGTTACATAAACATGAAGCCAAAGAGAGCTTACAAAGAATGAGTGGTCCTTGAAGGTCGGCGTTTCGGGAGTGCCTTGGCTGTACATGGACATTCTCCTCTGCAGAGCAGACGCCTTGCTCACGTTTCCAGAGGACGGGGTCAAGTCTTCAACATCAAAGGGGCTACGGACACACAAGCAGGAAGAAAAATGGTTGTTAGGCTGAGGGAGAAGGAATTTCAGGTCCACGGAAAGGACTTTTGAAAAGGTGGTTTATTAGCACATCAAACCCCAGAGGTAGCAGTTTTTTTAACAGAAGTGTTTAAAAGAAAAACGTTGTTAATTAGACAGCAGGCTCAGAAGTGTGGCTTTCGGTTCTGATGAAAGTGTTCTCTCAGAAATCATTTATGTAGCGTAGTCTGATGTTATTCTTCTCACATGAAAAGTATTCTTGGATGTGAGTTGACAAGTGTCACACATACTAATGAGAAAGGTGCTCTACTATTAATAGAGCTGTTGCATTATAAAGGAAACCAGCAGCTGTTATTGCTGGCTTCATGTTTATTGCATTACAAGAAACAGCATACATGACTGTAAAAGCTAAAAGCATCAGTGCTTCTTTAGAAATGACAGTTACCAATTTTATTAAAGTACCATGAGAATTGGGTTTGAATCCTCACACCATCAGCTTACCTATGCTGACCAACGCGGATAGAATCACTTAGGCTGGAAAAGACACTTAAGATCCTCAAGTCCAACCATAAACGTAACACTGCCAAGCCCACCACTAAACCATGTCCCTAAGCACCACCTCTACAATGGACAATGCTAGATTTCCTACCACCCTCATGGTGTAAGATGCCCTTTAAAGCCAGCTTTTAAAGATGGGCCAACTTCTGAACTTGGCTATGCTAACGTAAATCCAGAGCAACCCCACTGTACTTTACACTGATATTAAGTTTTTTTAATGAATATATGCGGACTCGGTTATGCCCCTTTCTCGAGCTTGGGGAAGAAGTATTTTTAGGCAATTCTGTGATCTGTCATCACTACCTGTTTCACATGCCTCGTAATATCAGTACTCACCATGCCTATTGTAACAGCTGAAACCAGGCACAACTAAGAACTTAGGCGCAAACCCATTGGACACAGGTAACACAGGGAACCTGTGGCTGACCGTGAACTATTTCTCCTCTCCCAACCTTGAGCCACAATTCCTTCCCCATCTGCCTCAGCAGGAAGCAAAAAAGGAGAGAAGAGACCCCACAGACATTTTCTCTTTGGTTGAATTTTTACAGCTGCTTGACCCAGTGGCCAAGCAGCCAGCTCTACTTACTACCAGGTGATTTCAAGGTTCAGCTTTATTGTGCCAAGGTCGTTAATGTCTACTGCAACCACCTGAGGCCGAGCTGCAAACAGGTCTTTTGTTTCACAGGTAACACTTCCCACAAGGATGTGAGTAGCAAGTCCTTTAACTTCTGTGACCTGTAAGAGAGGAGAACAAGACATCTAGGACCACACAAGGCATTGCAATCCTTAATTAAAAAGCAATGGGTTTGATTTTTTGGCCCTGACCCCTTGCTAAAAGGTTTCCAAATGACTATGTTTGTTGCCTCTTCATTACTTAAGGGAAAAATCACATTTATTTTTTTAATAAATGCGTAGTTGCGTATGATCATGCTTCTGTCTTTTCTTTATATTTTTATGGGTGTCAGAACAACCATACTGACTCAGACCAAGGGGCTCTCCAGCCTTGGTATTTGGTCTTTTGCAGTGACGGGGAAGAGTAAGAACAGGGAGAGCATATCAGATGTTTTCCCGTCTAATACTCTTTCAGCAATAGACAATTTTCTTTTTCTTTTCAATCTCCTGATATAGCTGGCCTACTTCGTAATTCCCAAGGGAGCTCTCTTCTATGTATTTGTCTACTGTAACTCTGAAGCCATGTATCGCATCTACAATGGCCTTGGCCTTCCACAGGCTTATTGGTGAGGAGCCATCTCCATATATTTATAGTAGGAGTAGAGCACTATTCGTACTTACATATATATCTGCCTGAAAATTCAGAGGGAGAGTTACAAATGCAGCTCCGATCGATACACAAAGAATCCTTTGGCTATTTGCTTGAAAGTCAGTTCTTGAGCCTTTTATATGAAAGTCTTTGGAGAGAGTCCAAAAAAGGTAAGAATATACACATTAACCTTAACAGTACTGGGACTCTCATTTGTAGCTCTTGCGTACTACGAGAAAGGATTCTTTCCTAAACTTCCACCCTAAAACTGTGTTGTTAGACTGGGGGGAGTGACTCACCTCATGTCGCAACTTGACTGTCTATGAAAACTTACCATCTCACACATTTGGGATTATTTTGTTGGTGTTTTTGTAACTGCTTGCTTTTTTTTTTTTCATGAAGGTTTTGTAGTGTCTAAGTGGGACATTTACCATGAGACTTTCAAGACACTCCCCCTTTAAGCTGCCTAAGCAGGGACACCTGGCATAATTATTAGCAGTAATTTCTAGACAGGGGTCAGGGAATGGGTATCTCTGGGTTGGAGGTTTGTTGGAAGAAAGGCACATAAGCACGTGGACCTTCAGCCGGCAGAAAACTGTCTGGGGAGGCCTGGGGCAATGAAGGGATGAAGCAGTGGTGGAAAGACTCCAGTTTGGGATGAAAAATCGCTGCTGACTGTTAGGAGTTGCAAAAGTTGCCCTTTCCCTGGGGAATGGGGCATAGAGTAAGAGAAAAGCCAAGGCTTGCAGGCATTAAGAAATCTGGGGAACCGCTGTGCTCTAGGAAGCTGCCAAAACATCAGCGTGGTTTTTCTATGTGCCCCCATCTCACTGTGAGCAGAAACCTGACAGCGGTGCTACCTCACGCAGTCACACTGCTGTTCTGCGCAGGGTGGTGGGACTGGACCTCAGGACTGCTCCGGCTTATGCGCAACTGGCCCCTGTGCGAGTTCAAATGAGAGAACTACGCATTTCTCCAGATCAGCAGATGCTGCTCTCTTAGCTGAGCAGTATTAACAAACTCAGCAGCAGTGGGATTTTTGGGGGTTGGGTTTGTTGTTGTTGTTGTTGTTGTTTTCCTGAATGCTGTTAGCAAACAGGTTTCCAGTGTTCCCATGCTTCTGGTGCAAATAATCTGAGTTGCTGGAGAGCGATGTGAGGCAAGGGTCCTGTTAGTATGGCTACGACACCAGTCTGGGGAGAGTTAGGACAACCTCTCCTGCAGGATTCCCAAACTGATTACAGTCTTGTAGCATCTAGATTGGACAACACTATAGCACTCCACGCGTGTAGGTGTGTTAGAAATACTAATGATAGCTCATTTCCAAAGCATTTAATGATCTGCTGCTGCTTTTTTGCTGATGGTGCATGAGAAGGCAGCTTCTTGACTCCTGCCTTGCTTGCAGGCAAAGGAGTTACATGCGTACCTTAATGGAGATCAGCCCAACAATGAGAGGGAGGAAAACCATTTCTTCTCCGTCCCAGCTTTGCTTGCCATTCACTTCTATTTTGCCTTTCAGTTTCCACCGCTGGCGACCGTAGCGCATGAAAATCTGAAAAAGAAAAATCCTCTTATTTTCTTGAGAAATCTGCTCTCGTAATGCACAAACATCAGAACAGAATTGGGGAAAGGGCCTGAAGCAGGTTGGAAGAGTTAGTGGTGTAGGTGCTGCCCTTCTGCTTCCCATCAAGCCAGAAGGAAAAGGTCTATCCTGCAGGATCTCTGCCTCTCAGCTCTCCAAATCACTCCTTTCAGTAAGGCACCCCTTACCCCAGCTTTCACCTTTGTATAACTTGATGACTGCTAACAAAGAAGCTACAGGAGTTTTAACTCTGTCTATAGAAGAAGTGGCACTGTGAGGGGGAAAGATTTGGGAGAGCTGGAGGAAAGCCCCCGTGGCCTTTCCTAACGCCTGCAGCTTGCTGGATCTGCTGCCTTCCCAGGCAGTGGAGAGGGTAGGTGAGCTTCTGGCCATCCACCGTCAGAGGCCTCCCCAGCTGGGAAACTTTGGCTGCCTGGTGATGGAAATGGGTGAGACCCCCACAGTGCAACAACACAGTTTGAAGCGGTAAGAGCAGAAAAGCCCGTTCTGGGCTGCGGGGATGGCTGGGAGAGACCTGCACCAACTAATCGTCCCCGCAGAGGAACCACATGCTGCTTGCAAGCAAAAGAGGGGCAGAAGAGATTTGTCACAGGGAACAAGAGTGGGAACAAACGAATCAATGATCAGGACAGCTGGGAAGTACAGGCTGGGGGAGATCCATACTCAATTTGAGAATTTCTTGGAGGGTAAACTGTTCTGGATAGAGTTGGAGGCTTTTATTTTAATCCATCTCTAATTAACCTGCTCTTGATGTTCTCCACCGGAACACTGCAGTGACCGGAGATCCTGGCACAGCCTCACAGCAGGTAACACCTGGGTCTCAAGAAATGTGTCTTTTTGCTACTCAGCTTTATGAGGAAGTAAAGTCTAAATATTCAGTAAAGGATGCTTTGCAAGGACTTGTTCAATTTGCCCTGCATGCACGTGACGGGGCATATGCTTTTTTCGAGGGGAATTAGAAATGTTTGTCATGAATAAGACAGTGAGAAGCATGCCCTCATTCTGGGAGACACTTAAAAAATAAGGGTGTTTTGCTTGTGGGTTTGTTTTTGCGTGTTTTTGTTTTTTTTCTAATTTAAATTTTTAAAATTAAAAAAAAGCAACGACCAAAACTTGTAGTTCTTTGACTAGCCATCATCCAGTGCTCTGAATATAATTTTCTGTCTTCTGACAGATGTCCTGACCCATGCAGCCATAAAGCAAACTGCAAGGTTTTTCAGTGCGTATACCCGAAAAATAATAGCCGTTTCCTGGGGTGCTGATGTGAAAAGGCTTTATTCATCGCGATACAAAAAGCAGCAGAAATCTGCCGTTCTTTTGCTAGTAACCAAACCATAAACTAGCGCAGACGTACCTCGTATTGATCTCCTGGGCAGAGCCGAGCGAAGCCAGCCAGACCTGAGAAGGAAAGACACGGAGGGGCTGTTGGAGGGCCTGGGGGTGCTCCGGGGAGCAGCAGCAGGGTGTCCCTGGGGTGCTGCGGGATGCAGCTGCGGGGTGCCCTGCGGATGCTGCGGGATGCAGCTGCGGGGTGCCCCCGGGGTGCTGCGGGATGCAGGTGCGGGGTGCCCCGCGGATGCTGCGGGATGCAGCTGCGGGATGCAGCTGCAGGGTACCCCCGGGGTGCTGCGGGATGCAGCTGCGGGGTGCCCCGGGGATGCTGCGGGATGCCCGGGGCCGCCGCTGCCACGCTCGGACAGGAGAGGGCGGCAGCCCCCCGGCAGCAGCTCCGCCGGAAAGCGTTTTTAACCCCCCCTCCTCTTACTGCTTCCTCCGCACCCTCCCCACCAAGATTAAAACCAACCCCCCCATTTTCATTTTCTTTCTCTTCTCTTTTTTTTTTTTTTTGGTATACAATTCATCGGGTTGTGGTTTTTTTCGCATATCAAAGATTTGCACTTTCCATCTCTACTATTTTTTCCCTACAACGGCTCAAGTTATTCTATAATAATTACAGAAAAAAAACCAGCTTCCTGAAGTCATCTGGCTTCAGAAACCAAGCTTAGCACCCTTACTATCACGATGCGTAGGCGAGCTGCTGATTACCACGTAGCACTTGCTGCTTAACGCTAATCAGACCAAGCTATACATTTTAACCCAGATTCCTTCTTAGTACATCCTCACAGAAACACAAGAGGGGCTCCTTCTATTTGCTGTTTCGATAGCATTATACTTCTCATACAATCTGAGTATCTTTCAATAGTAAGTACATCAGGAAACATGACTGACATCTGTAATACGAGATTTATCCCGTCTTTCCCCAGAGGAGGAGGAGAAGTACAGCAAAGCATTTGTGGTATATGTTTGCTTGATTTTTTTTAAATTAGTTTTTAAAGGTAGGACATGATGATGCTATTTCTATACTGGCACTGTGCATATGAAATGGAAAGTATCCTGAGGCTTGCGACCATCCTGAAACCCCAAGGATGTGACCATCACTCTGCTGGCCTTGTGACCTGTTCTTCTACCAGATGCAACTGGTTGGTTTTCATAAATCTAATCCTCTGCCTCCACACAGGGAACCTCTCCTTTCTGTCAGATCTCCTCGGTAGTTAGTTATTGCACTTGTTTTGGTATAAAAATTTACCCAGCTTAGCCTGGGTAATCCTAAAACATGCCTCTAGTGTTGCAATGCCCAACAAAACCAGTTTGAAGACACGCAAAGTCTATGGCAGAGAAAGGAATGAAAACAAACTTTCCGAGGTCTTTGGGCTGGATTTATCCTAAAATGCTGTGGCTGAACATATATGGGTGTGCTAAAATCAAGGCACGTATGATGAACCCTAGTGTTGGCTTTATTTAGTGGGCTGAATTAGTCCTGCTAGCTGGACTGTAGGAGCAACTAGACCCCTGCATGCAGTCATGGCCTGTCCCTGATCCTCCTCTTCTATTTCTTTGACCAGAAAAGAGTTTTCTTCGCTCATCTTACTGTGCAGCAGAACCAAGAGGCCCTTGCTTAGAGCTCATATTACCAATTCCTTTCTAATTTATTTACTGTTTATAAATAATTTAAGCTTGCTAGCACTCCACTGCTGCTCCTCTCTCCCCAGGCATGCGTTCATAAGTGAATTTGATCTCTGCTGGGACATCGCTGAAAGTATCTGAGGAAAATAAAAGGTCTTTTCTTTGCTCAGTGGATGGGGTGGTTGGGGGAACGCATCTTAAAACTCCACGTGTCCGGAGTTGAGGTCTGTGAGTGGTGACTGGCCCAACCAGGCTGGTCAAGTCTCTTCAGCCTGATGAAGAGGGGGCTAAGTGCTGACTTGATTACAGGGGATAAGTACTTTCATAGGAAGTAACTTTTTGGTAACTAAATGGCTCTTGGGGACCAAACACATGGCAGGAGACAACGGCTCTATTGTACCATTTGAAATATCACACCTTTGTAAAAGCACTCTCCTGGGCTTGTAATGCAGGTCGGACAGGAGGTTGCTCCTGGGGTGTCAGCATAAGTAACCAGGGGGTAGGCTCCTTACATGGCTGTGGTACGGTGGCAGGACACTACTGTCCTTCGTTCGCAGGGCCACCTGAAGTTCATGCAGCATGTACACCTCTGCTCGTGTGGAGGATGCTGGACACATGGGCCGTGGTTGCTGGTGCTGGGCTCAGCGTTGCAGAGCCCCTGGTGCGTCAGGCCGGCGTATTGCTCTCCCTGAGTGAAACGGCTGAGCACTCTACCTCCTGCTGTCCAAAAAGGTACAGGGGCACTTCCCTATACATCGTAACAGGACACCCAGATTCCATGCAGGAACTTCTAAATTTCCACTCTGGGCTTCCCTGCGTAATTTCAACAACTGATTAATCCCAAGCAGTAATTAAAGCCTGCTGGCAAGTTTATTATCTTTATTTTTAAAAATGATTAGGCTTTTTTTTTATTTAAAAAAAAAATCAGTCATAAAACCACAGTGTGGGTCCCCTGCTTCCTGACAGTACTGTGTAGGTTGTCTTGCTTTCAGTGTAAGTGACAGAGGGCACAAAATAAAAATAACTTTCACTGGAATGGTTAGGAACAGATAAGCTTTGGGGAGAGGAATGCTTTGATTTTAAATTAGATCCTAAAGTTAGCTGGATATGCTGCAGTACAACATAAGGGGGAAGCTTGCTGTGTGATCTGCAGGCTTTCGTGCTAGAGCTGTTGTGAGCTTTAGCAATAGCAATGGCTGGATTGTCCTATTGGATTCCTATTCCTAGGGAAAACTATCTAGATAGAAATCTTAGCTAATTAGAGAATACTTAATGATACACCATTTCTCTTTGCAGTCTTCTAACTTGGGCTTGTTTATGTTATGAGAACCGGGTTCAGAAGTAGCTGCTGTTTGTGGCTCGTGCTCCGCTCTGGCGTGTGAGCGCAGCACCTGGCTCCTGCAGAGCCCTTCAGCTTTCCTAGAGGATTTGGGCATACAAAAGAGAAGGGGACAGACCTTTTCAGCCCAGTCCTTTGCGATGCCGTGATGCCTTCTGCAACGTGTCCTGCTGTCAGGAACCGTACGTTGCACTGTGCTTACAGCAAGTAAGGAAAGGCTCCGAGGAGCCTGGCCTGATGCCATTCACGGAATCACGGATCACAGAATCACGGAATTTCAGAGTTGGAAGGGACCTCTAGAGATCATCTAGTCCAACTCCCCTGCTGAAGCAGGATTGCCTAGAGCACAGTACTTAGGACTGCATCCAGATGGGTCTTGAAAGTCTCCAGAGAAGGGGACTCCACACCCTCCCTGGGCAGCCTGTTCCAGGGCTCTGTCACCCCCTCACCGTAAAGAAGTTTTTCCTCATATTCGATCGGAACTTCCTATGTTCCAGCTTGTGCCCGTTACCCCTCGTCCTGTCACTGGGAACAACTGAAAAGAGCCTGGCTCCATCCTCCTTAAACCCACCCTTTAGATACTTGTAAACATTCATAAGGTCTCCCCTCAGCCTTCTCTTCTCCAGGCTAAAGAGTCCCAGCTCTCTCAGCCTTTCCTCATAAGGGAGATGCTCCAATCCCTCAATCATCTTTGTTGCCCTGCGCTGGACGCTCTCCAGGAGTTCCCTGTCTCCCTTGAACTGGGGAGCCCAGAACTGGACACAGTATTCCAGTTGTGGCCTCACCAGTGCAGAGTAGAGGGGGAGAATGACCTCCCTTGACCTGCTGGCCACACTCTTCCCTATGCAGCCCAGAATTCTGTTGGCCTTCTTGGCGACAAGGCCACATTGCTTGCTCATGGATAATTTACTGTATGCCCAGACCCCCAGATCCTTTTCTTCAGAACTGCTTTCCAGCAGGTCCACCCCTAAGCTATATTGGTGCCTGACATTCTTCCTCCCCAGGTCCAGGACCCTACATTTGTCCTTGTTGAAGCTTTCTACAAGGACAACACTTGTCCTTATTGAACCTTTCTGAATTCCCTTTCCACACTGTGTGACCTTGTGCTTCCTTCAGCGTGTCCACGCTGCAGTTCTGCTGTGGGTTTTTCTATAGAAATATCTGCCTCAGGCTCCGTGTGTCCATCTGGTAACTTGACATCGATGCATCTCTGACTGCCTTTCCAGGACCTAAGAGCAGGGGCTTTGAAACCTGAGGTTTGGTGCTGTGGGATGGAGCTAGGATAACTGTAATAGCTGCTGCCCTTGTTTTCTCTAGTACGAAAGCCTGGAGTAACTATTTTAACTTGCTCTAAGATAGATAATCTGTCATGCACTGCAACCCCTGGAGACAACTAACTCACACCTGTGGCAGGGCAGGCAAAAGCAAAACCAGGTATGAGATTTGTGAACTATAAAACTGCACCAGCAGTACCATGGGTTTTTTAAATGGGCGAGATTTCAAGTGATGAATTAAGAGTCCAAAAATGTTTAGACGCTGATTTTGTTTTATAGAACCATTTTCATGCCAGTGATTGAAGATTCAAAAAAGATATCCCCCCACAACCTCTTCAAGACATTTAGTCTTAAAGCGATAACAGCATTAACAATACCTCGTGATTGACTGAGGCTTCAGGTAAAACTGATTCTATTGTATTCAAACCCATAAAGTCCCCTGTCATAAAGACAAAGAATAAAACTGAAAGGTGAATGCCACCACTGAGTTATCATCAGGTGTTTAATTTGCAAAACACCCCCATGTCTTTGCTTTTTTACGTTTGTTCAAAAATAGTAGTAGCAGAATCAGCAAAAGTGAGGGACTTAGAAACAGCTGATGTCAAATCAAGAAAGTATTTAGAACTTCAGCTCCACGGGCAGTCACATAATTTCTCAGTCATCTTCTTAAAGGATTATGGGAATAGAGGCAAAAGGTACAGCAGCCTTCGAAATTGAATTGCTTTGGCTGTTAGGAGTGTTTGTGGGAGGTAATTAGCCTTGAAAACAAGCAGCAGCATCTCAGAAAGTCTCTCTGCAAGCTTTGATGTTCCTGGCTCTGTGATCCTTTCCACTGGACAGAGGTCTAAGTTGGGGGTTTGAAGGCTCAGCAATGGGTGCGGTGGGGGAAAACCTCACCTATCATAAACACACGTCAAAACTAGTGTGTCTCAATGCCCTCACTAACGTGCTACAGTTCAGGGGGAACGAAGGGAAAGGTGAAAAGGCAATTACCTTTCATCTTGATGCAAAACTCCCCCAATAGGTTTTCCAGCTCTGCTTCTATGGTACACATGTTCTGTGTTGGAAAAGAGAATAGTGAGGTCAGACAAACCCTCTTTCTGCCTTGTTCCTTGTTTTTTGTTTTTTGGTTTTTTTTAAGGTCTATTTGGAAAGAGAAGCTTCTCTGCTAAACAGCTGAAAGATATTTTGCAATGAAGCTAATCTGCCAGAGCCATCCTTGCTGTTTAGCTGAGTCCGGCCCTAAAAATGGCAGCTATGACTGCTTGCCCCGAAGCTGAATGTAACCCTGTGCTCTTCTGCTGCTGTGCTCTAATCCTCCTGTTGGCAGAGGGCAGTTGTGGCCCTTGAAGCGTAACCTGGTCACTGTCCCAGTCCTCTCTGGCCAGGACACGTGCCAGCAGCAGCAGCTCCATGCCAGAGCGGCTCCCAGCATGTTTTTAATCTCTCCAGAAACAGGGACTACATTAAGAAAAGAAAAAAAGACTGTGGGAGACGGGTACCGGACCCTCTCCGGTTCTTCCTTCAGATTTCGGAAGGCTGTCACAGCTCATGTGCTGGGATGTTTGCGACACTATTAGGCCCTTCCTCATCTACTGCCTGTTTAATAAAACAGATGCTGATCACAGCAAGTAAAACAGGATAGGATGCAGCAGATGTCTGTGTACACGTGGGTTCCAGCCAACCTGCCATCCCAAAATCTGCAGGCTGGGAAGGACAAAGTTAGCATATCTGTAGGTTTGGGGCAGATTTATGTTTTTTTCTTGTGCAGCAGCTCCTGGGTATAACCCTGCTCTCATAGAGCATAAACATTACTATTTCAAGGGGCTCTTTGGGCCCACGTCACCCATCTCTGTAAGTCATCAGGTATTCACCTGACGATGAACAAAGAAATAATAATTCCTCTTTGCTGATTTTGCTTAATTCTTTTATCAGGATGAAACTCGCCCTGAAATCAGTGGCAAAGTTCACATGGCCTTCAAAGAGCACGAGAGCGACAGACTAAACGGATGAGGATGTACCTCTGTGTACTCCTTGTAACTCCTGTTGATTTCGGTTAAACTCTCTCGAGCTGCTTTGCTGGCAGGAGACATTGCAAAGGCTTGCTTCATTTTGCTGGCACCATCACAGAGACGCCTTTGGATACAATAGGCTTCATAAAGCTCATCCACCTAGTGGGAACAATGAGGGCACATTGAAAAAAAACTTGAGAAAACCCAACAAAATAACACCAACAAACAATGAAGTAATTTGCATTACAAGGAAACTCAGCCAAACTGTCAGATCCATTGGAAAGGGAGAGCAAATGAAGCTGTGATACTGTTACAGTCTACGATAAAGAAACACAAGATAAAAATAACTTCCACTGTAAAAATCTCATTACAGCAACATCAGATGCTGCCAGCAATTCACCTGCTTGCCCTGCATGTCTTTAACCATTGCTGCTCCCTTTTGCCCCTGTCTGGGCTACGTACAGTCGTAACGGTAGGGCAGGTGTGCCTCAAGCTTCTCAGATACATCGGTGTGGAGAGATCTTGCAAAGCCAACTGCAAAGTCCACGCTGCCAAAGGGGACAGGACCCTTTAAACGGCACATTCAATAGGGCCAGCAATGTCTTCTGTATTGCCAACGCCAGCCGTGGATCGAGACTGTTGCAGTATTTGAAATTTGACTAACAGGTAATAACGGAAGCAGGGAGTGATTTTTTTGAATTCTCACTGCCCATCCTCCAGCAACTGGGAGTCATAATCAGAATCAGCATAGGTAAAGGGCTTAGAAACAGCTGATGTCAAATTTAGGAAGTATTTTTGAACTTCAGCCCCCAGGCATTCATATAATTTCCTAGTCATCTTCTTAAAAGTCCTTTGGCATGACTTAGGCACCTAACACTTAGTAAGCAGCATGGAAGTTTTGCAAAACCTACTCACACACTGTTTAAAGTCTCACCTGGATCTAGCTTCAGAGAGCGATGGATTTACATGCGTCTCATGCTTTCGTTTCCCTTTTCCCTCTAATCCTTGCACTGAATGTACACATTTACTCCAGCTGAGCTGTTTCGTTGGAGTCTACAACAGTATAGCTGGTGTGTATATATAGATATAGATATATATTTATATAAACTTAATCTGCCAGATACAGGAGATATACGTTTTCTAACCTGACTTTACCAGGGTGACAAGGAAAGGAATAGAGAAAGCTGTTTCTTCTTTCTGCTTCTAATGTCCCTGCTAAGACAGAGCAGTATTTGTTTTCAACCTAGAACAACTATTTTTCCTTTGTTATCTCTGACATCAAGCGATCACCCTGTGCCCCGTGGTGCTCACTGCTCACTGGTGAATTTTCACAGCAGAGTTCCTCCCTATGAAAGCATCCAGCGCCTTGGCTTCCTCAGTCTACGACTTTGTGTTGCTGCATTAGAGATGAGCCTGATGTGACGATCCAAGCCATGTTCCAAATCCCATTTTCCAAGCCTGCTTAACCTCTAATAAAAAGCACTGTGGCTTACTTGTTTGGAGCAGGATTGTTCTTCCTGACAGCTTCAAAGCCTTCGGTCGACTTTTACAAGGCTAGCTTGGATACCCGGTGTCCAAAGCCCCTGACCTGAGGGATCTCTCACCAAAACAGGGACCGGTTTGCAAAGTGAAAGCGTTCAGCCAAGGGTAATGGAGGCACAGGTAGCATTTTGCCATTTCAAAGCTACAAAAAAAGCTTCTGGGAGTTATATCCACTCCTATTTCTCTTGCAAGTCAGCAAGCTAAAGACAGCTGCTATAAATAGCAGTCACTTGGCATTTATTTCTGCCATCAGGGTGGAGTGTTAACCCAGGGCTATGTCCTTCCCCTACCCATGCAAGCAGGGAGAGGGCAGGCTCATCTGCCCCCCTAAATACGTGGGGTCCTCTGCTGCGCATCCCCTTTTCCTTGCTCTGCTTCCTGTACGGAGCCAGCAGACCCAGTTCGGAACGGCTGTACAAGTCCTTCTCTATCATTAGAAACAAAAATGTTTCTTTACCTGCCCAAGCCCATAGGCGTTAACGCAGCACAGCACGGTTCCTTTTGTCTCCGTTGCTGTGGGTTACGGAAAGTGAACTAACGTACTCAACGAGCTTGAGTAACACTGACCAGCGCTACCTCTTGCGTTTGGTGCTTTTCAGTCCTATTCTAAGCCCAGAAACCATTAGCTCTGAGCTGGCTGGAGTGGGAAGGACTTGAATGGAAATGTTCTTTAAGCACTAATTTTGCCATTCATGTTGCCAGCAAGGGAGAAGGCGGTTTTGGGGAACGAAATTTCAGTCTATTGCCTGATGATTTATATATATTTTTTTCGGCTCCAAGAGTAAAAGAAGGCTGAAATTAAAAGGTTTGGATGGGTTGTCATAATTGGAGCACTTCAAGCTGTGCGAACGCTTTTCAAATGAGTCTCAAAAAACATTTCATCCATCAAAAATAATTCATTCTTTTGTCAGGCTCAGAAAAGCAACTAATCGCTTAGCAGATATGTTTATAAGTAAGAGAATACACGCCATGGATTTTGTCCAGCTCTAAAATGTATTAGTATAAATCACAAGTACCTCTACTGACTATTCTCACCGATGTAATCAAGTGGATGTGGGCCCCAAACCACGCAGCAAAAGCTTTAGCAGTGAAATCCAGGAACAAATCCAACCTAGCTGCTGTGTACAGTAGAGACAACTGATGAAGTAAATTACTTTCAGATGCAGCTCTCTTTCTACCTATAGTTTAACAATAAGCATGGGGTGAGATAGGTTTTTCCCAGGATGCTTCCGAACCTATGTTCTCCCTGTACCTAAAAGCGGGTGGGAGTGTCTCCAGACACGGCTGGACCCCGGGGGCTGCAAACCATGTGGAAACCCTTTCTTTGGCTCCGACCACCAGCCCACTGCAGTAAAAATACCAAATATGGGAGAGGCTTTGTCAAGCAGGTCTCCCCAGAGCGGAGGGGCAGCAGGAGGCTAAGGGCTTATTTTCCTAATAACATAGGAGCAGATGCAGAAGAAAGATGATAGGAGACCTCTTTACCTTACTAATGTGGAACTCCAGCCTTCTCATGTATCTTTCGACTGCTTTGATTTGCTGAAGGAAAGGAAGAGGCAGTGGGTGAGGCACATTTAAATAAATCAGTAAGGCATTGCCGTGCTCGTTCTGCTCGGGTCTTCAGGTCCCCATGAGGCTGAGAAACTCCTCCTTAAAAACATGCAGGAGGGTTTCATTGCCCGTGAATCTGGAATCAGCTGTCCCACCTTACTGCCATTAATCTGCTAACGAAAATGGAGCTCACTGATGTCTGCACCTAATGTATTTTTGAACAAAAAAGAGGTTTTCTTTGATGGGATTTCCCTAGTTTTTGGAATTCTTAAAAAGAAAAAAAAAGGCATCAGAGCTTTTTTAGCTCAAAATTATTTTGAGTACTTTGAAAACCTGTATTAAAATTGGTCGGGTTTTGCATTTCAAAATCCATTCACTTCCTCAGCAAACTGGTTTTGACAGCAAAACCAAGCTTGGCATTTTGATTGAAAAAAAGCCAGACTTGCTCAGGAAACGTTTGTGAAAGCTTTCCTTTTGTTTCACCCAAATTTTCCTGCGGGGGAAAAATATTTTCAATTTTTCAGTTTTTCCATCCCCAGAACTGGCAGGAGCAGGGACAAGCTGGGGCTTGACCCGGAGCTGGCAGGCTGAAGTTGCATGAGGCGATGGATTTAATGGCTGGCAGCTGACAAGAGATAGGAGGTCTCACTCCTCCACCTCCCTCTTTCCCTGGCAGGGGTCTGTCTCCTTCCCAGCGCCCATCCCAGAGCCAGTTTAACTCGACAGACCCCAGGGAAGGGCTGATGGGGTAAGTTTGATGCCGGGTTAGTGACCACAGTTGTCTGGGGGGAGCTCCAAGCAACACCAGAGCCCCTGGGAAGAGGAGGGGAGTGGGACTTCTTTCACAAGTGCAAATTGGCAGGTAACTTCTCCCTCGATGGTGTTGGCCTTGGATGGTAGATCCGACTGAGAGACGTTTCCCATGCCAGCTACGTACATCGCATGGATACTAATGCTTCTTTGCAAAACCAGTGTCAAAGGGGGTAACGTACCTTATCTAAATCGTACAGGACTCCCTGCAACAGAGAAGATGAAACTGTGATTAATTTTGCAACTTAACAGCCCTACGAGAAAGTAATGTTTGTCAGTCAATAGAAATCACAAACAAAGCCAGGGCTGGAAGGAAAGAAGTGCATCAGTGCAAATTCCCTATATCCCGCTTCCACCCCCCCTTCTGCTCCAGCATCTCGAGGAGGTTATTGCGCATCCGCACGATGAAAAAAGCGTGACACGTACCAGGCGTGAGTTTCTTTTCATGTCTTTTAACTGAGTAGTCAACTTATCCAGCTCCGTCTGGTGAACTTCCAGATACTCGCTGCGAACACAAACCAGAGAAGGGAGGCATAAGCCCTGCAGCACATACCAAGCTGGCTGCTGACCATCCTAAAAGAAAATCTGCGCAACAAATGGCTTTCCTCACTGGATCCGTTTTCAGACAAAAACTCATTTACGTTGATCTGTCCTAAAAGCAGCTCCCTGCTGCCTTTTGGGGAATAAATAGGAGCCACTTATTAAGCTTGGTGTTCTCTTTACGCTGAACAACCCATTTCAAGCCAGCTAATCGGCTGCTTACTTTACGGGCTGGTGCCTTCCAATCGCTGCTCTTGTATCCAGCTGGTAAAAACCCTGTTATCATCTGGGATGTTATCTTAAGGGCAATACAAGCCTCTGATAGGACTCTAGGAAATTAGGAGGAAAAAAATGTTGAAATCACAGCTTTTGGAAGCTTTACTAGCAATTGGAGTGGAAATGGGATTCTGCCCCATTTCCCATACAACTATTTCACATCCTAAATGTTACAAACCAGGCTCCAAGATGTATATTTTCCTTTCCTATGATTAAGGATCCCTGTGACATGTTTCTCTAGGCTCTAAAACGTCACAGAAAGCTTCAATCAACAAGGAAGGATAAAGGCTCTTACTCCAGCCCGTTCTTCAGGGCTCGGTAGACCTCTTCCACCCTCTTAGGCTGAGGCTCTTTGGGCGTGGTGCTGTTCTTATGGCCCAAATTATGCATTTTCTTCACCTTTGCTTGGGGCTTCTTAAGTGCAGAGGAATTTTCAATAAAGGAGTTACACCTGCAAAATGAACAGTAAAGAGGAGGAAACCCCTATAAATCATAATGATCTTAAAGGAGCGTAGCATGAAGAAATCTTCTGATATTATCTCTGCTAGCAGAAATGAATCTGCTTCTGTGCCTGCCAGTTAAAGAACTGCATTTGTTTATAGGTTAAGAGGTCTGAGCGGTCTGGGACACGCGCTGTCAGCTTTTGATGTGCCAGTTGCCTTGCCGAGATATGACTGCTGGTCTGGAAATGCTGGGCAGAGTCTGAGGCTCATCAGACATTTCTCTGTCTTATACCATGCCTGTCCCACCTCACGTTGCCCAGCCACAGCCGTAAAAGGGCTGATCTTCGTCCAGGTGCTAAAGGCAAAGGGGAACCCAGATAATCATAGAATTATAGAATGTGTTGGGTTGGAAGGGACCTTTAAAGGTCATCTAGTCCAACCCCCCTGCTGTAAGCAGGGACATCTTTAACTAGATCAGGTTGCTCAGAGCCTCATCAAGCCTGGCCTTGAATGTCTCCAGGGATGGGGCCTCCACCACCTCTCTGGGCAACCTGTTCCAGTGTCTCACCAACCTCATTGTAAAGAACTTCATCCTACTGTCTAATCTAAACCTACCCTGCTCTAGTTTAAAGCCATTGCCCCTCGTCCTATCGCTACATGCCCTTGCCAACAGCCCCTCCCCAGCCTTCCTGTGGGCCCCCTTCAGGTACTGGAAGGCTGCTATAAGGTCTCCCTGGAGCCTTCTCTTCTCCAGGCTGAACAACCCCAACCCTCTCAGCCTGTCTTCATAGGAGAGGTGCTCCAGCCCTCTGATCATCTTCGTGGCCCTCCTCTGGACCCGCTCCAACAGGTCCATGTCCCTCTTGTGCTAAGGGCTCCCGAGCCGGACACAGCAAAGGTAAAAGTAAATCTCAGGTGTAAAGCCTGGGGGTTCCTAAGGAAGATTGGGGCTCAGTTAAGAGCGTGTCTGGAGGACACCATCACACCACTGCTCTTGAGCATGGACCATACGTATCTCTGTGTGGCACAGGGAGGATAGTTGTGCTGCATATAGGTGCCTCTCTGGTGATTCTGCTGGGGGTTTGTCAGCATCTAACAACCATCGCTGACTTGAACTGATGATGGGAGGTGACCCTTTGCCTGCCGTTCCTCCTCCATTGCTAACTGGTGGTCTGGAGACTTTACACAAGTTAAAATTACTTGTAAAGTAGCCCCTGGGGGCATCAGGGACTTGTTGACTTGGTAAATGCCTGTCTCAAAACCCTAAATCCTAGCTAAATGTAAGGAAAGGCTCTGCAGCCAAGCTCTGCCCTGTTTCCAGCAGGGCCTGAAGGCAGCCCCGCAAAGGAAACAGAGTTGTTCTGAATTCATAGCAGCGCGGCAATGAGAAAACTGTCTTTTGGGTAGCAACGGTCTTAAGTTGGGGGCGGTGGGAAATATATCATGTTCCTGCATATTTCACATGCTGAAAAGATCACTGCATAAGTTAGTAAGTTAAAATGATTCTCCGAAATTCTCTCGCAGCTCTGAGACACGCGAGGAAGCCCTGCATTAATGGAGGAGAGGCAAACAGGCATTTGGTAGCTAAGGCAGAGGGCAACAGCTTAATTATGCAAACAATGTATAGAGAAATTTTAGCCTAGAAGATTTTCTTTTGCAATCAGAGAGAAGGCTGTCCTCTCTCGCCTCTTTTCCATCTTTACCCTCCCTTAGAGCCTGATTTGGAAATTCCCCTTAGAGAGCACGGGACTTGCCTGGAGCGTCTCTCTTGAAGCCCGCTGAAGCCAGCGAAGGACTGGCTTCTAATAATCCCATTAGGACCTCCTGGAGAGAATGAATGTGATCCTATTGACATGATTTCGGGGAGCCTGGAAGATATTCCTGAAAAAGAACAGAAAGCAGGTCAGTGACGATGGAGGGCAAGAGGCGGGCGGTGAGGCAGGGACTGCCTGGTTTCCATCAGGCGTGGTAAGGGGTAACTGGACCCCACGAGGGGCCACGAACCAGTGCATAAATCTGTTTGCATTGCCAAATTGTCACACCTCAAGAATAAGAGAGTCCTATTTTCACTTCTGACTTACATCCCAGGGTCTACTGAAAAGATGCCGGAGACACAAAGAGGGTCTAGATGTGGGACTAGAAACCAGATGCTTCAGCGTGCTAATCCCAATGCCATCCCCAATTTCTGCCGTGCCCAGCATGCTTCTCCCGAGCCCTGCTGTCCCCATCTGCCACATTAAGGTGTCCCGGAGATTTTTTTGGGCGTGTGCAGAGCTCGTGAGGGGCACTCACCATCACCACGAAATGTTATTGCACGTATTAAAATTAAGAAAAGGAGAGTTCATTACGCATGAATCAAGTCCTGCAGCTCCCCTCTGAGCCTTGCTTGTTTTTCCCGTGGCTGTTCCCACCTGGCTCCTGAGAAGGAAGATGCGGTGGGTGTACATGCAGCCACGGCAAGTCATGATGAGGGAGGGATGCTCTACACCACAACAAGCTCCAGGCATCATACGCTCTGCATTTCACATGTTGCGGGGGGAGGAAGGTAGCAGGGGGGCTCAGCACCCTGGGAGGAAGCCCTTGCTGTGTGTGTGCTCATTTTCAATGCCCAGCTCAGCATCTGCACCAAACTACGGTGACTTCAATCCACTCGCAAAGAAATAGCAAACAAGTGCCACGGTTCACAACAGCTCCATCAGCTTGCTGCTGCCACGGGGGGCCAGGGGGATGCCTCCCTTTTCCTTTCCTCTTTGATCCGCTGTTTTCCTTGTCTCAACCCCGGCACTTGCTGCCCTCGGCAGAGAATGAAGCAGATTTTTCTGCTGCCTTGGTTTCGTGCTGTTCTGGCGAGGGGAATGGCCTCACTGAGCCGTCTGGGAGCTTCACGGCCAGCTGAGGCCAGGCAGCAGGGCAGTGAGTGGGAGGGGAAGGGGGATGCTGGAGAAGAGGGCACTGGTCCTCAGGTGCTGCCAGGGACCGGCTCCTCCATCCCGTAGGACCCGTCCTCTCACCGCCTCCTTCCTTCCCAGGGTGCCGGCACGGCTGCTTACGCCCTTGCACTGTGAAATGGATTGAGAAACTAGGCCAGATTAAAAATAACCTCACAAAAAATGAAAAAGAGGTATTTGGTTTTTAGAATTTTTTTTCCCCATTTATTTTAAAAGCTGGACCTGTGCTGCCCCATGCCCCCAGCTCATTGCATTCCAAACAGCTGGATGAGTTTGGTGCCGAGGCAGGATGGCGTGGCAGCGGCTGGAGCTGATGCTCTGCGAAACCGCAACCTACAGGGCCGAAGGGGTGACAGCGAGTCTAAAGCCGCCTCTCATCCCTGCAGATAAGGAATGATCACGAGAACCTAGAAAACCAGCCACTTCTGAAAGTCACAGATTTGCAACATAAGCCTTCGCAACGGAACGTGTTTATTAAAGATAAGCACCAGAGCTACATGGTGCCTGCATGGCAAACACTCACTGGAGAAAGCAAACACATGGGAGAACGTTGTGTGCTGTCCAGTTATGTTTAATTTGTGACACCAAGCTGGGCAAATACTCTTTGAGGTGACATTAGGCGTCGTGGTGAGCTACTGCTTCTCCGTGGAGAGGGCTGCATTGCCTGAGGAGCTGCTTTCTGCAGGAATGTTTCTGCAAGAGCTCCACCAGAAATATTTCTCCCAGTCCCAGCATTGCCAGCGCTACTGATAATGTGAAATTTTCTCTATTGCACAACCAAAACAGCACAAATCTTTGTGTTTCAGAAGCAAGAGCTGGTCCCCTGTGACTGGCCAGCCCTCAGAGGTACCACCTGGGCTGCAATTAAGGCCAGTTTTGTCCTCCACTGTGGCCAGCAGATAATGATGCTCCATTGCGGGTGTCCCCGGCTGAGGTGGGCCGCAGCGTGTCCAGCTCAGAACCATGTCAGCTTACCCACAGCGAGGATAAACCCTTGGGAGAAAGAAGCTGCTCTCAGGCAGACCAGTGCCATGAGCATCCACGCCGGGCAGAAACCCATGGCCAGGAGAGATGGAGAAAAGGGAGAGGGTGGGAGCAGAAGGGGCTGGGGAGCAGCCGCTCCCCACAGGCTCGGAAGAAAATCGCGGTGAGGACACGCTTTGGCTAACTTGCACAGGCATACACATGCTCCGGCCACAGATACTTGAGTCTTCAGTCAACGAGAGCCCAAATTTGGCCCGACACCCATCGCTAGCTCCTTAAGGCTCTCCGCACACCTCTGCAGGGCTGAGCTCTGCTCAGGCTTCCCAATACCCAGCACTTGGCAGAAGCCACTTTGCAGCTTCCAGGGTCAAACCTCACATCCCTGGAGACGGTACAGCATCTGCCCACGGCAGCTGATGTCTAACTGTCCAAACCCCACTGGGAAGCAGCTCCCAAGAGACAAAGCAGAAACCACTTGATCGCAGTACTCCGGGGGTCCACACAGCAAGTTCCCCTTGATTTTTCAAATAATCTTAAAACAGTTACGCTGTGTGCTGTATGCTCCCAGGCTGAGAGAGTTGGGGTTGTTCAGCCTGGAGAAGAGAAGGCACCAGGGAGACCTTATAGCGGCCTTCCAGTACCTGAAGGGAGCCTACAGGAAAGCTGGGAAGGGGCTGTTTGCAAGGGCATGTAGCGATAGGACGAGGAGCAATGGTTTTAAACTAGAGCAGGGTAGGTTTAGATTAGACAGTAGGAAGAAATTCTTTACGATGAGGGTGGTGAGGCCCTGGAACAGGTTGCCCAGAGAGGTGGTGGAGGCCCCATCCCTGGAGACATTCAAGGCCAGGCTTGATGAGGCTCTGAGCAACCTGATCTAGTTAAAGATGTCCCTGCTTACTGCAGGGGGGTTGGACTAGATGACCTTTAAGGGTCCCTTCCAACCCAACACGTTCTATGATTCTATGATTTGTGTGCAATGTGATTCACATTAAAAGTTGGGTCCAGAGTGCCAAGGAGCAGAAAATCCCTTGCAAGTGTTCAGCACTTGCCCTGTTTGACAGGATGATTAACACCCCCTCCAGACAGCATCCGGAGACCTACGAGGGTAGAAGGTAAACAACACTGACAGTCAGAGAATATTTAACTGCATAAACATCAGCTGTTCCTCCTCAGCAAATAAGGGGAATAAAACCAAACTTGAAGTTGGGTCCTGGTCATAACCACATTGGCAATAAAAACTTAATTACTTTAGATTCAAAACTCTTGTCAAAACAGTAACACCTTCCACTCGATGAATATCTTCAGTATTAATGTGAATGAAAGATGAATGGGTTTCGTTCCAAACAAAATCTTTGTGTCCATATGTGAATGTGTGCACACATACTGCAAGTGTTTAGGTTTTCTTTTGCTGTGGGGAAATTCAAAAAAATAATAATTTTGGAAAAGGAATTTAGTTATTTATTTCATTTATTTTGCTCAAGCACTCGTGGCTTTGCAATGCTTTAGTAGCTAAGACTTTCCTCAAGATACCAGAAGGAAGTGTGAAAGAAGTGCAATTGAAATGCAAATTGAAGACCTGCCGGGAGCTACTTCTGCTTTACTTTTGCATAAAATGGTCAGAAATTAGAGCCCAGATAGGCTTGTGCTCTCTCTATATATTATATAAAATCTTGGTGATTAATGTATGCTTAATTTCTGTACTGAAGCAAACTGTGATAAAAGGAGGTAATGGAGTCAGATCTGACGAAATCTCCCCGTTCAGTCACTTTTCAGTTTGCCAAGTTTAGAGGTTGACTCTATTGTACAAACACAATCTGGTTTTAAGATTTAAACTTATACTGCTGACATCTCAGATATTTTCAACGGACCTCACAAAATCGCACCGGCTCTGCCTAGTAGCAGCAGCCCCTTAGCCCAGATTCACACAGACAGGGGCTGCATACCAGCACCACATCAATGGATTATTTATCATACCTACGTCTAGCAAATACACTTTGAGCGATGAGTATTTGCCGCATTGTTGTAATACACTTTGTAGAGGGGGATTTATTTTCCTGTCTTTTGAACGATTCACAGGCCTCCGTGCTATCAACTAAATAAACCAACCTCTGAATTTAATAATACATTTGGATTCTTATTATACACATAGATGTAGTCACTAGTGTAATTTCAATAAGGCTCAGCCCACAAGGACTTACCCAGATCTCTTGTTGACCTGACCAGTGTCCCTATAGATAAACACTACCAAGGGGATTTTGGTGCTACTCCAATGCAGTGACCAAGTTTCTAAGTCTGCACTTAGTAGTTATCTGACATAATGCTACTGTCTTCTAGATACAGTATGAATTTTGCTCTCAATGTAAGGCATATTGCACATTTAAATGATATTAAATGCTTTTGAGATTCGAGTGATCCACCTCAGCAACGGATGCAATGAGTATGCTTACATTTTTAAATCTATACAGCCAATGAACCACTAATGTTTCATTTTAAAAAGTCACCAGTCTGCTTACTGCTAATATAAGCATGTGCTGTGTAGGAGCATAATTAATATAATTAGTATTGCCCATGGTAAGTGCACTGTAGATGAATGATGAGCCCATCAGCAGAGTCGAGGGATAAGGTGAAATCCTATCAAGTACGCTTTCTCTGCCCTATTCTCTGACAGCTTGCAGCAGGGAATGGCAGATAATTGATGATGTCTCTGTCCCCGGGGAAATAAAAGTCCCCTCTCCCAGCTCTCCTTTCAGTCTGGAAACAGGAAAACAGCTGAGCCTGAGCTAATGAAAGGGGAAGGGACCATTCAGCCCATCACTTCCACAGGGCTGCCCTCTCCTCATCACCCCCAGCATGGAACCCCACCTCCCATAATGCTGAAATATTTCGTAAACCGTGTGGACTTCAATCCAAGCTAAAAGAGGGGAAGAAACACATTTGCTAAATCTAGATTGACTTTCACATGGTCCCTTTTTGCTTTTTCACCATGACTGATCTGGAGGTGATATTTTTTGTTCACCACATGATGAGGGGAAGCTGGTTTTGCCACACACGTGCTAGCAACCATGTAAAGCTGCAATACACGTAGCAGTGGTGATGGTGCTCTTGATTCCTCCTGTAGCAGCTGGAGTTATGGCTTTGGGTCCAGGGTTTGCTGGAGGGTGTTAGGGAGCTGTCTGCAGCTGAGGGTTCATGGAACAGAGGCTTCGAGGACACTTTGGGATTATATATAATCCTTGATTAAATGGGAATAGGGAGTAGGACTCAATGACTGAAGGGACTCTTGATAATCTTTTGTTCCTATCTTATTTTTTTTGTGTGACACGTTTCAAGGCCCATTCTGTACCTAAGCAGCTGCAATCCCTGCAGTGAGAGGGTTTGTTTGTTGTTGCTCTTGCTGATCTGTGGTCTGCAGGCTGTCCGATAAAATTGGGTGATAATTATTTAGGTTAAGCTAAGATGCCACTAAACTGATGCGAGTGGATTGCTACAGAAGTCAACTGATTCTGTTTTGCACGCTAGGAACATTTCTTACTTGCAGACCTGGGGTATGTCCAACAAATGAACTGGTACCTTCTTGAATAATGGAAGAAGTGATTACGTTCCTCTCTCACCTATGTAAAGGTCTATGTTCTGCTTATCAGACTAGCTGACCAGCTTACAGAGGTAAAAATTTTTAATGGCAATAAGATCCCATTTAGGAGCGTGCATCTCCAAAAGAATCTCTCCCTGGCTGCCCAGGGAGGTTGTGGAGTCCCCTTCTCTGGAGACTTTCAAGACCCGCCTGGATGCAGTCCTGAGTAATGTGCTCTAGGCAATCCTGCTTTAGCAGGGGAGTTGGACTAGATGATCTCTAGAGGTCCCTTCCAACTCTGAAGATTTTGTGATTCCGTGATTCCGTGAAATCCAATAAGGGAAGAAACTGACTATACCCTAGAAGTCATGTCCTCCCCCCAGCCAGCCAATTCTTTCTGCTCTGCACTCATAAACCCAAAGAGCACAATTCGATTCTAAACTTAGTCAGTCTCAGTTCAATGCTAAGCTCATTCAGTACGCCTTCAGCTGGTGTCACTTGCTTTTGTAGCCTAAAGTCTAGTCATTTTTCATACTCATTTTCCAACTTCTTCCTTCTCACTTAATTGAATCACCCTGGCAATATGAGGCCAGCATGGCCAGTAGCCCAAATAACCACCTGGAATTTATGGCTTCCATGTTCCCTAGACTCCTAGAAGGCACAGAGGTATGCATCTTGGATGATAATGTAGACATTCCTGTGCATGGTTTTTTAATATAAAAATTTGACAATAATATACGGGTAAGAGCCCTCAGGTGCATTATAAAAACTTTCACTAGAAATTTAATTCTTTCATAAGAGTTTTTACATTTTTAGGACAAAAACTCTTAGACATTAGTGTACAAGCTCATAATTACTGAATGTGCAAGGAACATTTCCGTGGGATGGGTTCTTCTGGAAGCCCCTGTAGAAAGGTGTCTTCTGTTGGTCACTGGATTACATGAATTAAGACTTTCGTGGCACATTTTATGCTCCCAGTGACTGGGCTGCTATTTCCTTGTGCAGGGTAGCATTTGCCAGACTTGTACAGACATGTGAGCTCCATCTGAAGAACTATTCTTGGTTGCCAGAACAAAATCATGTGTATTTGTTCCATCAAAGTCCAAGGCTATGAGATATTCCTAAATAGCAGCATATGGCTACACTGACAAGCACTCTTCCCAAGCATACATCAGCCGGTGAAAGGACAGCAGATCTGTGAGCTTCAAACGTTAATTTTAGCTTACAGAAAAAGAGCCACATGGGCTTACTAGCATGGCTGCGTAGAGCAGTATTGCACACAGAAGGAGCTATGGCCAAGACGGCTCCCTCTCCTTCAAAGGGGAGACGTGGGAGCACCTGAGTCATGCTTGGGTGGCCATCAAAGACGTTGGTAGCCATGTATTCCTGCCCCAGCACAAGGAGGCAAACTTCTGCTCCATGTCTTGCAGCAACAAGAATCTTAGTTCAACCCACCGCAGCTCAACCTACCCTCACCGGCAGCCTGAGGTGGGTCTCTTCTCCCACCATGGACATCCAAGCCGAGCCTCTCGCGCTGCCAACTATCCAGCAGGATCTCTCTGAAGGCTTGTGCTCACTTTTCACTGACGGCTTTATCTGCGTTAGTGACGCCTGCAGTGATTCTTTCTTTTATTAGTTGTATTACAATACCTTCAGTTTGGGTGGATTCAGCTTTTACAATGCACAAAGCAGTGTTTATGTAACTCATGCATCTTTTATAGCTCTACTTAAGCCCATAGCTGGGAGCTTTACTTTGTCATGCAGAAATCCCTGCGAGCCAGTACAAGCCACCGTTACCTGTTTCTAATAAATGAAAACATTAGCTTTGGGTACCAAATTTTAGCTTTTGTTTCAAATAATATTTTTCCCAAGACTTGATACTTATAGCAAGACTTGTACTTTATAGTCTCATTTCCTTAAGAACATTTTTTATGTTGTATGTAAGGACATTTTCAACTCAAATACTACAGTATTTGCTAGCTCATCACTAGACACCCTGAGCAGAAACACAAGTTGTCTACCATCTGGAATAGCTCATGCTGTTTGTTCTGCTCCTCCTACCCAAACTGGATGAAGTACATAAACCAAAAAAGCAATAAAAAGAGTAATAAGAAGAAAGCTAACAATCCAGGTCAATAGCAAAATGGTAAAGACTCTGTGGCTGTAAATATACAGGACTTGATACTTGATGTCCCCACAGCAATATAGCTCCACCAATTCAGTAAGCAGTGGTCATCTTTCACACCAGTATAGGTACCAAAGTCTAAGTGGGGACTTTTCATTTCATATTTTATTCTTACTGTAAAACGTGCCTTTGGCTCTAACTCTCATCAACTCGCGCAGAAATACTGACTGACGGTGGCTAAGGCAAAGCAGCACCCCTTCTGTCTTGTACCACGGTGAGCTTTTTCCTGCCCTTTTTGTAGCTACTTTTTTCACCAGAGCTCTTGGTACGTGCCCCGTTTCCACAGCTGGGGAGTCCCAAACTGCCCTTCCCTCTGCTTAACCTCCCCTCGGAGAAACGCCTACAGCACCGCTTCTTCCCCTTGGTACCGCACGTGCCGAAAACATAAGGAGAGGGAGATGCAAATGAGTCATTTCACTGTAATAAACCCCAGGAAAATAAATTTGATCCTAAATGGCTCCCGCGCACGACAGATGGGTTCATGGTAGCTGACCTCATTTTTTGCAGCTCCAACATTTGTTCGGCGCTGGCAGCTGGAGTGAGCGTGCGCAGGAACCCCCGGCCATGCCCTCCCTAATGCCCGTCCCTTACGGCACCACTAGGAACACAGCGCGATCATATTCAGCTGGCATTCGTGAAGATTAAGCAAAATTTGGTCTGTAACAGTACATATGAGCGTGGCTGAGGGATCAGAATCCGGCCGTCTAATCGGATTTGACGTTCATTCATTTCAAACCCACCCCGGTATGCAGAATTATCTTTGATTAGGAGTCAACTCCAATTCTACTCATCATTGATTATTCTTTATGTCAACTAAAGATTTAATTAAAAACAAAGCCACCCTGCCATTCAAGTGCCGGCAAATAATCTAAAGAAAAAGCATTTCTGAAAATCAACTGAGAACGATCTCCGCGTGCTTCAAACCCTCCTTGCACCAAATCCGTAACAGGGGTTCAGCGCGAGCGACCTGCGTATGTGATGGATCACCCTGTCATTTTGGCAGCGCGACGCAGTAGTAAAGGTGGAAGGCTTTGTGCTGCTCTGTTCTATTTCACTATTTTAAGAGATAAACTACCAGGAGCGATCTTGTGAGAAGTAGTAAGACTAGCAGGACGCAAAACGGGCCATGGGAATCGCTCTGACTAACAGCAGCCTGGCGACGTCTCTAACTCTTTTGGCATATGCCACCAAACACTGCCCAGTCGACCACATACATTGGGTGGAATTTCAATTTCTCCGCTCAGATCACAAAAAGCAAGCAACCTATTGGGCACTGTTGGAAGCGTTAGCAGCAGGGGAGGCCTCGGAAACCACGAGTGGTGCTGGTGATCTCCCTTGTCCGTTACTGACCAACAGTAACACTTGGATGAGCCCGTGAGTAAGATCTGAGAACAAGTCGGGTAAGTCAGCCCGGATGTCAATAGACGCAACTCTGGTGGGAATCTTTTGGCAAAACCCACGATGACTGAGCAGTGGCCTAAATTCATGTGTCAAGTGTAAGCAGTGGAGTGGCTTCACTTTCTCAGACTGTGTAAGCAATGAACATAAAAACCTTCTCACTGACAAGAGAGAAAAGCAATGACCCAGCAGCGTTTAACAGAAAATCATCCTTAAGAGTGCTGCGTTCTCTTAGTACTTTGCACCTGTATTTCTGCTGTTTACAACCCTCATTTAATGCAGATGGCAGCAGCACGGACAAGGACAGCAAGCCGAGGCTACTGCCTCTTTTTATCTGCAGGAAAGTAAATGCATCAAGTAAACACATGTAGGATGGTTTAGGTAACCAGTGGGCTGCTCTAGAGATTATTTGTTTTGCTTCAGCCAAGGCAGACCAACTCGAGCTGTATGTGGTATCCACTCCAGGTACGCTCTAATATAAGCAAGAGTGAGCTAAATTAAACAAATAGGATAGGCTTTTCATCCCTGAAAGGAAAGTAAAACATCATTGTTGTCAAATCCTTTCAGTCGCTAATGAGATACAAACGCTGTGCTGCTCCTCTTTAAATAGGTGGGATTAGGGTGACTTAAAACGCCTTGGATGTTTATATGATTGTTCTGTTTCAAGGGTCGTCTTAATGGCACATCGCTCACTAAAATATTGTTGAAGATACATCGCTACAGGTTTTAGGACAGAAGATCTTTAAAGCTGGATGTTCTTGTCCCAGATAGGGGCACT
This sequence comes from Dromas ardeola, assembly GCA_013398915.1. Taxonomy (NCBI): domain Eukaryota; kingdom Metazoa; phylum Chordata; class Aves; order Charadriiformes; family Dromadidae; genus Dromas; species Dromas ardeola. The sequence continues at coordinate 212,462 of VYZM01005197.1, forward strand.
GCAGCAATGGATTTATTTAATCTTTTCAACACCTCACAAGTGTGGCCATTTCAAGAGCATTGCCATAAAAGTCCTGTGTTACTTCATTTATATTTGGCTATAGCATGTGTCTGAAGCTCTCTTCTAGTACATCAAGTAGTTGAACACTGTCCATGCGCAACAAAGAGAGGCTGTGTGCTCTGATGTAACTCGTGCCTCTTGGCTTCAGTTCATTTAAATTCAGAAGTCGAGTCTTGTGCTAGAGAAGATCTTGCATATATGACTTTTAGAACTTTTATTTAAAGTTATGGCAGAGGTTATTATCATTCCTCTGGATAAATCATTTTAATCTTTAAAACCCCTCAAAGGTATAGGAGACAACAGTGCATACCTAGTACCACCAAACAGCCTAACCTTCTCCCAAACCACCACCATCTTCTCTAGCCAGGATCATTAAAGGAGCTGTAAAAAGCAGCTGAAAGAGATTTGATGCAGGATAAAGGGGTGAGGGGAGCCTGTGCTAGGTAGAGTCTCCCTCTTGGAAAAGCTTGTGTTAATGACCCTGGCACCAGAGAAGAGATCTGACAACCAACAGGGCAGCTGAGCAAAACCAGGAAGGCAACTGCTACATGCGGCTGCCAGAAGGCACAGGTATCCCAGCTCCCTGTCCCACAATGCGGTTTTACACTGAGCAGTTGCAGCCCACCAGCACAAAAAAGCAGGACGTCTTTATAGATACACAAGTGTTTACAGGAACCGCTTGAAAAAATACCTACAACTTTATGGAGAACTGCTGTCCCTGCCGCTGCATTCTGAAATCACATTTCATTTCAGTAGCTATCAAATTGAGTCGGCCACGTGCGCTTGCAGCCCAGAAGACCAACCGTATCCTGGGCTGCATCAAAAGAAGCGTGGCCAGCAGGTCGAGAGGATTCTGCCCTTCTGCTCTGCTCTGGTGAGACCCCACCTGGAGTACTGCGTCCAGCTCTGGGGCCCTCAACGTAAGAAGGACACGGACTTGTTGGAGTGGGTCCAGAGGAGGGCCACAAAAATGATCAGAGGGCTGGAGCACCTCTCCTGTGAGGACAGCTTGGGGTTGTTCAGCCTGGAGAGGAGAAGGCTCCGGGGAGACCTTACAGCGGCCTTTCAGTACTTAAAGGGGCTTATAAGAAAGATGGGGACAAACTTTTGCAGCGCCTGCTGTGAAGGGGTAAGGGTTTTAAACTAAAAGAGGGAAGATTCAGACTAGATAGAAGGAAGAATTTTTTTACAATGAGGGTGGTGAGACACTGGAGCAGGTTGCCCATAGAGGTGGTAGATGCCCCAAGACTGGAACCATTCAAGGTCAAGCTGGACGGGGCTCTGAGCAACCTGATCTAGTTGAAGATGTCCCTGCTCATTGCGGGGGGGGTGGACTAGATGACCTTTAAAGGTCCCTTCCAACCCAACACATTCTACGATTCTAAGTTTCTTCAGTATAGAAAAGCTGTTCCCTCTTGAATCTGCAAGGGCTTGGGGCAAAGGAGGTTACACTGTTTGAGCAATTGCTGGCACAGATTTGGCTTGGGCCAGTTAGTGCTCTCCCGCACAACTACTGGGCACAGTTAGGGAAGCGGCACGGGGCAAGGACCATTCCCAAGGCAGTCTTCATGTGCTTCCCTCTTTTGGAGGACAATGGAGTTTAATGCCACCATGTACAGGCAGGTCTGTGCCTGAGAACAATCCTAAATGCCCGTAGTTTACTGTCACAGACACAGCCAATGCAAACCTGATGAAACCCTTCAGTATATGGTAAGTAGATCTAATCAGGTTAAATTGTTAAATTTAATCTGTAGTGAGCATTAAAAAAAGAAATCTTGAGTTTAAAACGTCATACGCTCCAGCCATGCTATAGGATTAGTTACCATTTGAGTCTTTTAGATACAGAGACATTAAGGATAAACCGAGCATGGATTAAACAGATCTGACAGCGTTTATTGTTGCTGAACTACAAGGTAATTATCTTGCATAACTTTTCATTGCACAAATTAAGGCTGCACGCATCTCGGCACAGCCCTGCTTTTCCACAGTCTGCCATTGAAAAGAAAAGCCCGCCGTCGCAGGGGCCATCGCAGGCTAATGAACGGCTTATAGGACTGACCCCGCAGTTTGTCCTCCACTGCCCTCCCACTCTTTTCTCCTTTCCTCCTCTGTTGAGGTTTCTGCATTTTCCAATTCACATAACAGTAATGGACCATCTTTCTGGGTATAGGAAAAGGAGGATATAATGGTTTCATATGATGAAGGAAAACTATTTTGTCCTTTTGCCAAGGGAAGCAATTTTCTTCCTCACCTGGTGGTAGAACGACATGCCCATAAGAAATACAGTGGCTGGAGAAATCATGCCTACAGCGTTCGGCTTCTGCTCACATAGGAGCTGTTACACTGGATCCACCGGTGCCTTCTCTACTGGGAAGGAGGAGGATTATTTTCTTTTTAAGGGTAGAGCCAAGAAAGAATGGGGAAAAAGCAACCCCTTGGTGGGTAGCTGCAGATGAAAAGTCACCTAACCTTCAGGGAGCTTCTGCTTTCAGCATATGGCGTGGAAATCAAATATATTGCGAGCACTTCCCAGTCCAGCACCTGCGTGCATGGAAACAAGGCTTTGTGGTCCAGCTGCCATCTGGGGGGATGACGGCAACGTCTCCCTCTAATTTCAAAGAAACCAAAACCTTGGTATATGCAGGCAGCATTTTAAGCTGATTATTCTCCAGCCTCAGCTGAAGTCTGAGCATTTTTAATATGGCTTCGGTTTGGTTTTGTGTAGCACAGATGACTTTGTGAGCATTTCCAGCTCTTGCTTTTATTAACTTGAACAGCTAATAAACTAAACATTCATCTCTGTTTGCTTTCGTGGATGTCTATTCTTATTAATAAGATTTTGTGTATATCTAAGTAGATGTGGCTTGCGAGTGTTAACACTGAATTCAGGAAAATGCCTCATGGTTCAAAGAGCACCTCCCAGCAATTTGCTTCCCATCCCACAATCATCCCTGTGCAAAACCCCAACTCCTTCTTTGAACTAACAAAGTGGTATTTTGCAGATGTACCGAACAAGACAAGGAAAGGACAGTCAGTCACGCAGGACTTGGCACATTATACACTTAATTGAGCAGTGGCATTTTCTCAACAGCATCATCACCCACAGACGTGCCTGTATGGTTGGGAAAGTGCACGGGGATAGCTGTTGCTCCCCTAACCCAGCGATGCTCGCAGGGATGAGGGGAGAAAAAGGTGTCTCCATACCTGGGGCAACCCCCTGGCCAAAGACTGCTTGTGGGGATATGACTGCACAAAGCTGTAACATACATCCCTACTTCTGTTCCACAACTAAAGTTTTAAAACCAAACATTTTTAAATTAAATACCAACAGAGGATGTCAGGCTGCTAAAGTATGGAAAAGGCCCTTTCCCTCATGTCATACAATTAGAAAACGCCCATCAGACTTCGAACACAGAGCTGCATCGACCGTCCCACCTGCCTTGCCTCCGGCACCACCATGGACCAGCGCCGCCATCTCAGCCCCCCAGCCATTAGCTCCTCTCCCCAAGACTTCTGAGGCATCTTCAAGGGGTGCATTCACTACAAACCCTATTTTTCCTTTGTTTTGCCTCAGTCTTCTAGTGAGATGAATTTGACAAAGAGGAAAGACACCTTGCTGAGGGACAAATCGAGCTGTTTCGCCTGCTCAGACAGCGAGATGATAATTCAGGGGAAGAGAAAGGAAGCTGCGGTGCTCAACCTTGCCCTGTCTGTTGAAACACAAACCTCCCGCAGCTATTTGCAGGTGCTTATTTGCCTGTCTGTCTCCTACAGATTTTGCTGTAAATGAGTTCCTTCCTTTGGTCAGCTCAAATAGAAAGGTTTAATTAGTAATAAATAAGGTCAGGCTAGCCTCGTCTTTTGTAGACATGAAGGCACAAGCTAAAAGCAGAACCTCAGTGACGACTGGGTAGATTTTTCACTGCCGTGACTGCTTTTTGGAGTTGATGGATGGCTTGAAGTTATCCTGTTGATGGTGCTTTCAGGAAAACATCAAGCCTGACAAATCTCTGGGTGTTGCAGCTAAATGTTATTTTTGACTTAAAAAAAAAAATAAATTAAAGAAAGGTTTCTTGCAGAAGGGTTTATTTGAAACAGACCTGGTGTCACTGAAGGGTTACCAGCAGGCTGCCTGACCTGGGAAGCTCTAGCTGCTGCGGCTAATCGGGCTGTGTGAGGGCCGGGAGAGAGGGCAGGCTGTGAGCAGTGGGACAGCAGTAATGAGGTGGCTGGCTCTGCCAGCCAAGGTCAGCTTACTGGAGGCATCAGAGACCGGAGAGCTTCTGATGCTTTAAAAGGGCTGGAAGATAAAATGTATTATTGTGACTGCTTCGTGTATTGCGCTGGTTCCAGGGAACTGTCAGCTCCAATTTGTTCCTCCCATTGAAAAGAAGAAAGATGCTCGCATACTTCTGTGCTAATCCCTCGTTTCTTTTGTGCTGGTTGGGGGGTAAAAATTACACGATACCCTTGTAACAGAAAAACACAGCAGAAAAAGACAAGTTTAGGAAAAAAAAACCGGTTAGTTCTTGCGTCATTCTTAGAGGACTTGCTTCTTATTTAGGCCACCGGGTACAGAGCCTGGATGCAAAGACCAAGGCAAGGTCTGTGCTTGAAGCTGCCAAAAAGCAACTCAAGAGCACCAAGGAACCTGCTCTTCTCCATGCCTTCCGGTGAGCTGGGCAGCATGTACTGGGACCTGCTTTTTGATCACAGCTGGGATACAGACAGTTCCTGGAGCCTCGTGGCCGCTTCCTAATTAACTTGGAGCTGGTCGGAGTGGGGGGTTCTCTTTCTTCCCAATAGCACCAGAGCCAGCAGCAAAGATACTTCAAAGGTAGAGTTGGAGAGCCAAGACTCAGGGGACTGAATCCAAATCCCCTGGATGCAGGCCTGTAGTGACAGGACAAGGGGTAATGGCTTTAAACTAAGAGAGAGTAGATTCAGACTAGATAGAGGGAAGAAATTTTTTACAATAATGGTGGTGAAACGCTGGCACAGGTTGCCCAGAGAGGTGGTAGATGCCCCATCCCCTGAAACATTCAAGGTCAGGTTGGACGGGTCTCTGAGCAACCTTATCTGGTTAAAGATGTCCCTGCTCATTGCAGGGGGGTTGGACTAGATGACCTTTAAAGGTCCCTTCCAACCCAAACTATTCTATGATTCTATGCAAGTTGAGATAAAACTGCTGCCCGCTTGCAATAAAACAAGAGCACAAGGTGTTCCAGGGAGCAAACAAGCAGTGCTTGCCCGCGGGAGGATGCTCAACCAGGTTTTGGCGTGGCAGCTGTCTCTAGGTTGCCAAATGGGGGTAAAACCAGCTGCGGGAGAGGATTACCCGGTACCCGCTGCTTTCTTTCCCCTTAAAATACCAGCCCGAAGCAGCAACCAGAGCACCAGCTTTGTGAGACAGGAGCAAGAGCGAGCCAGCCCCAGCCCAGCCCACCCAGGCTGGGGTAGGAGAGGGCAAAAGCAGCGTCCACACCGAGGAGCAGACATAAAGCTGCTGGGCAACAGTGGCCAGGAAAATACGCCATTTCTGCTTTGATTTGGAGTGTGCAGGGAAGGACAGTTGTGGGGCTCAAAGTGAGCTGGCGGCCCAGCCTTTGCTAAGCCATTCCTGACATTAGGCAGAGATATATAACATGATCCGGTTTATTGCATCCAGGGTTGGCTCCGGCTGCCGCTCTCCTCCCAGCCCCCTCACGGGGAGTTGGCAAAGCCCATCCCACCATTCCTCCCCTGGCCGCCCGGCTCTTCTGCGCACAGACTGCCCTCCTGCCTTGCTCTAGTGAAACTAAAATTGTCTGAAGGACAGTGATACAGGCAACGAGGCTACAGGGAGGAAATTAAATTCTAGTTTACACTGCTGCAAATCCAAAGTCCAGCCAGCACGGCTTGTGGAGTCCCCCCTGAGCAAAATTACTTCTGGTGTCAAAAGACTTTAAATTTGATTTTCAGTTCACAGTGAGCCTAGTTCTTTCTCTCTGCCTTCCAAAAGGGCAAGCACACCTTGGAGTCACCGACACAACCGATGCAAAACTGGTGTGTGGGGGGAATCTAGTCAATGCATGCTCTTGGTCATTATTGTTTTTAAAATCTCTTACTGAGAAACTTCTTTAACACATACACACGCACACACCCCTCACCAGAAGAGCAGCGAGCGCTGGAAGTCGAGTGAACAAAACAGTGGCCTCCGAGCTCCTGCTAAGTGGGAAAATAACCAGGTTTCTTAACGTTTTGTTAATAGAGACATCCAGGAACCACGCAGCTTGGAATGCGACAGGTCCCTATCTGATCCTAATTCATCTCCTGGTCCTCAGTAACGAAGCCCATGCCAGGAGTGTGCGTTCAGGCGTCGCTCTCCTCACTTCCTTCCCTGTCTGCTTTTTGCCGATGCCCTGTGCTGGTTGAATGGCCACGGACACAAGCTGCGTATCTATCTCCCCACCCCTGCTTGCAGCTTAGCTTGACTGATGAAAACTACCCCAGTAAGTGGGTTGCCCATGAGCAGCTTGTCACTGCCACATGTATAGCATGAGGAAAAAAAAAAAGAAAAAAAAAAGAAAAAGTCAGACCAGCCATCCCTTTTTTGGAAAAAGCCAGCGCTGCCTTTAGTTCTCGTTCCCGCTTCTTCCCAGCAGGGAAGCAAGGCGGCTTCCCCCAGAACCGGACCTTTCCCAGCAGCGTGCTTTGTCTGGAAGTTACCTCTCTGCTCGCTCGGGTTTAAAAACATCAAAGAGTGAAAGGTAACCCTGCGTGGCGTGTGAACGTGCTGCTGTGAGTTTTGAGGCTGTGCTTTGTGCCGCTCTTACCCTGAATGTTTGTTCTGTGATACAGGTGAATACAATGATCACGTGCCTTGAGACCACAAGGAGGTAAAGGAACCTTCTCGCTTAGGGATGCTCCTTCACAAACCACAGGCTTCCCCCCTTACAGACTCCCAAGCACTTAAGAAATATTAATTCTGCTACAGAAAAACCTCTAAGATATAACTGTACTGTCATTCTATAGAGGAATAGTGACACAGAAAAGCTAATGGCTCTGTTCCTTAGGCAAGACCCTGGAAAGACATTCAACCTGTTGCTTCTTAAAAAGAAAAATAAAGAAACAAAGAAACAAACAAACCAAAAAACAATCCCAAAGCCCACACCTTGTCAAGGAAGTGCTGCTTGAATGTCAAAAGTTAAACCAGCATCAGGTTATGGATGCTGGAATTTTAAAATTCCCCATTGCACACATGCTTAACTGCACTTGCAAGCAGCACAGACACCATCTTAAGTGACTGTCCCAGTGATTTAGTTACTGGCTGAGAAAATGCTGAATTTACAGAAGAAAAGACAGATTTTGCTGCCTTTAGACTCCCACTGTGTAATATATACCCACCCATACTTAAGCGTGGAGCAATCTGTCATGTTTGCCCGTTATGGTTATAAAGCAGAGCTTCTAACCCACCCCAGCGGATACCTTCCTCGAATGTGGCCACAATAAGCCAGATGCCATTCTGTCTCTTCCCGGTGCGTGAAGATCTCAGAGACGGCTGGGCAGCGAGCACAGAAATCTTTTAGGAATGACACCTTCCTCTTGCTTCCTTCCTCCAGTCCCCCGTTTGGGTATGGTCCCACTTTCTGTTTATTCAGAAGGAGCGGGATGCTTGTGAAATCTAATTAGCCACTGGAGAAGATGAAGATAATGTTTCTGTTTGGGAGTGTGCTCCCTGCCCCGGGCTCCAGCTGCGTGACAGCAGCTCAAACACGGTAATTAAGATGAGGGTGGCAGAATGCACGGCCAGATTAATGAATGCAAAAATTATGCTGAAAATACATTCAGCTCTCCCCAGCGAGACGCATGAAAGGGTGCAAAGGCAGAATGGCCACACGCACACAAACGCACACACACAGTTTCCAGAAAGCTTTTTGAAACTTTGAATGAGAGAGAGCAAAACGCTCAGTTAACACAGCAATAGAAAGATCAGTCACAGGATTCGGATGACCTTTTGTAACCAGGGCATTCAAAGGTAAACTGAAGTGCAATGCCAGTGTGTAATACGTGTTTGCATCAGTCCTTGGGAATGAGCCAGAGACTGAAAGGAAAACTTAAGAGGGTCTAAGCTTTCCTCCAACCAGTAATACCATAAAAGCTCACTGGAAATAGAAAGACAAGACCTAAGGAAACTCTGAGATTTTAATTTTTTTTTTTTTATGGAAACAAGGCTAAGCACTTCCACGCGCTCAAACATTAAACGAAGTTCCCCCGCACAGCTTTTCATGCCCCCAAACGAACACCCACAACCAAGATCTTCTTCACATTCCCACCCTAAAACCATACACAAGAAGCCCCACAGAAAACCCTTTTTCCCCTCCTCAAAAAACCCCTCTCTTCTCCTAACCCCCGGGGCCGGCGGGGCGCTGGACGGGAGCCGCAGCCCTCGGGGCTCAGCTCGGCCACGTCCCGCCTGGGGAACAGGACCCCCCCCCTCACCTTCCTCCCACTTCC
>VYZM01005197.1:221444-273771 GCA_013398915.1 Dromas ardeola
CCACGGGTAGTGCGGAGGGATGTGGAGGGGTGCGGACCCCCACGGGCGGTGTGTAGGGGTGCGGAGCCCCCTGCGGGGCGTGCGGAGGGATGCGGAGGGGTGCGGACCCCCCCACGGGCGGTGTGTAGGGGTGCGGAGCCCCCTGCGGGGCGTGCGGAGGGATGCGGAGGGGTGCGGACCCCCCCACGGGCGGTGTGTAGGGGTGCGGACGCCCGCCGAGGGGTGCAGACCCCCCCCGACGTGCTCCCCCCAGCTGGCCCCGGCGGTGTGTCTCTGCACCTTTTTTGGGAGCGGCGGCGGGGCTCTTCCCGATTTCCAATTCGGCGCTTGTTGCCTCTCGGGCGGTTTGGCCAAAGGACGGGACACCCGCAAAATACCCCCGGATCCGTCCCCCGGGGAACGGTGCCGGGAACGGGCCGCCGCCGCTGCCCTTCCCCCCGTGGCCGGTGGGCTAATCCCGCTAGCCTCCCGCTCCCTTCGGTAGTGTGTGCGGGAGCAGGCTCTAAATTTGGATATTGGGAGGGCTGAAGGCAGCAGTTAGAGGTGAACAGGAAGGAAAGAACATTGCAATGAATGGAGCTTACATTTCTTCCTCTGAGCATCTTTCCTGTATTACCCCAAGAAAGAAAAAAAAAAGGCAGGAATGCCATATTTTCCCAGAGATTATAGGGTATTCTCTTCAAATTCAGTCTTCCTTCCAAAATGTATAGTCCTATTTACTATAAATAACATCTCTCTATAGAGGTAAGGATTCTGTATATATTTCTTGCTGCCCTTAGGACTTCATTTCTCTTCTGCAACTTTTTTTCATACTGGTCTTTACATCAGCTGTCACCCAACAACAAAGTACCAAACACCCATGTCCTATTTTCTATGATTTGCTGTTCCTCTTCCAACATTTAAAGCTGTTGCGGAGTCCTTCAACAAGCTCTCCCTTCTGCCTTTTAAACAGCTGGAGGTGATTCTTTTTTTTCTTTTTTTTTGGGGGGACAGGGAGCAGAGGGAATCCCTGGCCGGTCTGTGGCATTTGTAAATAGACACAATTTGGAAGGTAGCTTGAGGAGGCAATACTGATTTTTTCCCTATATGCCTGTATCTTTCCCCATTCGGGTCAGGATAGGTAGACTCCCCCTTTCAAAAGAAAACATTTTTCATGGAACACACAGACCTGTCACACAGATGGTGATACCTTATGGAGAAGTTTAGGAAATGACAGCAAAGTAAAAGAGTTGGGGTTTCGCAGAGCATGGCGCATGGAAAAAAAAAAAACCTCATTGAATAAAAAACCCAAGCTGCCAATTCCAGCTGACCTATCATCTTAAGTAATTTTCAGCAGTAATAATGAGCATGTGTTATTTATATTGTATGCTGAAAATAAACAGCACCCTGTAGCCTTAAGAAGAAGAAATGAGAGAAAACTACTCCAGATTCGGTTAAAGCGAAATGGATGCTCTTCACGCTGGCGTGCAGACCTCTGGGGCCTGTGGGCCGTTTCCAAGGTTTCTGAGTTCGGATGGGCTCTACAGCAATTGTGCCAGAGGAAAACCGCTTCTCCGGTGGAAAAAGCGTAGGGGCCACTGCCGACACAGCGCTACTGCTGTAGCTGCGAGGCGAAATTTTTAGGGTGACCTTTCTATGTCTCTGACTGAATTGACTACACCCTCATTTCACGTGTTTCACATAGGACGTGAACTCTGAGGCCGAGGCGGAGAAGTTGCTTTCTGGAAAAAGCAGCTGTGTGCTTTGGGCTGTGGAATGCCAGGGGAAGAGGAGAGGGAATATTTGTGGCAATGCTGAAAGCTATAAATGTCTCATCATGCATACTTAATATGCTTTTGACTCCATTTCAGCCTTTTAGGGGGTGGCAGTTCTCACTGTGGAAGCCTGGTTAATTTGTTAAAGAATTGCAGCATCTTACTTCAACCTTGAGCCTCCTACAGTAGTTCTTGGCAATTACTCTGTGTGTAACCCATGTTAGAAATTCCCTCTGGCCCTTTTGGTCTTATCTTGCAGAAGATTTTTTGAACTTAAGGTTGCAGATGCAAATACCTCATTCATTTGCAGCCTCCTCTTTCAAGGAAATATTCTCTGTCCTACGCAAATACATGTGCTAGGGATGTATGAGCTATTTCTCTTGGTTTCTCAATGCAGTTTTGCATAGCAAATGCAGAATGCTAATTTCCTCCTCTCCGTCACCCCCAACCCTACACACATTCCCACTTCTCTGTTCCCAGTGCTGTAGCTTGCTGGAACTCCTAGGAGACTGAGTAGGTTTACGGATGCTCTAGATAAAATCTTTGCCCCACTTAGTCTTTCTGGACGTGTATTCATCCTGACACACATGCTTTTGAAAGGCTCAGGTCAGTTGTTCCACGTGTGTCTTGTTTTGCTAAATCAGTGGAAAATGCCAGAGAGCTCTGCCTCCCTCCATAATTAGGCAGGAACTGAAGCTGCCGCTGTATTGTGCCTGTGATCATGCTACTACTCCTATAAATTATTCACTGTATTGCAGTGTAATCTGCTGTTATGTTCAAAATAGGTCAGCATGAATGTCCCCAGTGAAATTTCGAAGTGACAACAGCTGTTTCTAGCTTTGTCTCTAGAAAACAGTGACCTCTCCAAACCGGTAATTGCCAATTATGCTACACTTCCATCTCCCTGCCAGCTCCAGTGCACCTTCACAAACGCTAATTCCCAGCAATGGTAAACCCCACATTATACTTGAGAGAACTAAGCCTGAGTTCCTAAATTACCTGCTGGGCTTTGCTGGAGCACTTTGCTTTCTATTAGCCTTTGCTCCCAAGCCAAAGAGTAAATCAGGATTATCAGAGGAGAGATTATAGTCTGAGAATACCTAAATGCTCAGCTCCTCCCAGGCACCCGGAAGGCTTCTTGCATAGGCTGAGCAGGATTTTCTGGCTGATATGCATCAGTTACACACTGGTCTGGGGGGTGGATACAACGAGAAGAACTTCGGTTTTCCCATCGCCCCATGGGCTACAGCCCGCTGAATCCCCCGAATCAGCAGAGCAGGAGGACTCCCTGGCTTTCAGATCCATTGCAGACATGTCGTCTAGAGAAACCTGGAAAGGGGCAGCAGGACTCGGTAGTCTGGATAGAGGTCTGAGAGGAGCCCTCTTTCCCCCAGAAGATAATCTGAGGGAGAACTCTGTGATGAGCCCTGTGAAAATGTGCGATATTGCTGCAATTTCCCTGCTTACTGCAGGAATGCGTGTCTGTTATGCAGACACAAAGACTTAACCTGGTCCTAGGTGACTCCATTCACCCGAAAGCGAGGGTTGGTGGTGAGTGGCAATGCTCAGCAGACCATGCAGGTAGCAATTCGCATGGAGGTCTCTCATTAGCATGTTCAGATCAGCGAGAGGCCAAAGGAGGAGGGGGAACGGGTGGGCAGACCACGGCTTTGAGCTTTGGATGTCTGAGGTAGACAGGCCTGCCCTAGCCTTTAAGGAAGACAATTTCATAGAATCATAGAATGTGTTGGGTTGGAAGGGACCTTTGAAGGTCATCTAGTCCAACCCCCCTGCAGTAAGCAGGGACATCTTTAACTAGATCAGGTTGCTCAGAGCCTCATCAAGCCTGGCCTTGAATGTCTCCAGGGATGGGGCCTCCATCACCCCTCTGGGCAACCTGTTCCAGTGTCTCAGCACCCTCATTGTACAGAACTTCATCCTAATGTCTAATCTAAACCTACCCTGCTCTAGTTTAAAACCATTGCCCCTCATCCTATCGCTACATGCCCTTGCCAACAGCCCCTCCCCAGCTTTCCTGTAGGCCCCCTTCGGTTACTGCAAGGCTGCTATAAGGTCTTGTATATGGGCTTTTTCTTTGCTGTGTTTCTGTGTAACTCCCTGGCTCAGAAAGGGGTGCCTGGAAACACGTGGCATCTGCGGATCACTGACGGACACCCCACGGGACGTCTCCAGCAGGTATCACACCCAGGCAAGCCTCCTGTGGGAACACAGGTAGCAAACCTGAGTGCTTTTACCTGGAGAAGTCAGTTCAAAAAAAGAGGTGAATGATCAGAATTGAGAGTGGGGAGCACAGCAGGTGCCAGAACCACCGCTTGGAAAGGGGAGAGGTAAAAGACAAGAGCCTGACCCCTGTCATGAGCAATCTGGGCAAGATGTGAGCTTTAACTTGCTGACCGTACCCGAGTTCACCATTACTCTTTCCAGCTAAACATATTAAAATGTTGCCACAACTCTCCTATTCTCTATACTACACCCTGACCATGCTGCTCTTTGTTCCCATATTTATACCTTCGCTGTCCACTGAGCCTGCCCAGCACATCTGACTTGCGCTTATTGTCATCCTGTAACACTTCTTGCTCTCCTTCTAAAAGAGTTTGATACCCACTTGTTTTTGACTGCTGACATCCTCTAACCACTGTGCAACCATTTCCCCCCTTCTACTTCCCATCACTGTGCTGCTGCTCCACCCTCAAGTTCCTCATTTCTCTTGATGTTGTTTTTGCAAAGCTTTCCACCTGCAGCTCTCGGGGCACTTTGTGGGAAAAGTTACTTGCGCTCATCTTCTGCAGTGATTCAGGAACGGATTCAGTCTTCTGGGACTTCTGGCCAGATGCTCAGCACAGCTGGATCTTTGGGAATGACTGCAGTATAATGCAGTGGTTGTGCCCTCTGGCATGGTGGTCAGGACACAGTTGGTACACCAAGGAACAGCTGTGGGTGAGGAGGGAGAGGGCTAGGGACAGAAAGGGGAGTTGCCTTTAGCTTTTGATGCACCGCAAGAGATAATGTTTTCCATAGGCAATCCTTCTTTTATCTCCTCTTTGCCCCACCTTGCTGCATTTATGGTGGTCTCAGATAGCAGCCTTCAGAGCAAGAACACTTCCCACCAACTGCTTGTCCCTCTGCCCCCATTTGAAGATAGCAAGTTAACTTCAGAAGGCATATGCACAAACATACACCCTACCTGCCCTCACGTACATAACCTGGGGGAGCAGGACGAAGGAGCCACCGATTGCATTTTTTCCCCCAGAACTGTCCCCCTTTCAAAATCAGCCCCGATGCCTCTTCTGGGCAGGTTTTGGGTGGCAATGGGGAGGAGTTCGTGGAGGGTTGGAGGGAGCAGCACATTCCAGTTTCTCAGACTGCTTAGCAACCAGGGCCGGCTGAGCCGCTCTTAAGTGCATGCCAAGTGTGTGGATGGCATGTCTAGTACTGCAGCTCTAGCCTTATTTTTTTCCCCCTGTGTTTTTGAAAAACATGCCTCGTTTTCTAATTAAGGTGCACGAAAAACTGCTGGAAACTTATTTTTGCTTTCCTGGACAGCTGGAAGTCAGCTACGCAGTGCGATGATCAAAGCTATGGTAGTGATCAGAGATCTGAAGCGACCGGTATGGCACTATCGGTCTGCTTTTTGGGAGCGTGGCTGTCAGACAACCTCTTCCATGCTGTTGGCGATGGGCTCGTTTGAAGTCCTGCTGCTGGACAGCCTCAAAACCCTCTCTCCCACCTTGCCCAGGGAAGTGCAGAGAGTAGGATGCAGTGCTTCCCATGGCTCTGTGGCACATGGGATACCTGCTCGGGGCTGCCTTTCCCAGCACACCCAACATGTGTAAGACCAAGAAGGCCCTGTTACAGCATCTCCAGGAAAGGGTTCGGCTTTGCAGACAGAAAGTCAATCTGATCCCAGCTTCCTCGTTGGGATCCTCTTGAATCTTGGCTCTTTCCTGTTTCTTGGCTTTCAAGTGCCCAGGGGTGGCTCCCTGACACAAACTTAATCTTCCACCATGACAGCGAGCTGAGCTACCTACTGCATTTGGGGGTCTCTTAGAGATTGATGCTATCTCTACCCATGTTACCAGGCAGTAATGCCTGCTGCTGAAACTTGCTGGCTACATCAGAACTGCAGTTAAAATGTGGACCCAGCCCATGTTCACCTCCACACTCCCCTTGTAGCCTCACCTGCACTTGAGAGGCAAATTTTGGGCAAGCTCTGAAGGACAGAGGAGGACAAAGCCCTTCTTTGCACATGCCCAAGATCACTGGCTAGCAGTCCCAGGCGTGGCTGGGCCAGCCTCATCCTCATCCACCCCATGCTATGAATTAGCCTGGAAGGACCAAGGATCACAAAGGATGGTTATTACAGGAGACAGGACACTGTGGGACTTGTTAGTAAGCACCAAAGGTATCCTAGGTCCACGATTGGAAGAGTGGGTCGGGAGCATCCAGGGCTTTGGCGTGCCTTGTTGTGCCATCCAGGAGCAAAGTAGAGACAGCCTCTGCTTTCCTCCTGCTCAGCACATCCCACAGGTTATGGCAAGAAGAAGAGGAGCTGCAGGGATGAAGAGCATGGTCTGGGGAAACTGATGGTCAGGTAGGAGAAGGATGCAAAGACTGGCGTGGAGGAAAAGGAGCAAACAATGGCAGACAAGTTTCAAAATCAAGTGCCATGTATGAACCCTGCAAGTGCTGCGCACCTGCATTCCTGCATATTCCTGACGTGGCGGTTTCAGACTAGAAACTCAGAAAGAGTCCTCTGGGGCAAAGGCTCCAAGCAATTTCCATCCTTGGCTACACTAGTGTGAAACCAGAGTTGCCCTGAAATCACTTCCAGATGGACAGCAGTATGGGTGACCCAGCCGGGTCCTCAGTGCGGCCAGCTACCCGAGCTGGCCGTGCTCCTCCTTCCTTCTCCTGGGCCACAGTTCTGCGCAGAGGATTGCAGCTTTGAGGAATGATTTTCATTTCCTTCCTGCCTCCAAGATACCGCCACGGCCCTCTTTTCCTCATCAGCGCATATTTCTGTGGCTTAAATATAGCAAATATTAAACAAGTGCAGCGCACATGAAATGCCATTCGGGGGAGCGCAATGAACACGCTGCCTCTGTAACGTAATGAGCCCCAAGGGCATCTGCCAAATATTTGGACCGAGATTCCAAAGGAGGGGGGGCGGTCCACAGCATGCAGAAACTCATGACCAAACCCTCATGCCAGTGCCCGTGTGCATCTTTCGGGGGGACACAGGTTGCTTGTTGGTCCAGCCTGCCTTTCGCTGGGAGGTGTTTAACCACTTGCAGCAGTGGTTTCCTCTAGGAACGGTGAAGAGCAGCTTTTCATGCCACGTCACTGGGGCTGTGAGTGGATTTGAATTTAAAAAAATCACAAATGATATGTAACATAAAGCAAAGAAATAGTGTTTCTTCAGGGCCGTGGCCTGGCTTTGTGGCTGAGGTTAAATGACACCAGTTGAATCACGCCAGTTTTTGAACATCTGACCCTGGGTACTATTTTCAGTGCAGTGATTTTTGAAGTGATTAATGACAACAGTTTGGCACTAATCAGTGGCTGGTGTTGCTGATTAAGCAAACTCTTCCTTGTCTTGCAACAGGCATCAGGAATAGAAAGGGCAGGAAGCTCCCCAGAGCGACAGAAGAGGCAGAGCAGATCAGGACCTCCCGAGCTGCCTGCTTTTCCATGGGAAAATGGAAAAAAAAAAGCTATAGCCACCCAGCTGCAGAGCTGAGCTCAGCAGTGCTGGAAGGCTCTGCTCCTCCTGTGGCTTCGTTTTGCTTTGAGAACGTTTTTATATGGACCCTCTTCAACATTCCCACCCCTCTCCATAAAAAATGGGCTAGTATTGCCAGTGTGGCGCTGCTCGCTTGTGTTTGTAGGAGGATCTCAGAGATGCTATTTAGCTTCCAATCTATCTACACCTATAAAATCTCTCCTTTCTCCAAGACACTCAAGAGAAGGAAATCTGTTAGTTCAGTGTAAAGGCTGCACGTTATGACCTGATCCATTAGTCCTGATGTAACCCAAACTCTCCAAATCGTTCAATTTATAGATCAGACAGACTCTCCAGATGCCACCCCATAACTCAAGGAATCCCTAGAGGATGCAGGCTGTGCTCTCTTTGCGCTTTACCTCACCTCCATTAAGAAACCGCAGTGACCTCTGGTCTGCTGGTGATGTTTGAGACAGGAAAAGGGACCATTTGCTCTGTGCGAATTCTCTTAGTTCTGTGACATTACCTGGGCCCTGCCCTATATTTTGCTTTTTCCTTTGTGAGTGAGAAAACCCAGCGAGTGGGACTCCGAGATTTATGGGGAGCTCTCGGTTGGCAAACTGCACTTTTACACAGTCACAACCACCCTCTAAAATGAACATGGTGCCTTGTAGGTCGCACCCACGTTCACAGCAGAGCTCTTCCACTGCCCCGAGCTACCACAAAGTGAGAAAGATGTGAACGAAGCTCCATTTATGCCATAGAGTCTGAATGCCAGCCAGCCTCATTAGCCACCGGCTTAATCACAAACTTTGGAGAGCCACAGGGGAAAGACATGAGATTTTATAAGATCATCTCCAAGAGGGTTCTGCAGGAGTCCTTGAAAACTTAATGTCTGTGGTAATGACAATATACTCACAGAGCTTTTAGCCATCCCATTGAGCCTCAGAGAGGCTGTCCCTCTCTCTTCTGCCACAGATGACTCTGACACCACTCCAGGGAAGCTTCCGGATCGTGTTCAGCTGACACCGATCCCAAACCATAGGTGTGCTCCTCAGGGGAGCTTGGGGGAGCTTTTCCCTCTGGTATTACATGGCACAAAGAGAGCATCACAAAAGTGCAAGTGAGGTGGGCAGAAAGGCAGGGCTGTCCCTGAGAGGAGCCTGGCATGATGAAAGGGGAGGTGTTGCAAGCCTTCATGTGCGATGCTACACGCACCTCAGATGGTTTAGTCTGAGTTTTTGGGGCAGTTTTGGGTTTTGCTTCCGAGGGTGTGCTGCAGCGAATAGGGCAGCACCAGTTTTTCCAGCAGTTAGCGGGGCAAAATGAAAAGCACTGCCATGCACTAGGACCTGTGCAGGCAGAACCCTAGCTACCGAGTCCCACTTAGAGGCAAAGTACAAATAGACTATCAATTTAATGGTAAGCGGTTGCTGCAGGGCTTCCTAACTGGGACCCGCTATCACAAAAATGAGGCTACCTGGCTCCTGCAGTGGCTGCCTCCCTGCCTGGGGACCAGCCACCCCTATGGATGTGCATGCTGCCCTGTGGGCACCAGCCAGGCTTGTCCCCACTGCTGCCAGGCAAGCAGAGGGGACTGCCACGGGCAGGGAAAGAACCAGGCTCTTCCAGCAGGGAATTAAAGAAAGGATCTCCATTTCCATGCTCTGAATCAGCACCTGAAGGAGCTGCTTATTTCCATCCCCTGCTCTCCATCCTTCTCACGCACACGCAGACACACATGCACTTATTATTGACAATAAGAGGAATGTAAGGAAACCAATTTGAGGAGTTAGGGCTCTAAATATCCGAGAAGTTTGGAATAGAGGTGATTCAAACTGCCCCAATTTGGATACAGCCCAAATGTGTTTATCCCCTGCCATTTGTTCAGGCAGGGGCTGGGTTGCCACGGGGCTTTCCCCAAAATACCACTTTATTTTCTCAGTCTCCCTCTGTTGCTCCCTTTCTTGCCACCTCACTTTTTGTCTTTCCATCTTTTTACCAACTATTTAAACTCTAGGCATCATGCCCAAGCTCTGGGTCTCTGAACTTTCTAATTCCCAGACTACTTGCAATTAAACCAGAGTAAGCCAATGTCAGCCCTGGTAAGTTATGCAGCATTAAGCCTATCGTGCTCAGAATTTCCGTAGCAGTTTTGCTTCACCTGTTATCCAGTTGCCAAAGACACAGGAATATCAGTGGCTCTTCACAGTGTAAATGTTTCCCTGCACCCTCCCCACCCCATCTTTTTTGGGGTGTGCAAATGCACACACACACACACACACAGAGACCCTTTGGCAGAAGGTCTGTAGGTTGAGCAGTGAATTTCAGCAGCGAGGAAGGACTGCTTAGGTGGCAGCCACAGCGGGACCCCTCTTCAAACCATTTCCCTGCTCTTCGATGCCAGATCAAGGTAATATAGCTTAAAATTCCATGGGGCCTGACTACACCCCTCACCCCTCAAGTGATGCTGAGATATAGGACAAATCCTACACCGGGCAAATCATCCCACCATCAACTTTTTAGTGCCCCTGTGACATTGTCAAGTGCTTGGCTGCTCCCCCCCCTCTCTCTAATTCACGTTCTCAGACTGTTTTCACTCCTCGCCTTTTAACTCTGCACTTCCTGACCCGGTTGTTTTGTGACTGTCACGCCCTTGGTACACCAACCACAAGGCTTTGGTTTTAGCATCCAGGCGGGCGGAAGCTCATTTCAGAGGCGGCTGAGCTGTGCCTCGAATTGTTAAAGGAGTGAAGTTGTTTACGCCACCAGCTCACGCCAGCCAAGCCACATTTATTTTGTGACTTTAACGGTGGGACTGGCCGACAAAAAGCTTGTGTTCCACAGAGCTTTGTAAAGACAGTATCTGAAAACAGGAGGGGAAAAAATGGGTGAAGAGGAAGGCAATTCTGCTTCAGCCTTTGGTGAGATGCTTGTTTTGCAAGCTTAGAAGGTGGCCCAAGCACATCTAATCAGTGGTTTCTCTCTGGCTTGTACATACCTTCCTCTTTTCTCTGAGGGCTGTTTAAATGCCACTTGTTTATTTGATCTGTTTTTTTCCCCT
The DNA here is from genome assembly GCA_013398915.1 of Dromas ardeola. Taxonomy (NCBI): domain Eukaryota; kingdom Metazoa; phylum Chordata; class Aves; order Charadriiformes; family Dromadidae; genus Dromas; species Dromas ardeola. The sequence goes on from VYZM01005197.1 coordinate 232,006, forward strand.
CACTGCTGTTATTATTAGTGATCTAGAAATATTGTAGGCAAATACGAACCAAACAAGTTGCCTTCAAGACACGGAAAAAGCAACAACAAAAAGATCAAAGATCTCTAATTAAAAAATAGGGAGACAACAAAACAGGAAGCGTCTCTCATTTCCACCTTTTTTTTTTAATTTCGGGCCTCAATTGTTTCTGCTTCAGATACGGAGTGGGATGCCCTGTTAAAAATAGCCCTCCAGCTGCCCAGGACAGCTGGAAGCGCCGAGGGGCCGGAGCACTGCGGGTGAGTCGGTGTGGGGGCGACCGGGGTGGGGATGGGTGTCTTGCACTGCCTCCTCCGACCAGGAAAAGCTCTCTCACCCGTCTGCATAACTCCGTATCTGCCCACGGACCACAACCAACAAGGAGCAGCTGCGAGAAGCAGGTGAGCGAAGCGTTTAGCATAAACAGGAATAAACAAAAATGCTCCATGAGAGCACACCCGCTTTTCCATGCCCTCCGTGTCCGGCACACTAAGTGAGGCTGCCCATTCTCTTGGAGAAAGGTGCTTCAATCTGAGTTTATAGGCCAAACATCTCTTACTGTGATCTATCTGTCTGGTTGAGGCAGCCACTGTTGCCTTGGTGATGAAGTGATGGGACTTCTCTCCCTCTGGGCTGCAGTGAGTACGGCACACGCGTTCTCCATCTCCGGGAACGTGAGATAAGCCGAAAGGACAGGTAGGGCTGGTGGGACCTGTAAATGTTTTCAGGACAATGATCCGTAGTCTCCCAGCAGTCAGGGAGGAGGAGAAGCTCCCATGCCTAATACATTGCGAGGCTGCTCATCTTGCTACAGCCTTCTCGGGTGTTAGGCACTCGTATGCCGGAAAAAAGTAGACATGCCAAACTCTGTTTGGGGTGAAAACATAGGAAAAATGGTACCTGGCTGTCACCAGAGCGGGGCTGGTGATGGCAGGTGAATGGCTGACTAGCTACAGCACGGAAAGAAGGCTGGTCCAGTGGGTTGTGGACAAGCCGTGACACTGATCTCCCCATGTGACTTTTAGACAAGTCACTGCAGCTGTACGTCCGAGAAAAGCATAGTCTTGTATTGCTTTAGGGGAACAGAAAGATTGCTTAACCTGAATTGTTGCTGAATAAAGAGCACGTCTCAACTTTAAGTTAACATCCAAGACTTTATCCTCATTTTTCTGTAACATCAGCAGCGATGTTACAATACACCAGGCGGTGCACATAACCACGAACAGCAGCTACCTTTTGTTTCAGCTAAGCCCCAAAGCCGATCCCAAACCCCAGAGCTAAAACTCTTTTCTCTCCTAAAAAAGAGCAGGCAGGCTTTACAAGGATGTAAAGGCATCTGGTACATTTTTGAAGCATACCTTAAAAGTTTGATGCAGTTACTGTTCTGCTGGGAGCCTTGATGGGTGGCAGTGCTGGAGCGTGGCTGTGTGCCACGGCAGCACATCAGTCCTGGGCACGGAGAGGGCCCTGGGATTCTGACACCGTGCAGTGCACCATCTAAAGTGGGGCTCTGGTCTACTGAACTGGAGCACGCGCTTACTGAACATTATGAAAAAGACAGCTTTGCCTTTTTTCCCCATAGTTTGGAAACCTGAGAGGCAGGCCATGGTTACCACGGGTACATCTGGAGGGCACATACAGGAGGTGGGAAGTGGCGATGTGAGGAGAGGTCAGCGTGGAGCAGCTGTATGAAAAGATCTGCAATAAATCACAGTCTAATTTCTATTTCTCCTGTGCATTCTCAGTTTGGATATGTTGATTGCTGCTAACAAACCACCTGGACCCACAGGCTTGCCATGTTTGCTGAGTGCTTGCAAACTTTGTGCATGGATGTGTCTGCATTGATCTAGGGGCTCCTGCTGTGCCAAGCCCCTGGCCCCGTCTGAGGCTGTGCTGGGGTGGTGGCGTCATGCCTCCCTGTGAGCACTCAGCTCTCCTCCCGGGGGAAGCCAGGATCTGCCAAGAGAGCCGACTTGTGCCCAAATCTCCCTCCCTCCCTTGTCCTGGGAGCCGCGGGAGCCTTCCTGGCTCCTCAGCTTAGACAGACCCAAGGAAAACCCACGCCTGTTTGGCTGCAGTGACGAGGGGAAGCCTTGTGCTAGTGGAAGTCATTTCTTTTTAATGAAATATAACTTCAGAATCTCAGGCACTTCGAGTCACTAAAAATTACGAAGCATTTCCCCTAAACTAGGTGTTTTGACCGTATGTAAGACCAACTGAAGTCACTTGCATTGAGTTAACATAGTGAGTAAGACCATAAAAGAAATTAAACACATCACTGCCTGTACTTTCAAGAGGCTAAAATAGTTCCTTCTTGAAACTTTTGCATACTACAGCTGTGCCCTGTTAAGCAATAGCTGTGTTGCAGAGGAGAGGGAGTTTCTCTTCACTGAGCCTAAGCACGGTCATTCGCAAAGACTCTGCCGATCCTTCGAAGGAGACAGCACAATGCAAGTGCAAGGTTGTTATTAGAAAACAAGAAAATTAGCTAACAGATTTTCTTTGAGGGTGAACATTTCCAAGCTTTCAATATCTATTGCAAGAGTCAGACTGATTTTTCATCAAGATATGTATACTATAGTTTGTCACACCCAGCTCTGTACATCAATGTACAATAAGGAAAAACAACGCTGTTGGAGCATAAGTACATGAAAATGGTGGAATTATCAATAGTGCTGCAGAAAATATGGAAGTTTGCGACAAATGTTTTTGTTTGCATGTGCCAGCTTATAGTCTATATCAAGGGGAAAATATTTTCCCTTTATCTTTCCCAAAGGAGGAATTTACACTGTAGCTTTGAAAAGAGCTATCCAAGGAGCTCTAGGTTGATTTTTTCAAAAAGCTTGAAACACCAGAGGATTTCCAGAGAGCTATGAGTTAATGTTGTGTCACTAATGATGCGACAGCCTGGCAGTGGTCCTGGCCTCGTTACTGAATAGCTAATGCAGAAGTCATATAAGCAAAATTAAAGGAGATGGAATACAATCAGTGGCACTCATTAGTTTTACAGCAAATAATTGTGTTGATGGTACTTAGACTTTTGTAAGAAATAAGACTTGGTACTGCATGAGATCCTGACTAAGACACTTGAAGTAGAGTAGGTCAATTTGGGACATGCTGAATAGATCCAAAACAAGTCCAAATGACAGATGTAACCCAGCTGAAGGCATCAGGGATGCCAGTTTCTAGCAAGGACTTGCACAGATTCGTTCCATCGCTATGGGATTTAACTCTTTTTATGTCAGTGACCTGAAAGGGAACTTTAAACGGTGACTGACTGAATATGCAGATGGCAAAGTGTTTGGGGAAGTGGTACATCACTCCAAGAACAGGCTACTTGAGAAAGTGAGCTGATTCATCTGGGTTTAGTGTGGGCATAGCTGGGAGCAAAGGAGATAGATAAGCCATAATTATGGGATAGTGTTAACCCTGTCCTGAGAAATTTTGATGCTGAAAGACTTGAGGATAATAGAAGAAAATCTGATGAAGAGAAGACCCTCATGGGATGCTGGGACCCAAAAGGATTTGAGCAGTCCTTGTACATATTAGCTGATGCTCGAACTTATCCTGAGATAGATATATAGGTAGATAGATATATAAAGAATGAGCGAACAGATCATGTAACTTCTGGATTTGTCCCTGGTGTAACAGTTTTGGAGTGGTGGGCTCCATGCTCGTGTCCACATCTCCAAGGGGATGGTCCAAAGAAGAACCATGAAAATGCTTAAAAGACTAAAACTCACACTTTATAAAGAAACAGTCATTGATAACAGTCTGCTTGGCAAAGGGTAAGAGCAGTCTGAATACAGTCTGTGGATACTTATATGAGACATTTATATGTACAAGCAATAGCAATTTCTTTGCTCTTCTAGACAAGAAGGCAACAAACTCCAAAAAAACTCAGACAAATCAACAGTAGAAGAAATAAGACGTAGCTATCTTTAATTGTGACAGTAGCAAGCATTGGGACAAGTTAAAAAGGTGGATGGGAGGTCTGCCATCACTGCTTTCCAAATCAAGCCAGATGTGGAAAATAATTTTTTTAAAAAATAGCCCACACCCTAAGAGCTGTGGTCTGTGCTGAGCTGGGAGCCCAAGTTCAGCACCTGACAAACGCCTCCATCTGGCCTGAAAATCTGCCACCAAGTTTTGGCTGGCGCCTGGGTCTTCCCTGTGGTGTGAACAGGGTGGGGGCTGCCCTCTGACCGAAACCGGCGCCGCTCCTCCCCGCTCCCATCCCGCCTGGCCCCAGGGAGCCTGCCGGGTTGTCCGGGGTCAACGCTGCTCACAGAAATAGCAGCCAAAAAAGTTAACGTTTCCCTGCTAACCCGTGCAAGAGAGAGGAGAGGGGGCTGATGGGGAAGGCTAGCACCGTGCCTGCGTCGTTTGGGCTTTCCAGCTGGCAGGTTTGGGAGCCAACAGACCCTCCGGCCGAGAGAGCAGCTGGGGTAGATTTGTTCCCAGTTACACGCAGATGATTTAAAGAGGCTGTCACCAACTCATAGGCTCGAAGGATAACTCAGGTGGGAAGGGACCTCAGGAGGTCATCTAGTCCAACCTTCTGCTCCAAGCAGGGTCATGGAGAGGTTTTTAAAATGTTCCTGCCTTTGAAAAACCAGCCTCCTCTAGCTGTTGCTGGATCGGCCTTGCCAGAAACAACTTAGCTGAGAGGCTGGAAAGGATTTTGTAAGCACTGTATCTTTCCCTTCATATGATAATGCAATATAAATGTCGAATAACCTGGACACATTCCTCACCTTCCCTCCTACGTTTCTGGTTAAGAACATGGGCTAGAGGCTTCAGAAACAGCAAAGAAGCCTAAATCCCACTGGCTCTCAGAGCACTCGAAAATGTCCATATCAAGTCAGAGCACACAGCTGGTTATCCTGGGAAGCAGCACCCACCTGTGTAAGGGCAGGATGCAGGGAATGCAACAGGGTACTTTCAGTGCCAGATGATTTGCCCAGTGGCATCAGGTCTTCCCTGAACTGTCAAGTTTTTTTCCTGAACGCAAATGCTCTGTCCTCTCCTTTCTGCAAATCCGTTGCTCTTCTGAGCCTGGAGGAGTGAGGACTGGGGGCATATATACGTGAGAAATGTATTTGAGTACAGACAGCACATCATTGAAACTGCTTTCTTTTCTGTGTTGATGCCTTTCACTGGGGCTCAGATAACTTGATTTGGCACTATTCACTGCTAAGTTTTCCATACCAACCGCAGCTGAGCTTTGTTTAAATGAGGTTTGCTGAAGCTGTGCTGAAAGTGAGTTTAAAGGTTCACAGTCCTTGGAGCTGATCCAGGCAGCTCTTTGTGCCTTCAGCTCCCTTGGAAACTGTGGAGGGCTGGGGGCCGGGAGAAGATTTGCATGAGCAAGTTCTCCCTCTGGCCCCTGCTCCAGTGCAAAGGGGAGCAGTGAGCAGCGGCAGAAATTAGACACCCTGGGCCAGATTCTTCCTCCTCCTCTGGGTCTTCTCATCTGCGTCTCTGCTATTTTGACCTGGTAGCACTTGGGACACACATAAATGGCAGCGCAGCCGTGACAAATCCAGCTCCAGCTTGATCCCAGAAAGTTTTAGGGATAAGAAGCTATGGCACTGCCTCCATGCCCTGGCTTGTGGCAGTCGAAAAGGAGGCAGCTAATTTGGCTCCGATAATTTAAGTAGCAAGTTGTCTTTAGCCCCTGTAAAGAGCCCCTACTACTTCAACGGCAGCTGCACCTGCGGCATTGAATGCCGAACGTGCTACTTTCCATAGTGCAGCCACTGTAGAAAACACACTTGGTGTGCCCCCAGCTTTCTTCTTCTGCAGTAACCTCCTTGCTGAGGAAGCAAGCTGCTGAGCCAGTGTGAAAGTTATTTTTATTGTATCTGGGGTGCTTTTGTTCTCCATTCTCTTAGGAGAAAAAGAAAGTCTGGTCACCCTGTGACCTTGGAGCCCATAGACAACTTCAGATCTACCAAAGAAATACCACCCAAGCTAGAAACCAGCCTGTAGTCTGAGTTGGAGAAGGATTAGTTTAATAAAAGATGACTTTACCTTCCCCAAAGGCATCATCTTCTTCTCCGGGCGCAGTTGAATCTTCTGGGGCGTGCTGCATCATGGCGAGGATGCAGCTCAGGGAGCAGCCAGAGCCGAGTGCTTGAACTGGTTCCTACGCTACCGCCCGACTATTTCCTTTCACCGGTTTCCTAAACATTTTGGTGGTAGCAGCTTCCGCATCTGCACTTACGAAAATAGTCTCATTCATATGAATAACACCTCTTGATTTTACGGACAGTCCTTGAGCTGGGTTTTGAGGTGGGGTGTCCTTACTGCTGTGAGAGAAGTTGATTTTGAGAGCAGAGACAGGCAGGACAGGCTCAAAACGCGCCCTGCCCTGTCGCCGCCGATGTCCCTGCGCAGCGGCAGCCCTGTCAGCCCAGGGTGTAGGGGCTTTGCATACGAATGTGAATCCTTTCTGGTGGCAGGGGGTAGAGCCAGGGAACAACTCTCCCTGCTCGGTCTGCAGAGCGGCTCACTTTCACCCAGGGACAGTCTGACCAGAGTAACCCCCCCATCCCAGGGCTCTCTCAGTGCCATGTGTTCACGGGATTTTTTTTTTTTATTTAGCATAGCAGCAGTGACAGCACGTTCTCACCCACGCTGGGGTGACCCACGACAATGGACATGTCGACAAGCTGGAAAGCCATAGGTGACACCAGTAGTCTCATGGGCAGATGCACTAGCAGGGACCTTAGGCTTTCCTGAGTCACCGTCTTTGTTGCCTTACCAAACCTAAGGACCTTCCTGACGATCAGGTGAACAACAGGAGAACATCAAAGTAAAACTTGCTTTCTGTCAATAATGGGCATAATTGTTTGAGTATCCCTATCACTACTAATTCTGCCTCTCACCGGTCCCTTCAGTGGCGGCATTTTCTGAAATTGATAAAGCAAGGTGACTCCTCCTGCCAGGTCTCTCGGTTTATGAGAAGACCATGCCTACAGACTAACTTACTCTAGACTTCCACAAAAATACATTTGGGCTTCAGGTAATGTCTAAGCCTTTCATAGTCCTGCTGACTTCATCAGACCACTCAGGGATATTCAACATTCATGTGCACGTGTGTGGACATGGAGGTGTGGGGCCTAACACCAGGAGTCCCTCCCATCTCCCCTCACACTAACCAGAAGTTAGTGTGTAATGACAGTAAACCTGTACCGAGTTTTGATTACTCAGTTTACTAATTGCATGTGTCGCCACACCCTCGAAAGCGAGACTCCCAGCACAGCAGTTGTGTTCGCTACAGCTTCCGGTAGATGAGTCACCAGCAGATATAATGAGCTCATCTCTAATTATTAAGGCTTTTTTCTTTTTTTTTTTTTTTAAGTGGATTTCTGCGGGGCTGAAAATGGAGACATCTGGTCTCCTAGGCAGTGGGAGAGTTCACAACTTGAACTAGTCCAGATGAAGAAGACAAGACAGAAGATGGGACCGGTCCATTTGGAGCAACTGACCTAATCCCAGCCTGGGCCTTAGAGCCATGTTCGTTAGGTTCTGTAGCAAATCTTGTGGCAGCACTTTGGTCATCACAGGAAGGTGAAAATCCCATTCCCAGCTGAAGCACAGGCTTCCTTGGGCACAGGGTAAGGAAGGTGCCTCCTGGTCCCTGGAATGTGGTGCTGCATCCCGTGGAGCTCATGCCCCTCCCTTGGTGTCACATTGGGCATCTTTGTGTTCGCCTGGGGGAATGCTGCCTTGCCAGAGATGGCAAGCTGTGTTTTCCTAGCTGCTTGTGGCAAAAGCCAGGAGCTTCCTAGGACTAGGTTTTGGTGGGGCAGTGTGGCTTGACTGCTTGGTTGCTCCTCTGCCGCAGCAGCAAGCCTCCTTGAGGAATTCCATTCCTAGGAGGCCCCTCTTATGCTTTGCTTTGCTTTAAAAATCACACTTGTTTAAGTCCTTGCGGAGGAAAGACAACGGTAAGAGAGACGACTTGTTTCTGGCCAGGCTGGCCAGGCTTGGGGAAGTCACTTCTCCTCTCACTCTTTTTCCTGCCGTCCTTGTTTGAAGCGATTTCTTCAGGTGAGGACTGTCTCTGATTATGTGGTAGCTGCACCCTTTTGTGCTCAACAGGAGAGCAAGGCCCTCCTGCCATGGTGGTAAGTAGATGAAGACAGTGGTAAAAACAGAGAAACACCATTACGGGGAGATGAGGGGTAGCAGAGCAGAAGCGGGGATCAGTAAGAAAAAAGTGAGAGGTGTGAGAAGAGGAATAACAAGATGGAGATGTGAAAGCTGCAGAGGAAAAGCATCGATCTGAGGAGGCCAACATAGTGGGATGTCACCTCTCTGGGTGCTGCCTCCCAGGGTCAGAGCTGTAAAGTGCTGAGCTTGCAGAGCCTGATGGGGCCAACACGTGAGAAGATTGCCAGGGGTGAGGGAAAGGAGAAGTGCTGAAGGAAAGGCAGTCACAGGGTGTACCTTGCCTGAAAACTTCCTGGCAAGAGCTGCTCCCGGCAATGGGCAGCTGCTGCAGTATCATTTCCTTGAAACAGCAGGAGATGGATGGGAGAAATGTTGAGCCCCTGTAAAGTCAGTGGCTAAACTGCTCCAGGGTTCTGGGGAGCAAGTCGGTCTCTGAGGTCCAGTGTGGGCCAGAAGAGGCTTTGCTGTTCCTTCTGAGGAGGTTTTTTGGGGTTTATTCGAATAAGTTGCAGGATGAGCGATACTACGCATACAGATGTGACTGACACAAAACAGCCTAGAAGGATGAAACATGGAGAAAATACCCTGCAACAGCAATGCAAACTTCCCTGTGTTGACCTGCAATGGGAGCGTATTTGTTAATTGAGCATGGGAAGTTTTAGCCATTTACCTCATCCTTCAGAGACATGAAGGAGCAAGCTACGTTGTCCTGGTTATTGTGGCAGCTCCCTTTTGTGCTGCATTTCCCTGCAAGTTTAAGTTATTTCCTTACCCACTGTTTTCAGTCAGCCTCTCCGGATGCCTGTTACCTTGACAGCCCTTTTTTCTTTTATTTTCGTGAATTAAAAGGCATCAAAAGCTGTCCTCTCTCCCGAAAACAACTGCCACCAGAATGAACACACCAGCCGGGCTGGTGATGAATGGTAATGACTCAGCCTCCATTGCAGATGCACAAAGAGGAGTCGCTTTGATTCGTTCCCGTTTGCCACATCGTCCCTTGATGGCAGTCTCACCTACATCGCCTGCAGGATGTGATGTTCCTCCAGAAACCTGTCCCTCAGGGGACCGTGGTGCTCTTTCCCTCGAAATGGGATAAGTTAACATGGACAAAACCAGCCCACCTTGCATAGATGCCCGGGGCCCCCCTTCTCCCTGCTCCATCTTTGCATTTGGGGCAGCATAATTTTGCCTTGCCAGTTTGCATCCCCATGTCTCAACCATCCAGCCTAACGAAGTGGCTTCCTCCCTGCTTTATTTTCTATCATCTCATCTTCCCCCCACCCCCCCTCTCTGTACCCACAAGAAGTACTTTTTTCTCGTTCTTGTTGAGCTGTTCCAAAACACGGTAACTTTTCACTTGTTGGCTACTGAAGCCCCACTCCACACCAAAAAAAACCAACCCCGTATCAATTTTACAGTCACTGCAAGCTCTCACATGTGTGTTTTTCATATAACCACATCTGATGCTGCTTTCAGAAAAAGCCACCACCCATCCTCTAAGAACCTGTCAACAAAAAGCAGGGGAGACTGGGGAAATGTCAAAAACAAGGGCGGATCAAGCAAGAGGAGGCAGCTCCTTTAAATCACCCCAACCTTACTCTTCTTCCCCCGCAACTTACTTTATTCGAATAATTTCTGACCCAGAGGAAAAATCAAGTGTTCTGATGGTTTATCTTCAGACGCAGGACTAAAAGCCAAGACATTCTTAATGGAAAAGAAGTGTAAAAAATTGTGCCATTTAGCAGTGTTGGATGGCTTTGTTCTAGTTCATCCCTACATTAAATTGCCAACACCTCCACAAGCAGCAGGAGGGAGGAGTTGGCCATTTTCTGCCCTGCTATGCTGGTGCAGAAGGGAGGTGTCTTAAACAGCTTCTGCCCTATTCACATCTCCTCCTGCTCCAGTGCAAGGAGGATTCCCAAGATACAGAAAGTTGTGTGTCAGAGGGTTAGATAGTGTCCTGCATGGTTCTGGGGCTATTTTGGGGGTGAAGATTGCATTTGGGGGGGATAATCTACACAGAAAACAAGGAGGAAAAAAAAAAGAGATAAAGGAAGGGCAGATGACCCTAAGGTGGAGACAGTATGAAGGAGAACATAAGAAACAGTGGTTGACACCAGTTACTGGTCAGCTTAGGAATGGGAGTGTTCACATGGATTTAAAGTACTTGTAAAAGTTTTGCTCTGGATATTGCTGCAGTTTCAGTTCTCCCAGTAAACATCCTCCTCAAAAACCTGAAGGATGGAGTTACAGTAACTTGTTTAGTTGTTAACTCGTTTGCAAGTTACAGAGACTCCAGGGACTTAGATTATATTTAGACAGTCTACATCAGTGAGTGACTGAGTTTGGTATAATTTTTTTCTTTGCCAACTCTTGAAACTTTTTGCATTTTTTCCCCCCAAAAACTAAACTTTTTTTTTTCCCTGTTATTAAATAGGGCTATTCAGTTCCAGAAAAAACTTGGGAGAAATTCTCTCTTACTCTCCAGGAGGAGAGTCAGCAGGCTAGGACGGCAGAAGACATGACTCACTCCACACAGCTTAACAGACCTTAGGAGCCCAGTGCACAAATCTTCATGAGGCTATAAAATACTGACTGTGTGTTTCAGAAAGCTGAAAAAAGGGCAGGCTCCAGGACCCGTTCACCCAGCAGAGATGGCAGTGGTTCCCAAGGACCGCCGTACAGCATTAGACAGTGTAGATGAGCTGGGTGTATGAGCTGGCCTCTGGGAAAATGGCACTCTTGTGCCAGGGAGGTTATGGTGCCAGTTTGTGATGTAGTCCAATGCACTTGAGCTATGGAAAAGCCACGGTGGCTGAAGAACCGCAGGCTGTTTCCCCTAGACCAGCTGGTGTCCATGTCCATCTTGGACACCTCGGTTTGGGGGCTTGGGTGGAGGTCTGTGCACAGCCTTGTACTTAATGACCCAGTGGACACACACATCGCAGTGAGCAGGAGCCATGGCATACGTGTTGTTGGTGCCCTGCTGTCTCCCTTCATGTTCCCTGCCATGTTATGGCAATACCAATAAAATGCCCTGGAGGTGAGTTGCATGTGTGTCCACTCAGGCATGTCACTGCAATCCACAACACCTAGCACATCCTGCCAGGCCCATCAAAGGTGACTTTGGCTTTCTTCTTCTGCTAAGAGAGCCATTTTTAATTCCAGTATCACTTGGCCTGTGAAAGTAAATCATTACCTTCTCATAGAAAAATACTATTTCAGTTCAAAGGGAGGAAGCAAACCATCCTGGATGAAAACCTTACAGAAGGAATATAATCTTGAAAATTGTACTCAGTAAGTAGTTCCCAGTGGTTCATTATCAAAAGAGAAGAAAATGGTCAAGTGTGATTTTGCAGGGCTCAGCCTTGGATCTGGCATTATTCAATATATCCTTTAATACCCTAGATGATAGAATGGATATGATGACAGTCATCACAATTGCAGATACCAGGCTGCCCAGGAGTGTACGTACACTGTGGGACAGATCAAAATTCAAGCTAATATTGACAAACTGGAGAATTGGTCTGGAAAAAATTAAATGCAAGAGAGCGAACTGTGAAGTACTATGCTTAAGCAAGAATAACCAACCTCATGAATGCAGGCTGAGGGATGGCTGCTTAAGCAGCACATTTTCAGAAAGGAGGCTGGAGGCAGCCAAAAGGGATTCAGCAATAACACCTGAAAACAGCAGACAAGGTGCCATCAGGTCTGATCAAAAGCAGAGACGTGAAGTAATTTGGTCACTGTGGTTGGGGTTAGCAAGGCCTCTGCCAAGGCAGGACATGGCTTTGAGGTGTCTCAGTTCAAGGAGGATAGAGACTCTTTGGTGACGGTCCTGAGGGGAGCGACCAGAGTGCGGAGAGGGCTAGAAAACAGGAAATTAAGGAAAAGATAGGAGGAACCGGAACCACTTCATTTGAAGGAGAGAAGATGAATACAGGAGATAAGAGCAGTCTTCAGGCCCTCTTCTCCACCTCTGTGGTGCATAAGGAGTCATGGACTTAGACTGCAGAGTGGAGGAAGGAAATTAGGAAGCAAATTAGGTAGCAAACTAGCAGAAACTAGAAAGAAGCAAGTTAGGAAAAATAACTTTCCAACAGTCAAGACAGTGAAGCAGCAAAAGTGAGTGCTTGGGTGAGTCAGTGCTGAGTGAATCAGAGTGCTGCTTGACTTACAAAGCACCCATAGAGCTTTTGAAGAACAAAGTAGACAAGTAGCTATTGGGAATAATACAAGAATAATTGGTTCTGCCTTAAGGAAGGGCAGTGGGAGTAGGGGATCTCTTGAGGTTAGGCTCAATGCTATTTTGTTGGAGAAGCTATTGAGTAATGCTGGATTTCTACTTGTTAGATTTATTTCTCAGTGACACTTAGCTGAGTGCTAAGTTGTTCCACTGCTTGAGGGGTTCAGCACATTCCAGTGGCTCTTGGCTGGGATGGAAATATCTTTGCTGTTCCAACCAATTTAAGCATCCCTACTATCTTTCTCCTTCTGTAAGAAAGCTTCACGTCTGGTTGCTTTTGCCTTCATTCTTTCTTCCTAGCTGTTTTCACACCTATTCCTCTGTGATCCAGTGAGGTCATTGTCATCAGCAAAGAACAGATGATGGATTTTTCATCCTTTGATTATTAAACCCCATGGGTTTCTCTTAGAAGTATTTCAGATTGTCTCCATAAATTCTTAAAGAGGAGCAGTCTGCATACCATAAAAACATGCAAACTAGCTGATGCTAACCCTAGCACAACCAACAAATATGCTCAATCCCACTAAGCATCAAAACCTTGTGTCTTAATAAGGGTTACACATCAATTATATAATCTTTTTACCGATTTGAACATATTCTAAAATCGACCAGAGGTCTATACTATATTCTAATGCCTATGCCCAAGCCACAAGACAGATTTTCTTTACCATAGCGTTTGTTAATCAAATGTTTTTTCCCCCAATACTAATTTTCTTGGGTGTTGGAGGTAATACAGGGGAGAAACTCATCTATATTCAGCTATATGTCTTCCATCCCAGGCAAAGTACATTGCAAGTTGAGTCACAGCACTATTTCGCTAATATTTCTATAAAAATAGGAGTTCCCTTTCTTTCCCTCCAGGTAGACTCTTAGAAATGGAGTGAAAGCTCTGGGTCATTTACTTTAGACTCCCAGGTCACATTTGTCAAACAAATGGTACCTGTAGATGAATGCCTCTCCTTCACACTAAACTAATTCTGCTTGTAGACTATTCAGTTTTGGGGTCTTTACTGCTCTTTGTTGTGTACACTGTGTTTCCAGTTTCTCCAGCTGCTGGAAGGAGTTTAGGAGTTGGTCTTCTCTGCTTCTTCCAGCTCCAACCAGCACAGTGTTTGTTCTGCTGCTGGGTGACGGTTCTTGACAGTACTGACCCCAGGCATTTTGCAAGACAATGTTTGGGGATTTTTTTTCTGCCAAAGGAATTTTTGAAGACATTCTCCCGTATTCCCGCAAACTGTGGGTAAGATGGGCAGCTTCAGTTGTGGGATGGCTCAGACCCTGCCTGGGGCAGCTGCAAAAGGAGCAAGCGTGCATTTCTCTATGGCGGTCTTACTTAGCTGCTTCCATCAGCAGGACACTGTCGAGTCTCAGCATTTCCCCCTCGCCCACAACGTATCCTCTTCATCAGTCCCTTAAAATTACTATTTTTACTGTTTAGCAAAATTCTGCAGCTCTCTTGCAGAGCACCGCTTGGCAGGGCCTGGCAGACATAAGGAATTGCTGCTGCAAATAATGTTCCAAGCAGAAATATGAAATTCAGACCATGCCTTTGCCTTCCAAACCATGTAACAGAGAGGGTTCAAACACCACAGGTCCTCTCTGGCAGGTTTTCCTCTGCAGACTCTATATTTGCAAGAGGTGAAACAGCCCTAAACCTTAAGCCTCCTCTGTTTTGTGGGAACGCATCACTTGATTCTTGCTCCCACAGGTAACTGCAAAGTTTCACCACAGGCTGGAGACACCAGTGAGGAAGTTTGGTTTCTAGCCCGGTCTGGTTTTTATGAAACTTTTGCTGATACTGGTCCTGACTTTGATGCTCTCTCCTAGGCCATGTGTCACTCACACCTGGTACCAAGGTCCCAGGGGGTCTGAGCATTTAAGCCCAGGCTTAGTGGGAATACCAGCGCTCAAGCTTTTGATCCTTCCCCAGTTGCTTGTTCCAACCCATGCCCTGCAGGTGATCATGGCGTAGTTAGTAGTGGGGTTGTATTAAAACTGGAGCATCTTGGTTTTAGAAAAATAAACAAACAGTTGGCTGCAAAGGATGGAAAAGCTCTCTTCTATTGCCTGTTTTGCATGTGGTGGCAGAGGAGAACTTTTTTGTTAAGGATGCAAAGCTGAGATGGCCTGATTCTGTTCTGGCTTTTAGGCAACTTTTCGAGAACTTTGACTGAAAAATGTCCCTGCTTTGTCTTTGCAACCTCTTGGTACATCGGTGCCACTCTGGGATCAAGTTCTCCGAATAATTGCAACAGCAGGATTTACTTCTCCTTTTTCTGAAGCCCTAGAATAAAAGCATAGCTGAGAACGGAACCTGTGGTAAAGGAAACCTCACCGCAAGGGATCCCCGCCCTGCTTGCCTTCCTCCTTGAGCAAGCGGTACAGGGCATGCGCGGGGGCTGGATGTGCACAGGGCTGGTAATAGCTCTCCTGGAGGGATTGCTTCATTTTTACTCCTACGAAGTAGGGCAGAAAAGAGGATTTTTTTAATTATTATTATTTTTTTTTTAGCACAGTGTCTCACTTTCTGCAATTTGTTGAAGTGATTAGCAGCTCAGAAATAGTTTCATGACCACAGCAGATTGATTTGGCATTTGTGTTTTTGGTTGCTTTTAACTGAAGAGAAACACTTCTCTCTTCCCTGCAAAGCACAGAGGGTCAAGAGAAGGGATGTGGATTTGGGGCCCATCAAAAGAAAGAAGTGAAGAGCCACATCCATATCTTTCAGTAAGAAATTCTAGCAGCTGGGTGGAAAAACAATGATAATATTCATAGAGTTTCTTAGAATGAGGAAATCCCTGCAAACGTTTCCATGCATCTGCAATTCCCTACTCCACAAAGGTATAGTAGTTTAAGACAGGAAGTAAAGAGCAGCTTTTCCACCTTCAAATGATGTATGTATGTAAACTGGCTGCTGTTGACCATGGTATCCTGAACAAATTTCACTCGTAAAACATACCCAAAGCCTTCCACTGACTGTACGTGGCGAGGATTTTGGTCCCCTCCTGCTGTACTGCTGCACTAATACTTAGCTGGCTCAGGAAAAGCTCACCACCCACTGCATCAGTGTTTCTTCAGGAGCCTTGATTTTGTTAATCAGCCTGTCTTTCATCCTGGCCTTATTTGCTGAGAGCGCTACTTCAGAGAGAGCTGTACAACACAGAAAAATAAAAATAGCAACAAGAGTTTCAGCAAAATGTGGCGCTCCACGCTATTATTTTTTTTTGCACTTTGCATCTCCTGAATTTTCTTTTTCTAGCAGGCTTAACTTTTCTGTAGAGGCCACTCCATGCACACGTATTGAGGCTAGTGAGAGGTTCTCCTAAACAGTGGGGGAACATGGAGTTAGCTTCTCAAGTCAATAAAAAATGGGTCAGTCTGAAGTAGAAGTGTTAATGGGCTTTAGTGTTTTACACCACAGGCAGTTCAGAAATAATATTCATGGCTGACAGAAAATAACATGAGCTGGCCGAAGGGAAAATGAGAAACAAACTAGTGTATCCCCGTGGGCAGACTCTTTGCTCTAGTACGGAACAGTGCTGTGGTTGATCTAACAGTCTCGGTACAGGCCGAACTATTGCAGAAGAGACAAGAAACTGGTGTTAGCAAAGTAGCGACTTACAGTGAGCGACAAAGCAGCTGCTGTGGAAGACGCACCGGCATGTCCTACTTCATGCTCTCTGCATGGGCTGCCACAGTCTGTGAAAAAGCTTTAAGAGACCCAGGGGGAGGAGTATATTTTATCTCAAATTGATTCCAAGCTGCCCAGCCAGTTCTGGAGACTGGCAGAGAGATGCTACCGCTCGGGGAGGGTGGCAGGGATGGAGGATCCCGGGTGTGGGGAGCAGCGGGCACTGCCCAGCACGCAGCAGCTCGCCTTTGCCATTGCTGCAGTGCGAGGGCAGGCCCCCAGGGAGACCCTCTCCCCACCTCTCGCCGGGTGGCTGCCCCCCACCATGGCACCCTGCCCTCCAGCTGGACCCCGGGCTGGTGGGGGAGGGGGATGGGACCCCTCCTCCCTGCTCCTCTGCAGTGGCTGGGCAAGATGGGGATAAAATACCAAGTCAAATGAAAAAAAGGTTAATTTTATTTTTTTTTCACCATGCATCTTAGCAACAGCACCTACACAAAGATCTAAGTATAAGATCTTTTACCCCCCACCTTTCCAAGCAATTAGTATGCTGAAATACAGGCAAGAAACAGGATGGCGATGTCAAAACTGACACGTAGGAAGCCCATTTCCTTGTCGCAAGGGTTTCACCGTGTGGACCGAGCTGGCTGAGAACAATTTCTGAACCTTTCCCCTCCCCGTGGAGAATTGCCTCCGCAGCAGCTTTGGTAACAGTCCAAACCCTCCTGCTTTTGGTGACTGGCACTCTCCTGGTAGTTGATGCCCAGAAGGTCTCGCATTTTCGAAGTAAGAAAACCCCAGCCCCCATGGACTGCTCTCCAGAGAAACTAGGTTGCTCAAAAACATCTGAGAAAGAAAGGTAGAGAACGAAGGCTGCCTGTTTGAAGTAGATAGACTGTCTTTTGGAGCACAGCAGAGCAGAGAAGAAAGGCAGCTGGTGACATATTCAGTGCAGCGCTGGCTCCATCTGAGCCTTCTTTCGTCGGCCAAATTTTAAATTAATCTCAATCTGGTTTCTGAATCTTGCTGGCAATTTTTCCGGTAAATTTAAGACTTAGAAGAGGCTAAAGAAAGATGCGAGGCAGACAAATTTATGTTAGGGTTTATGCCTGGGAAGGGAGGCTGTTCTTGTGAAGGTGGATGCTGCTGTGGGAAACATGGGGTGATGCCCTCCAGCGCCGCACGCCTCCCCTGCAGGGCAAAGCCCCCCGGCTGAAACACGGCCAGGCATATGTAGCTGGTCATGAACCAAGCCTGGTTACACTCATGAGCTGGGTTTCAGGGCTTGCATCTTGAATAAAGAATAGAGTGAGTCCAAGCCCTCTGCTTTTGCTGCATTTTCTTTCCTAAGAGCAAATGATGATTTGATATTTTTTTTCTCTTAGCATCCAAGCAATGTTATTTCCACCCAAAGAGTTTGCTGTTCCAACTCGCAGTCAGTGAATGGAACGGACAAGGTGAGGCATCGCCGTGTGGGGAGGGTGTCTTTGGGTGTGGTGGGGAAGCTGGAGGTGGGAAGGAAACACCCGTGAGCCTCCTCACACAAGGGCTTAGGAAACTGAAATCTCCAAAGAGTTCTTCCGCTTAATTTCTTCATGTTTATTGAGATTTGCCCTCCAAGCGCCTTCCCTGACTGACAGCCTGACTCTTTTTCTTCTCTCTTTGCTCCATGCTGCCTAACGCCAGCTCATCAGAACTCTTCTTCCCAGCGTGCCAACTTGTCCCTGCGCTGAGCCTGGGGACTTGTGATCGAATAAAGCAAGCCAAATGTCTTGAAGTCTTGTCTTGAAGGTTGTCATGAAATCCCCTCCAGACCCTACTTACTTCAGCAATGGTCAGCAATCCATCACCACTATGCTTGCAGGCCTAGCTCTGTAAGTGTGCCTGAGTAAGGCTGGTTCCATTTTCAAGGCCAAAACTAAGCTTTTGAGGCATGCAACAACCCTGCAATTAAGCCTTTAGAGTAGATTGCATTTTAGAAGATGCAGTAACTTGTGGAATGAATCACCAAATTTGAAGCCGCCAGATATTTTTTTTCCTTAGTGGTCAAGGTTAAATATGAGAAGAAAGTAACTCAGTGTAGGAGGATCACAAAATATGTTAACGGCATAACAGCAACAGAAGGACTGACCCAGCCCTACGAATTTGTGGGGTTTAGTTTCTTAATTGCTTTTCTCTCTCTTGGGAGCTATCAGAACAGCAATACGCTGAGCTTTTAGCCCATGTTCTCCTGTTCCTTCATCTCAGTCTCACCCTCAGCCACAGCCAAGCGACTCTGGCTGGCCCTAGCGAGCTTGAGCAAGCAAGGGTGAGCAACCCTTGCTTGCTCAAGCCCTGTTTTCTGAGAACAGGGAAGGCAGAGCAAAGCTGTGCTGCGCAGGACAGCCTGTCAGACCTGACTGCAGGCGAGCTCTCACCCCTCCATTGCTTGCTCCACAGCCCAACAAGCGGAGTAAAACCGTCTGAGACAGAGACACGTGTCCCGCAGTGGCTGGCCCATGCTGGTGGAAAGGACTACTACAAGAGCTGGTGAGCTTTCTTGACCCAAGTTGCCAGTTCAAACTGCTCTTCCTTAGCTGGCCTTTCCTAACAGGCGCAGCAGTATAATTGCATCCATTAAGAAAACCCTCACAAGCCATAAGCAAACTGGTCATCAAGCCAAAACACTCCGCTGCACATGCTTGTCCCTTTGGGGATGGGAAAAGAGAAAAAGGGAGCTATGGCAGATGCCAGTGATGCCACCTGGCATGCCTCTGGAAGGGTGCACTTGCCATGGGCAAGTGCCATGAGCCCAGATGTGAACGTCAGCAGGAAATGGAATACAGCTCCTTGCAGGCTCACACAGTGCTCACTGAACCTGAATTTGAGGAAAGCCCTTTAAGCAAAGCGCTTTGCATAAGGGCAGCAGCCCTTATGCATCAGGGTTATCTTCTGTTTCATACCTAATGCTCAGAAGGTCTGGTAATGGGCAAATTAGCACTGTCTGTGGATGGCTTTACCTCCTGGACTACGTGCAGGAAAGGCATCACAAAGCAGAGCCGGGCACTTCTCTTGCCCGAGCTGTGCTTAGATGATGCTTTCTGTGCTCGAAAAGAGAGAGGTTCCCAAGAGCACATAAATATATTATAAAGCAGCAGAAAGCTCAATAATTAATTTTCAGCAAGGAGAAGATTTTATTTCAACCAGAACGACATAAAAAGCCTTTTGGATTCTCACAGTCTGTAAGGGAAAAGCTGAGACGATTCAATCCAAAGGCTGTCATGAAAAAGGCTCAGCCAACAAGATCTGATCCCCATGCAGTGACATCATGACCATTCAGGCGCAAATGCAATTTTTCAGTGCTATTTCTCAGTAATACAATTACAAACTCCACTCGTCATCCCACTTGTTACCACCAGCAGTGAGCTCTGTGCTCATTTGTGGTGTCGCTTCCTTCTCATATACAGCCCACTGGTAGCTGGGAAATGGAGTATTTAAAGTGTATTAAGGCAGGAAGGGTTGATATATTATATTGTTGCTACTTTGCATGTATTGTGAACAGCTAAATCATAGAATCATAGAATGGTTTGGGTTGGAAGGGACTTAAAAATCATCTGATTCCAACCCCCTGCCATGGGCAGGGACACCTCCCACCAGACCAGGCTGCTCAAAGTCCCATCCAGCCTGGCCTTGAACACTTCCAGGGATGGAGCATCCACAACCTCCCTGGGCAACCTGTTCCAGTGCCTCACCACCCTCACAGTAAAGAATTTCTTCCTGATATCCAATCTAAATCTACACTATTTCAGTTTGAAACCATTACCCCTCGTCCTATCATTACACTCCCTGATAAAGAGTCCCTCCCCATCTTTCCTGTAAATAATTCCTTTGATGAATTATCAGAATACAAACAGAGGCTCATGAAGGACTCAGCCTTCGGACAAATAACTCAAATAACCCTAACTGGGGACAAATAACTCTTTTTACAAGGACTTTGGATGGCAGAGGGAAGTGAGGCAGCTATGCTTGCGTCAGGAAGATAAGATGCCTATATGGCATAGCTAGTTTAAGAGATGAACCAACAGAAGAGGAGAGATTTGCTGAAGGCACACAAAACCCTCATGAACAAGGAAAGTGCTACAAAGCTAGTTACTGTGAGTACTTTTCTGCATACAAAGATGTATAGGATTCTGACTGAAAGACTTATAAACCACCTATACTATATTTTACTCTTCATTTATTGTCTTTATTAATCTGACTGCTCAAAACCCAACAGCAGATAAATGAATAACCCTATGCAGCACACCAACGTAGTTTTCTTTTGCAGCTGGGTTTTATAATACTTCCACTCTGCTGCTTTTTTTGTCATCCCCAGCAAACCCTGCCAAGGTAGTAGCTCAGCAGTGGGTTGAGAAGCACAGCCCACACGGCAGCCCTTCCTTGCGTGGGCAGCATCTCCTTGCAGCACCCTTACCTGGCTCTGCCCCACCAGACCAGCAGAATGTTCAAGGGGCAAACCCACTTGTGGCCTAGGGGGCTGAGAGAGGCAAAGAAAGCGGCAACGGCAGCGTGGCCCCCAGGCCATGACCTAAAAATAGCAATAAAAGCTAGGTGCACCAGCTCCTGGTGCCAGTGTTGAGGTTAAAGCCAGTAAGATTTCACGTGAGGTTGGCATCTCCTCACCAGTTTATCCAGAGGGTGTGGAAATTAGAAACGGGGAGGTTCCCCTTTGCTGAGAATGCTGTAATTAAAATGTGGTAATAAAGGCCTAACTACTGCGTGACTGATGGCCAGTGGCTGGGTTTCTGCTGCACAGCAAGGATTGAAGCGGCTGCAGGGTGAACTCATACCCATCACCCAGTGAATCCACCAGCAGCACCGGGAGCAAAGCGGCAGCCGAGGTGCTCTCACAGTACTGGCTGGCTCTTACTCCTGCTGTTTCTGTGATAGTTATAATAGCTTTGTTACACATTGCTAATAGCCTGGTGATGTTTCTGGTGGGAAAAAGCCATTTCTATTTCATACCAGCCTTCTGTGAATTATTATGGCAGCTATTTTAAAACTCATTTCAGTGAGTTTCCTCAGATTCCCCTGGTCTGAAATGCTATGTGTTCCTGTAATAAGGATGCCACTCATAGCTAGAAGGAATTTTTCATACATTACTTATTCATTATTCTATGTGATGAATGTGGGAGGCGTTATGAATCCACGGTAGGAGATCTGGAGGTACTCATTTGCTTTTAGTACTACGTGATTAAAAGGAAACTCTCTACTTGCGTAGGCAATGAAGGTATTGAATTTCTCTTATCATCGAGATAGTGAAAAACTTGATTTCTTTCATTTCCTCCATCCAGGAAGCAATGACTGCCAGCACTAGCATACAGTGTGATCTGTTCAGAAGATACACAGTTGCTAGACTAGATCTGTTCTCATCACTTGCAAAGCAAAGAGCCAGGAAGTATGCATTTAAGGGATAAAATCAGATATTTAGGAGATATAATCTGCACAGAGTGTAAAATGAAAGATTTAATCTGAGCCTTACCTTAAAGACCTGGGTTTGTTTTCCTGTCTACATCTATTGCCCAAATCCAAATGAAATGTTAGAAGACATTACGTTTGGGTATAGGCAATGTAGAGTTCAAAATCACCTGGTTCGGGAATGTTCTCACTCAGGGTTTTGTTTCTGCCTGTGACAGAAGTACAGACCTTAATGACCAGGTGGGATGGTCAGAGGTTTAATTCAGGCTTAAAAGGGGACAAGTGTACATCATTTTGATTTCTTTATAGTCCTACAGTTTCACCTTTTCCTTAGCGCAAAAGACCCCAAACCTAAAGACCCACAAACCCCGACCACCTGAAAAACCAGCCAGCCCTTACTGAAGGCCAGCATGCAGGTGGCATTCAGGAACTGCAGGGGCACAGACATATCGTAATAACGGCATTGGTATTCCTCAGCAAGGAGGGTGTAGGCACCTTCAGCCAGTACTGAGAGTTTTGTCTGGACGTGGAATAGAGAACGAAAAAGGCGGTGATGCTCAGAGCACCACCACGACCTGCACAGTAGCTCAAAGCCACACAGATGGGAGAAGCAGTTGGATGGGCATGACCCAAAGACCTAAGAGATGGTAACCCTCTTTCCTGGTCTGAGGTAAAACAGAACTAATTTTCTGATTTGTAATTTTACTTTTTAGCTGGGCCTCTTCTAACTGACTAAAGTCTGAAATTAGCAGCATATTGTTCAGAAACTGTTCACTCTCAGAGCGATAAGACCTGATTATACCAAGGAATGGTATGCAGAGAGGCTCTTGCTTATACTTATTGCTGTAACAACCAAGGTCAGCTAACTTCGCTATTTGCCCCGCTAGAGGGTCGGAAGCGGAGAAGCATAGAGGGGTCACACCTACAGGGAGGAGCGGACAGGACAGGTGACCCAAAACTGACCAACAGGGTATTCCATCCCATATGCATCACGCTCAGTATAAAAGGTGAGGGATCAAAGGGGCAAGTCTGCTCTCTCGCTCTTTCTTCAATGGCCGATGTCTGAGGAGGACCCTGTCTGTTTGTCTGCCTTTGATCCCCATCCAAGCACTCCTGACTCTAGTTCCGTAATTCAGCTCCTGTCCATCGCTGACTCCAGTCTGGGACTTTCCCTGTGTCTGCTGGTGACGCGATCGTCATCCTGGGAGCTGGATACGGTTTTGTATGTATTGTATACTTTTTTATTATTTTCTTATTATTTCTTATTTCCTTATTCATTATTATTTTCATTAAAGTAGTTTAGTTCTTTTTCTAAACTCGTAAATCTCCTTATCTCTTCCACTCCTCTCTGAGGAGAGAGTGGGGGGAGGGCTATCTGTCGATCCGGCCAAAACAACGACACCCTCTTAGGCAGAAGACAGTCCTTCTCCAGATGGCTGATGTATTCATGGTGATTCAGTAGTCAGTCGCGGTGGCCCCAGAGACACTGGAGGTGTTACACACCAGCATCCCAGGGCACAAGACTGTGTGAGTGTACTGCTGGAAGCATGGCTAGAAAATGCCCGGCGTGCTTCCACTGCTTGCTCACCCCTACTGTGCCCAGGCCTGGGCTCTCCCTCTGCTCCACACACCTCTCTGCCAGGTCCCACAGCCCCACCACCACCTGCCCCAGGCAGAAACGCATTCCCAAGGGCCAAGGACTCAACGGTAGTTGTTTTTGCCTAGAGCTTTCCTCGGCTTCACTTGCATGGTTTCACTTCTGTTCGTGTTCATAATGTTCCCTTTAATGAATTGTTGCACTTTGTTTCGTAAAATATTATTTGCACAACTATTTTGCTGACTATCTTAGTGACGAGGAAGGGACTGGCATGGGAAGATCCAGGAGTGTAACACGTCCTTTACTCAGTTGTCCCCTGGAGGCTAGGAAGCCTCCAAGCTGGGCATTCCAGGCTGCACAGAAAGACCCACTTTTAATGGCCTGATGCACCAAAAATCAATGCTGGCTGGTGGGGCTAGGGGGGTTCCTCTGCTCCCAAGCTGTGGACAGGCCAAGGAACCATCAGACACAAAACTCTGCAGACTGAAGCTGAGGCTAGAGAAAACACTAATCCCACCAACAGTAATGCGCCGTGCACACAGTTGTCATCATCTTGTTTTTGGGCTAGCTTCCTGGATTTTTCTGAGGGTGAGGAAGTTGTCCTGGTCTTCTGCCCTTGGCTTTTGCCCTGAGCCCATCCTGGCCCTTACAGACACTGTGCAGAGTTCAGCTGGCAAACAAATCCCTCGGCGGGAGGCTTTCAATGAGATCCTAGTGACACTCCTTAGGACAGTCCAGCAGTGGTGACAACTGTGACTGTCGCCATGTGAAGCCTCACAACCCACAGCAGTGAGGAGCAGGAGAGGCTGCTGAGGGCCGGGGAAGGATGAGGGCTCCATCAACCTCAGCTGCTTCCAGAGTATCTTGCGGAAAGCCACAGCATCACACCCTCGACTGGAGCATCCATAACCACTGGGTGGGACCTCATGGTCGACAACAGACTGAAGGTGGGTGGAGAAATAGCTTTTCCTGTTATGGCTCTCGTTATGGTGGGAAGGGAGGAGGCAGAGCACAAACAGTTGGGATATGTGTATCTTTAATCACCCCAGAGTAATTGGGAAATGAAGCCTGGGGATCAGCCCAATTAAAAGCAGTGAATGTTTGAACTATGCGAGAAATAAAAATATATTGCTATAGCTTTCTGAGCACATCTTTACTGGTATAAGTTCCCTCCCCTGCTGTTTGAATAGTGCGAGTTGGTTTTCGACTTTGGTGGCAGGAATTGTGCTCCAAAGACAAATTTTCTGTTGCTACACTTCAAAACAATGACAACAAAAAAGGCCAACAAACAACAACAAAAAAAGGACCTCCAAATGCCCATGGTGGGAATCCAGAGCTGTACATCTTTTTTGGTTTACAGTTAATATTCTTATCTAGGCATACAAAACATAACTTTAAAAAAAGCCAAGTAACTAATACAAATCCACTACACTGGAGAGTGAATGCAAATCCCATGAAATCACAGTTCATACTCTCACAGTTGTGAGTTTGGCAGAGCTTTGCTGATGCCCTGGCTATGACGCCCTATGAGTGATGGCACCTCGGATGGGGGCTATGAGCACTGCTGACAGCTTGGAGAAGATCCCCAGTAACTTTCTGACAGGAAATTTTGTATCTTGCAAAACCATCTCAGTGAAGTTAAGCAGCTTCTGGTAGAGGCAGAAATGACCATCAGTTATAAATGCCACTCAGTCTGAAAATTGTGGTCCTGCGTGGAGTTGGTAGGGCCCATTTCACCAGCAAACACTCAGCAGCCACCTAAGTCTCATGACAGCTGAGAAAACTGGGGCACAAAGCAGGAAAATGTTTAACCAAAGTCATCAGACAAATCCGTGGCAGTGAATGGAAAAGACATATTTATTGCTGAAGTTACTTGTCAAACTGTCCTTTCAGTGTGGAACCTGACCGTGGCGAGTGTCGTCTCTGGGAGGTGCAATTGCCAGGAGGTCCCTGTGGGACAACAAGTCCTCTGCCTCATGGAAAACACTTTGCTCCCCCCGACAGTAAGTTGGTCTTTAAAGAGCAGGGAAAATGTTGAAAGATGACACAATAAAATAATTACAAATTATTGCAGCATGTGCTCAGTTGCCTTATGCAAATCCCAGGGTGTGTTCTACATCGTATGCCCTCTCGTCACAAAATAAACCCTCAGCTCTTTTCCTTGTCAGCGGATTTTTGGCAGCCAAGGAAAATAAAGTGCCACTAAAAGCTGACCATCTTATTCATGGAATAACTTAAAAGGCGAACGGTTTGGTATTTGTGTTCATTTTTTAGCATAACAAATGCCTGATTATAAAAGCAGCCCAGCCAGGCTGGGTGCTGGCTGGGATGGGCTCACAGCCTGCGATGTGTGGTCCAGAGCAGCCGCATCTCCCCAGCAGGAGATGGTGTTTCTGCCCCCATCGCCATCCCTGTGGCTCTGGGAGGAGGCAAGAGCCTGGGAGTTCCCCTCCTGGCTCCCCTCCTTCCCCATAGGGCACCCGCCTCCCGCCTCAGCACCAGGACAGGAGCTGCTGGTGGGTGACACCCAACACCAACCAGGACATCAGTTAAGGACAGAGGTACAGAGGGAAAATCTGGAAGTGTGGAAAACTAAAATAGAGATGGAAGAGACCTGCAGAAGTTCATTCTCCTGCCCCAAGGCAAGACTACTGTAGACAGATACTGGCTAAATTGTTCCCTAAGACCTCAGGTGATGGGGATCTGAGCCTTTCCCAGCAGCCTGCCCCACTGCTCCATGGCCCCCACCCTTAATAAAAGTTGCCTAAAGTCTAACGCAGCTCTGTTCTGATGCAGTTTAAGACCATATATCAATGCAACATTTACCTTTTAGCAAAAATGTTGAATTTACATACATTTTAAAGGAAATATATTGATTAGGGGTTTTTTCCATACTTTTCTTGAGCAAGATATTTAGGAAGCCTTTATTTGCACTAATTTCAGGCTTTTCCCCTGGATTCCTTGTTGTCAGTCACTTGTCAAAGGGATGCCACAAAAGCAAAGATTGACTCAGGAAACAAAAATATTCACGTGTCAAAAAGAATTATGGTTCTGAGTCTAACGTTCCCTTTCTGAAGTGAAATGAGTGCTGCGGTTTCATGTCATACCCTCAGCTTTACGACAGTAATGGGCTGCGGAGCAGAAACAGCTGGGCTTATGCCGAGGGGTGGATGCGATGGGTTGGCCGGCCGGCCTTGCTGTGGGGTGGCTAGCTCTGGGACCCCAACCGGGTGGGCAGCAGGTGAGCAGACCCCTTGCTGAAACCAAGGCATGGCTGCTTCAAGTCCCCCAGCCCGGTGTTTCCTGGCAGCCTACAAGCACCTCTCCCTCATCCCCAGTGCCTCTCCGTGCCCTGCCAGGGGCTACTCCCGCACTGTCCTGCCCTGACCTCACAGCTGGGTTTGCACCAGAAGACTGAACCACACCTGATACTTGTTGCTGCCAGGAGGGGAAGTTTTGGATGCTTAAGTGTGGTCACAGCCCTCGCACTTGGCACTGGTTCTGCTCTGCTGGTTGCCGACCATTCGCGCTAGCGAGCATCTGATACTGCACTGTCCATGAGGCGTAACGGGGAAACAAGCTGCTGGTACGGCGAAGCCGTGTCCGGGTGAAGCAGTTTTGAGTTGGTCTTGGTGGGAAAACTCTTTTTGTACATGACAAAGAGGGGCAAAACTTACTTGTGGTGGGGAACGAATGGGGTGATTCAGCTGAATAACATCACACATCATCTGTCGCTGGTAGTTTTCACAAGCAAGGAAATAGTTTACGTAAGTAAAGGCTTATTAAAACCAGTAATAAAAAAAAAAAAAGGAAAGGCAGAGAGGTTCATATCTAAGTCAGTGCACATTCAGGAATGTGCAGTGCCCAGCTGCAAGCGCTAGAGCACTCCAACTAACAGTGCAAACAGATGATGCTATGTGGTATTGCTTTCATTAATTGCTGCTTAGAAATGTCTCACTGAGAAAATCAAGGGAAGTCATAAAATAGCAGCAAGTTGTTTATTTGCCTGACTGTCCCAGCAGGAGAACACTGTTTTGCACGAGGTTTGAAATCCCAGGGAGGGCAGGGTGTAAACAAGGGAACGCTCACTCAAGATTGCAAAGTATGGTCCAGCAACCCCAGCAGCCCCAAGGGGAGAAAAACTCTCCTAAGTGAAAGTTTTGCTTGATTCCACAGCATCACAGGAGGGCTTTGACACAAACAGAGTCTTTCTGGGCATTATTAAGATCATGGCTGAAGTAAAAGGTTTTTTAAAACTTTTAAAAAGCCATGGGGATAAGAGACATGACTAGGAATGACTGTATAGACATTTCTGCAGCTGCTTGCTTCACGAGGGTGCTATGCCCACTTTTTGTGGGATATATGAATAGTTTTTCCTCACTAGCATGTGGTATGGTGGAGCTACTCATGTCTTACTGTGTGTGAGTAACTTCTTTAGTTCAGTGACCGGCTGAGTATGTGGTGCTCGCCTTGGCATGGCCAAGGAGCAGCAAGCTCAAATGCTTCCAAGGTAGATAAATGAAACTCTCTGCTTTTACTGTGTGCTTTTATCTGGGACCTTAGCACCTCACATTCCTGCCTGCTCCGTGGGATGGTCAGAGGTGCCAAAGCTCTTCTCCTAAGGCCATTTTTTCTGTAGGTTTCTTGGTTATAGTCTCTGCCTCCGTCTACCTCAACACATCTACACAGGTGCACTTTCTGCATAATACATCACTTTGGTGTGTGAAGTGTTTTATTGACCCAAGATATGCTATGGATGTTTCTAAACAGCCATCCTAGAAGGTGAGCTTCCTATCAAGTATGCCAATCCCTGAAAATTTAACACAGGCTGTGAGAATAAGTCCTCCAAGTGTGTGAGTGCAAATGAATCCCTAGGTTACACCACCCGAGCCTCACCAGGACGAATGTGCCACACAGTGTTCTGTGCTGCTGCAGGAGTACCAGGCTGGGAGAGCCTGGATGGCCAAGGAAAAGGCCAGAACAGCAGGCGGTGCAGGAAACATGTTTATAAAAAAAAATCGACAAACATGAAATCATCTGAAAGCACACAAAGTTCTTTCCCATTAAGGAAGAACAGCCCCAGGATCAGCATAAAGATTTGGGGCGTCACATGCTGTTCTTCAGCTCGGGACTAAGCGGTCTGCGAGGAGCAAAGGCAGCGCAGCTGTGCCAGAGCTGCTGCTGGCGTTTCCAAGCCGTGTGGCTGGGAGGCACCACCAGGAGCCGTCTTTAGCAGCGCAGCTGACGAGCGACGGGCAAGTTTGTGTGAAGGGAGCTCAAGCCATCAACGCCCTCGCCACGCATGGCAGGCATTTCAACAACTGCTGAAGTGCAGCTGCCAGGGGAATTCCCTCAGGACACCCTACCTCTACAGAAAGCTTTTAGGAATCAGGAAGGGACATTTATTACCTATTTTTGTCATTGTATCGCTTAGGGACACTAGCTAAAAACTTAATTTTTATACCAATGTTAGTGTGCCTCTATTGGCAGAACTTTGGGGCTTTTAGACTAGAAAATAATAGCAATCTGGAGGAATATTTATACTCCAAACTAGCTGAAGTTAGAGGGGTCACCTAGATGTGTAACCCATGGTCTGTTAAGGTTAGGTGAGCCAAATTCGAGCAGTTCAAACTGAAGCTGGAAGCCTGTACCTTTCCACAAACTGACTTACTGGAGCAGCCGAGGTAACTTTTTGCTCCGTCCTCATGAAACGTGGGAGCTCCGGACTGCATGGCCTGTGTTCACAGAGCCTGAGTGTAACTGTATGTAATGCTTGACTGTGATAAAGAATCTTTAAAGACAATATACATCAAGGAAACACAACGCAGATAAGATCAAAATAACTTGAAATTGGAACACTTGAAAATTTGGCAGAGAATTTTCTTAGGAAGTTTACATGGCAGGGAGGAGTGTGATCCCCCAAATGCTGGGGATTAAATTTCCAAAATTACAGCAAGGATATGCAATAACAACTCCATAATATTTTGATTAGGAAGGAAGTAAATAACATACTGCAGGATGCTGCTGCCATAGCACACCCCTCGGCAACACCCTTGTTAAAGAAAAAAAAAAAAGGGAAAAAAAGGGGGGAAAGAAGGAAATCTTCCCATTGTTTAAAGGTATGTAGAGGTAGAATTCAATGCTCAGAGAAGGCATTTGCAGGCATTCCTTCCCTTATCACCATTTTTCTCCCTGAACCCATCAAACAACAATCTGTGTTTACAGAAACCCAGTTGTAGCTGAGTTGAAAAACTTTTTTTCAAGACCATGACAGACAGTGACTTTTTCTTTGGGGTCTAACTAGTCTAGAAGGCTTTACTCTTTTTCTTTTATACCAATTCTTTACTTTTTTCTTCATTCCTTGTCAATCCCATTAATGTTGCGCACACCTTTCGCTACTCTAGGCTCTCAGACAGTGGGATGCGGTGGCCTCTTAAAGTTCGGAGAGGACAACGTGGTTTTAATGATCCACCTCTGACAGTTTTGGGGTTGAGGACATTTGAGACTGAGGTTTAAGATGCAGCCGTAGTAGGAACTGTTCTTGCATTGTGGGCTGGCTTGTTCTTGAAACCAGGTTGCTGGGTGTTAAGTAGCCCTATCAGTTCCTCTCTCATGAGTGCCCACCACATCACCTAAAATAGAGAAGTGTCCCAAAGGCCTTGTGTGTGCCCAGGGCACAGGAGGAAGGCGGTGCATTATTCTTTCCAGCACTGCAATATCAGCACTCTCTGCATTTGAGTTCTGCTTTCATCCCACAGGGACTTTCTTGCTGAATGTCGTGACATACTCTAAACCTGAAAAACTAAGGTAGGCCCACAAAAATATTTCTGAAGACTAGACCTGGAAGTAAAATTCCTAACTCTACTAATATTAAAAAATACTCAGTGCAACAGAGAAATTAATTTCATGGCAAACAATAATTATCCCATTTCTTATCTCAGTTAACGCCTTAATGTGGTAACAACCACTCACTCTCCTGTTGTCGCTTTTACAGGGGCTAATGACTTCATCACCCTTTTTCTGTCTAGCATTCCCCATTACTCCATAGTTACAAGCCACCTTTTTCTCTTGAGATGCCTAAATGATTAGTATTGTTGGAATAAACTCATCAGTTTTCCGAAGATACTCCTTAACTCGCAGTACACATGACTTGGAGTTAAAGTCTGCTGCTTCCAACCTGAAGAAGAGCTTCTATGCCCAAACGCATTTTCAGTTATATCTGCCAGCTGAATAAGAGAAGGTCCCCTTTGTTTTTTGTATCACTCAACTATTAATTTGTTACTTTCTCTCACTAACGACAGAAGTTTTTGAATCTGTCAACTATCATCGTTGCTAGCAATGAACAGTTTTAATATGGAAACTGAGGAGTGAGTGTGCATCCATATATCCTGTGAGGACTCCTACTTCAGACAGTGCAACTACCTCACAGTGAGAGAACAGACTTAGAAGATGCTGAAATTCAGAAGAACTGGGTTATATTCCTGACCCCTCCATTATACAGTTTATATAACTAGACATAATGACAAAGTTAGTATTTTGTATCTGGCATCCGGTCCTCCCACAGACTCCAGTAACATACTGCAGCTTCATAGCTTTTTCAGGTTCTCCTCCATGAGTATTTCTATTGCTAAATATTAAATGCCAGCAGTTAGCAAGTAAAACCGCTCTCATAAAAAGGATATTCCAGCAGGATGCCTCCTAATCCAAAAAAATCTTTGGTCTTATTCTTGACACCTTAAAAATGTCTTTTAGCAATAACTAATATATGTGTAAGTAGGTCACTAGAAAATGCACAGGTTACCAGTTATGCTATCTTTATATCATCCTCCAAAGATAAAGATGGTCCAGTCCTGAATCCCTCATGACTATTGTTGCCATGCTAATGAAGTTGCAGAGGGAGGAAGGAGGAGAGAGGGAGGAAGGACAACATTTTCCAGAATGACAAGAGTTGTTACAAACATACGTTTAGACACATTAAAAGACAGTGTGTGAAGCACTGCACAAACCTATCACGAAGATCTCAGAAAGCGTTGAGAAACCAGAATTTCACCTGCTCTCTTGTGTGGTCCTGTGTGCTTACGCATAATGGACAGGCTGAAAAAAAACAACCCCAAACCCAAAGAAAAAAGAACAAAGCATGTTTGCACCAGAGTGCAGCTTTGGTGTAACCTGGCCACCTCAGTCCACCGGCAGCATTCAGACTCAGACTAGCCAAAGCTCCTCAAAGGTCATAGGCATGAAAATTTTTACCAGTAAGCACACACACACAAGGTTTCACTATGGACAAAGAGTCAAATAGAGTCAAAGAGTCCCAAATGTCTCAGCACCTCTCAGACCTGAGACTGTTTTCAGTGTCCCCAGGCAGCAGGAGAAGGCTTCTTCACAGGATAAAGCCATTTGTGTGGGCCTTGTGGTGGTCCCATCCACCCCGCTGTTGACACCAGCGCTCTTCTACTCCCACCATCAGCCCTTTAATGGAGCTCACACAGGAAAACCTAACCTATAAAAAATTCCCCCGAGCACCTGGGTCCCCTCAATGTGCTTGTGGTACTCCTAACATACTCATCAGCGTATGGTTTGGCACAGCACAAAGCATCTGTGTCACTTTATTATTCAACATTTACAATTGCCAGGGATGCTGGCCACACCTAAATCCTCCTGTAGCTCTGGGCTTTAATTAGCAACATGTTCAAAATACTTTCAGTGCTTCTAGGCGAAAGCTATATGTGCCTGCAAATAATGCTGGATGGTGCCAGCAGCCCCGTCTGTAAAGGGAAATGTAGCTGGGTGTTAATGAATGTCACGGGTACTTAGCATCACTCAAACAAGCTAAAGAATTATCTTCTATCAACACCTCTATTTATAGAATCTCTGGATATTTAACAAAGGAACAACAATGGTAAGTTAATAACAAAAAAAGACAGGGAAAGGAGATGTTTAGACCATTTAAAACTTGGGTGAAACTTATCGTGGCTAATTAGCATGAAATCAGGAACCGAAGGTAATGAGACCAAAGTCAGCTTCCTCCACATCATGCCAAAGCTTGACCGCAGTAATAAGGAGGCACAAATCAAAAAAATGTGGAAAAAAATGTGGAGGAGCACTAGTGTGAATAACCCTCCAGCTCCATGCACTTAATTTCCACCTTTGCAGAAAGCTCTTCCCTGTGCAGGGTCAGGCCAGTGCTAACATGAGCCTTCCCCGGTACCCAGTGCTGTTCACTGCTCCAAGCAATCTGCTTTGCTTCCCTCATGCTTTTTCTCCTTCTCTGCCTTCTCAAAACGGATGTTGCTGGGATGTGAGCAGTCCCTGGGCGGTGGGTGCCTGCCGGGCTGCCTGCATAGAGTACCTGCTCTGCAGCTACCAGCAGTAGCCGGGCTTCTGCTCCGGTCGGGAGCTGTTATCTTATAAAAATCACAGCTCACAGGAAAACACCTGACACACCACCAGAAATGCCTTCCTTACAGGCTGCCGCGTTATCTGAATAAGAATGTATTCATTTATCTTATCTTGCATTTTAATATTATGAGCCGCAGCGTCTCAGCATGGCTTTTTCAGCTTCAGTTGATAATTGTGCTAATTTTTCCACCTAAATTAAGCCACTCAATGCTTAGGAGCAAAAGCAGTCGCATTATGATGTGTATTACAGAAATGTTGAATAAATACGATGAGTAAAACCTTTTGAGATGACGGTCAGATGCCTGTCTTGTAGCAAGAAAATATGAAGGCATTGGGAATATGGCAGGACTTTTTTCTCTGCAGAATCAGGAAACTTGTGTGGAGGGAGTTGGAGTTGGTCCACCCAGGCAGTGTAGCTTGGAGGCTCATTGTTGGTAAGGCTGCTGATGGCTTGTCCTCTTGTTTTCCCCAAACCTTTTTCTCTAGACCTGACACAATGGCTCGGGAACAGCATCACAGACAAACTTGTCCCCTTGAATTAGCGGGCAGGAGGACATGCCATCTGTGAGGAGGTGGGCATGTGTTTTGAGCCCAACAGGCTGTAAGCCTGTAATGAAAGTGCTCTCTGTAGGAGGCAAACTTTGGTGATCTCTCTTACGAGACCTACACTGAAAGGAGAGTCTATGTGAGATGTGAGAGAGGGGTTGTTTCCCTTTAATTCGTTATTTGATGTGACTGCACAAAAGATACACCCAACGGAGTGCAGAGACCTTGGCAATAAAAGACTGCAGACAGGACTTCATCTGAGTGAATATCTGATTCTCCTGTCGGTGGGCTCGATACACAGATTCCTTCAAAGGGGACAACTGTGATCATTACTAAGAAGGAGGTCACAGCAAGCTTAACCTTCAGCAGACAGAGCAGGATATTTTAGTCCTTGGTCCTTTTATGGTCTCATTTAAACCAAGGACAGAGGAATTACAC
This sequence comes from Dromas ardeola, assembly GCA_013398915.1. Classification (NCBI taxonomy): domain Eukaryota; kingdom Metazoa; phylum Chordata; class Aves; order Charadriiformes; family Dromadidae; genus Dromas; species Dromas ardeola. The sequence continues at coordinate 265,522 of VYZM01005197.1, forward strand.
CGCTCTTCCTCAGCTTTACAGGGTGGTTTGTTTGGTTTGGGTTGTTTCACTTTAAAGGACATAAATGCCTGACAAATTGTACCTACTTCTGCATAATTTGGGGGCAGCTGAGTATCAGACGTACCTCACTGAAAGCCCCAGCCTCCAGAGTACCACGTTCTCTTCAGGAGATCTAGAGGGAAACTTCCCCTTGGGAGATTTTAGGACTTTGGGCTGCATCTTTATGAACTGATTGCAAGTCCATCGGTGGTCCTCACTCCCAGCATCTGGGAGAGGCGACTTGGGCCCTGTATAGGGGGGTGCACGGCTGCAGGGAGGGCAGGACAGGCTCCAGGCATTTGCTCTGCACCCCTTACTGGGGAAAATAAGCAGTCGCAGTCTCTGGTGGGACCCATGGGGTCAGGAAGGAAAGGGAGGAAGATTTATCTCACAGGGCAGGTGGCATGGACCACTCAGACCCCTGATTGTTTGCTGTGTCAAAAATGTGCCACCAAAGAGCTATGACCACTGGACTTGCTCTATATTGTGTTAGTAATGCAAGTGGTTTTAGCAGCACACATAGATTTATCAGGCCTGCAATTTGTTTGCATTTATTGAGCCTTATCTTGCCTCCAATTGGATATTTGCAATACCAACCCAAATATTTCTGTTCGGACACACTTTGTTTCTATGTAAATGAACAGTCCTCATGAAGTAATGGAGAAAAAAAAAATTGCACCTTATTTTTGGCACCTTCTTTCTGTGGAGAGCTTGATTGGAGGAGGTTGGCATAATCACCTCAGCATCTCTGCTCCAGCCACATTGTAAGGTTACCATACCAATGAAATCATAAGTTGGACACACATTTTTGCCTTTAAGAGATAAATAGTCTCCAAATGCCATCTGCCACCACAGCAAGAAGGTTTCCAGTTTTCAACAACGGCAAGAGAAAAACCCACAAAAGAAGGAAAATCAGAGCAAAAGTTTTCTGCAGGTGCGTACGCTGCAGGATGGGCTATTTCACAGAGTAGAGAGAGCAATTTCAGGAGAGGGATTCTTTGGGGTTGTGCAGAAGGGCAGCTCTCCCATTCCTCTCCTGTGGTGGGTACAGCACCCTCCCAGAGCACCCATCCCACGGGTGCACCCTCCGGAGCAAGGGTGCTTGCAGCCCCCTGGCACACACGATGCCTGCTGCCGGCGCATCCAGCCCACTCACATTGCTGTTGTACGTGCACACCGAGCCCGTGATGGAAGGAAACTTAAACTTAGAAGATATGTAAAATCTGTTGTTGCTACTGTTTGGGTTTTGGTTGTGGTTTTGTTTGTTTTTTTTTTTAAAGTAAATTACATTGAATGAAAATGCCCGGGACACAAAGTACCTTGTTTTCATTTTAATTAGCAATTATGGTTGCTAATTAAGGCAATACCAAAATAATTGTGTCATAGTGCAAAAGTAATGCAGATATTTCTCCGTGCCAGAAAAATAAGATTATGCCCTGCAGTCATAGTTCCAGAAGAGATAACGCTTTACTAATACTTTTACAAGGCTTAATTCAACGTGCGAATGAGAGAGAACTGTGTACCTTTTGACGTATGGTGCAGGACACCATGTCACATAAAGATGCAGAGAGAGATGGCAACAGTCCCTTTTCTTAGAGTTGCAACACAATTAGCCAAAGAATCAGCTTCAAGTGATCTCACGTTCCTCGCTTCCTTTTGTTTTTCAAATCTTCTTTGTATGCTAAAATATAATCTGTGATTCTGTTGGTATGGATTTTCTTTGCCTGGTGCCTTCATATAGATACATCTTGGACCATTTACTCAGGGAAGCACTCATTGAACAAGACTGATTCCCTGCAACCAACTAAATTGTCTTTTTTTAAGAATAAAAGAAAGGCACATCCTCCACAAAAGCTAATTCATGCAGCATGACTCTTTGCCTATATAGTCTAGCAATACACAAATGTTGTAAGTGGCACAAAAGATCCTCGAAAATGCTTCTAATTGATTAATTCAGCGGGGTAGCACAGTGGAAATGATTGATTTTAGTCTGCCAGACCTCCCTCTGACCTTTTCCGAGGCTCTGTTGATTGGTACTTGAATGAACAAATTTGAATACAAATGGCAGCATGACAACAGCACCCAAATTCTTCAAAGTGAAGTTTTCCCATCATTTTCATGTATCAAATTGAGTGCAACAGGCTAAAGATGCCCCAAAGACCAAAGCATTCTTAAAAAAATGTATCTTTCAAATAGTGACAGCATTGTCAGTAGTAATGACTGATGTCAAATGACTGATCTGATTGACAAATAATAGGTGACTGTGTTCTCCTTAGACAATGACGAGGTGTAACAAACACGTTGATAAGAACTATTAGAACGGGTAGATAAAAACCACAATAGCAGATTTTTTTAAGGTCATCAAATTAGTTTCCTGTTTTAGCTGGATTTGGCACAGCCTTTGCAAACCAAACTAAGGGCGTGTACATCACCAATGCTTACTTAAACTTAAGCTGCCCTTACTTTGCCAATCAACGCAAAAAATGTTAGTGACATGGGTCAATATTTCTACTGCGCAGCTGGAGTTTGGAGGGCAGGTGACAGCTGCACTGGTGACATACAATTATGAAATACTGAAATGAGAAACGAGAAGGACTATTTGTAGGTACTTGATCCTCCAGGCTGGGCTCGGGCAAGCTCCTGGTGCAGCTCTGACCCACCTTCAGAACCCATGCAGACCTGCTGCAAAAAAAGGTGGGTTTACTGCCCTTCTTTTGGCAGGGTAATGCTTGAACACAGCTCACGATTTTAGAAATAACCATTTCATTTTGCTTCCAGAGTATTCATTTGAAACATTGATATGCTGATGGCAAAGAAGGCAAGGTGGTGGCTGTGAAGGAGCCCCTTGCTTCATGGGAGGAGGATCACTGCTGTCTCCTGCCCTGAAGGAAACCTCTTCTTGATGAACTTACGGCTTTTTGGAAGCTCCTCGGCTTCCCTGTGCCCCTCTCCTGAGCCAGAGCTGTGGGCGTGACATGGATTGCATGCTGAGTGGTTGAGGGCTTGGCAGGGCAAGCAAGACACAACCTGGCCTCCAGTTTGAGAGGGAAGGCAACCTTTCTCCTTCTCAGCATCCCCAATATGAAATGAAATACATGGTTTACTTGTGCTTGGTGGGACCTGCCTAGATTACTGAGCACTGCAAGAGGGGGAAGCATGCAAACTCATCTCATCAGAGGTATTTAGGTACCTTCTGCTGGTATTTGCAAAGGGACTTCAGTATTTTGACATCTTTTGAGAACCTAAACCCACTAACCTGGTTTCTCTTCACAGCTTCCAGTGGTCACTGGCTTCGGCCAGCTCAGCAATCAGACCCAACCTGTGCCATCAGGCCCTGCAACTGTGGAAAATTTCACTAAACAAGTTACAAGTGTTTCTTCAGATACTGCAGTCAGGACTTCTTCAGGCTGGCTGGGACTCAGTTCTACATGCATTTGTTTGTCTCAAAATTTACCAACTTGTTCTCCACAATCTCAGCTCTTATTTATATATGTATTCAAAATCTCTTACCATTCTGACTGTAAAGTAAACTGCTAAATTATTCACAGAGTGTAACCAAGCAGCAACATCTGCCCAAGCTATAAACTGCATGAGGGAGGTGTCAGTACAGACGTCCCTGGCGAGCTCTGTATCCCAGCAGCGTATCACACAGAAACACCCTTTTTTGTGCAATCCTCTTTAGGTCCCTCTTATTAGGGCTATGGCAGCACACCTCTCATTATTCAGCATCTCCGTCTTCTTGGAGTTGCAATAATTTCTTTTTTTTCCCCCCATTACAGGTACATAGGAAGCACCACTAAAGTATGTGCCTAAGTCAAGTGTTGCTAGACCTTGTTAGCAGTCAGACACGTTCATGAAATTGTACACAGGGCAATCGGAAATGGCATAACCAAGCCTATTACCACAAGCAGAATGTTAATGAGCAATAATTAGTTCACTCAGGAGCTGTGGGATTACCTCATGTGCTTAAAAAGGAGTGGGTTTCTAATATAATACCATTTTTCATTACAGAGATATCATCAGCTAATGATCATCCCAGCATCAAGAAGATTTTGCAGTTTCTCAATTCCTGCTGAAAAACTTGCTGAAATAGTTTGGTGTTTCTAAAGAGCATTTAAAAAACCCCATACGCATGTGTAGGTAAAATATTAATTACTAAGTTTTAAACTATACTGGATTTATCCAGCGCTCTTGTACTAGGAAAGCAAAGGAAGTACAAGCAATTACAGGCAAACTGAATTGCTCTGTCTACTTTTTCTTAGAAGTTTTTTTTCCACTTCAAGGTGATTTGACATTTTTGGGTTAGACTTTAGGAACTCAGTGTGGGAGCCTGGCTTTGTACTGCTACTCCAAACAAGACATGATTCAATTATGCATCAGCCCACCCCTTCCCCAAAACTAAACCCTCTCATATCCTCAACTCTCTTCAGCACGGGTTTTAAATAGAAAGGATAAGTAGGGTAAAGCTGGTTGTGGGAGCTACTTTATCTTCCATATTTTCCATCAGATGATTCCCCTGACCTGGCTGGGCTCTCAGGTCCCTGGTTGTGTTTTTCTCCTGACAGGAGATGCCGATGTCCTTGCGCTCTGTGGATGATCAGGAGTGGGGAATGGAGGCACTTCTGCATTGCGGAGCTCTCCTCTGTAAATCACTGTGTTGTGATTTGGTGAATGTGACAGATGTTTTAATGTAAGCGTTCAAGTTTTATCTCAGATTTTATATTAAATACAAGGGCCTAGTTTCACTGAAGCATTATAAGGCTGTTCATCTTACACCAAAGTACATAACAAATACTCCTGCTAAGCAGTTTTGCAAACCTGATGACAAGCTTATTGCTTTTATTTTATTGCACACTGTTTCCTTAATACTTGGAATATGCTCATCTTTTTTTCGGTTTTGCCTTAATGGTCTAAAATCTGGATGTTAAAAAAAAAATTGAAAATTTGAGCTTAATTTCTTTGTTGTTTTCTAATACGCTAGTTTGCATCCAAAAAATTTACCCCAGCAGTTCGATTTCTGCATCAGAGCAAGTGGTGTAACATTTTTGAAAGGGGAGGGTTTTGCTTGTCACATACATGAAAGACCATTCTGGTGGGTATGTTGGAGAACAACTGATAGGAAAATTAGAAGTGAAGAGCTCACTTGAAAAAAATTGGCAACTCTAAGTTAAACGAAAAGTATTTTTCAATTTTAATAGCGCAATGGTAATATTTCACTGGAGGTCTGTATTCCTCCCAGAATTTGTGTGATGCATACTGATATTCCCTAGGGTGTTCACCACTTAGAAAGTAGCTGCTTTCCATGATTTAATACAGATGCTTTACAAATACTTCTGTAATTCGGTGTCTCCTCAAGAGAAACACCCCATTCTTGCAGAGGTACTAAAGCTCAGCCAGGGGCGACTACAGCCCATGCCAACTTTTGAAGGTGACTTGCAAAGAGGACTTCAGGATCCGGTGGCTTTGATGGAAAGGTGCCACCAGCACTCGGAAGCTTTGACAAATGCAAGTGCAGCCTATGGCACAGGATCATAATCTGCAAGGTATTAAAAACCATTTCATCATGAACACCGTGCCATAGCATCTATCCCGATGGCAAACTTATCCTGCTTGTGTTTAAGTCTTCATCCGACAAGACCTAGGTTTGGTTCTGTCTGATCTTTTAAAATGTAAGCTACATGCTTTCAACTGGACTTCTCAATCCAGATTCTCAGGGAAATGACCACTCCGTGCCTGGTGACTGTACTGATGCTTTTAAGGCTCTTACATGTCTTTTGCATTTCTTTAGCCTTGGTGTCCTCCACTCTGCACAGGCATAATCTGTTGTTCCTTTTCATCACTTTCTCTTTGCTTTCCAGCTTAGTTTTCCAATATGTCACTCCTTGCTCAGATCGAAAGGATTAACAGAGCTAAAAAGCTTAAGTAAAGCAGTCATTATATTTGGCACAAGTTCACTAGTGCCTATGGTGTGGATGCTGTAACCACTCTGTTTAAATGATCAGCTTCAGACCAGCTCATTATTTTTTTCAGCTGACTGCTAAACCCTTATCTGTTTTGAACATAAATTAGGGTTGAAACTCTCTTTAGAAGATCACTATGAGGGGGATTTATCTTGACTAATTTTATCCACCTAAAAGTTTTGGGACTGTACTGTTTTCAGGGAGGAGAGTGGAGGCAGTGAGGCTCACCAGAGGGGTAATTCAGCAGGAGGCAGGGGCATAGCAATACAAAATGTCTAGATTGCTCCATTGCCTTCATCATCAGCGCAGCAGCTGAGGGTGTTCTGCTCAGACCCGGAGGACGTGCTGTGCCCTCTGCATGGGAGAAGATGCTGTGGGGCAGTGCCCGTCTCCCCCGTGTAGCTCAAGGCTCATGCACCTCATCAACGTACAGTCTAAGTGGGATTTAAGTGAGATTGGCCCTAGGCCCACTCGGGGATTTAATTCCTTTGGATTTTATGCAAGCAGTTACCAAAGCTATTTAGCGCAAGGTATTAGGTAATGTAGCCTGCTCTGAAGATGTGGGTCTTGTGGGTTTTCCAGATGCTGAGCAGAAAGGTGAAGTCCTTGCTTTATGAACATAACAGTTTTAATGCAAAAAAAAAGGAAACATTTGGCTGTTGGACAGAATTACTTCCTTACACTGCCCCTAGTTTTTGGCAAGTATTATTTTAAGCCCAGACAAAACTCATCATAAGACCCACAAGTGTTGGGAGAAGGTTAGTGGCTGAACACCTTCCTTTCAGTCAGCAGTTGTCTCCTAAGGTCAAGGCACCTCTGACAAGGCTTCACAGGACACCTGTAAGCTGGAGTTGTGTAAGAGTGAGGAGCAGTGGTGCCATCACAACAAGAGCTATTGCATCAGGATGATACTTTTTAGCGGATGCTGAGCATGAGATCGCTCTCACTCTGCATGAAAGTTATCAGATTTGCTGATAATTCAGCTGAGAATTCCTAAAGTTTTGTTGTATCCAAAAGGATGAAATGGAGGGGTGTGTATATGCTAACTATAAAGCTGAGTATAACCCTCCAAAGGAAGGGGAAAAACACAACAAACAAAATAACTGTTGCTACTGGTTTAAGTTAAAAAAGTTTTTGTCTGTCTTGCTCAGGCAATTGCAATTATCACCCCTTTGCTAAGAATTGTTAATATTGGCACCTGTGAACTATTACATGTTATTCAAACATTATCTACTACATTTTCATCGCCAGCTGCCCTGTGAGGGGTCTGCTGCAGCCTCACCATTAAGCTGTCAGGTTCCCTGGCTGTAATGAGTAACGGCAAAGCGGTTCCAGCTTCTCTGAAACACACCAAAAAATGAATGGCTGGAGCTGTGATATTAAGAAAAACAAAACAAACCATGCAAATGTTCTTGAGGTTGTTTTCAAAGACTTATTGATGTGAAATTCTTGGTATTTTAATTGGTATTCAAAACATACCTAGAAACCTATTATGATTTTCCAGTCACTGAAGGATCGAGTCTAAGCATGGCACGGCTGCAGCGCTAACAAAGGCTTGGTGGGAAGAGGTTTTGCACAGCAATGGGTGAACATTACTCATACTTGCATATTCTTCTTTCCACACGTTAAAGGTCCGAGCAGACAAAGAGCTGTGCCCTGGATCATTTCGAAATCCATCAATCTCCGTCGGTCCTGAATGGACCCCTCCGAGTGGAACGGCTTTTTGCCCACGCAAGTATCACAGCGCTGTGCGGGGCACCATGCTGCCAGCTACGTTACAGTATGTTTTCCAAAGGACATTCCCTGAGGCAAGAGGCAAAATATAGCTCTTGTATCTGATACTCCATAAAGTCTACTCCTCTGCAGGAAAGCAATCTCCTCCTCCCTTCCCAAAACAAAACCAGCATTTAAAACTACATTATTACCACGAATGAGCAGGACAAACAGTGCACTTTTTCTTTAATTGCCACTTAAGGGTAGTTTGAAGCCAGGCTCATCTATTAGCTTATAGAAGATTATTTCCATTTACAAGCATGAACAATATTTCTGTGCTGCTTTCCCTAACACCAGTGACTTGTATAAATACTTTTTTTTCCTATGAACAAATTACATGTACCATGAAACATGGTAGGTTTTGATATTGTGTGAGGCTATGCAGTTCATGTACAAATTGAGCTTTTGCCATTTTTCTTTTCTGGATGACGTTTTTGTTCCTGGTTTCTTGCTTTTCTCTTAGTTTTAGTGGCAATTG
>VYZM01005197.1:285014-303798 GCA_013398915.1 Dromas ardeola
AAAAAAAAAGCTTTCAGAATAAATTGCTGGCCCAGAATAACAGCAGGAGAAATGAGTGTCATACATCTTCAAATATTTATCTCAGCATTTTCCCATCAAATATTGAAAATACAGCTGCACCACTCATGGGTCAATAAATATTGTACTCAAGGCATAATTCTGTTGTTTCCTTAATCTTTTCCTAAACTTCCCTGTTTCCACTTGTAGAGAGCGACGTGGTGCAATAAAGCCTGCTCAGTTGCTCAGTGAGCCAGGCTTTCAGGCTATCCAGACTTTCACAGGTGTGGGAGCTAAACCAACTGCTAAACACTTTCAGATGGATAAACTCAGGGTGGATGGGATTGTGTTTCTTTACAGAACAACTCCTAAAACAGGAGCTGCTGTGAGAGCAGAGCTCCTATGGAAGCTCCCAGCGTGACTTTACTGTTGTCTTCCTCCTTGAAAAGATGTACCCAGGCAAAACACCAAAAAGTACATAGCAGACTTGTATCTGGTGAGAACATTTTGAACACTTTATTACAATGATATAGTAGTTCCGTTTTATTAGAGAAGTAGGTTTCACTATAAAAAAAGGCTCTTAATCAAGAATAAGTAAGCTTTTTAAGTGATATCCATTGCCAAATTTACTGATCTGCTTTCTGTCTGTTCCTTTGAAGCCTGTTCCCTTACTCTGTCATTTCAAGTATATTTTCTGATAGTCCTTTCAATAATTTCTTCTATAACTTTAATCTAATATTTCTTGGGTTTAGTTCTGCTCTGTATTCTCCTAAATTTTTTTTTATTATGATTATTCTTTTTAAATATGTATTGATTGTTAACACATCACTGTTTTCCATTGCCCTGACTATATTTTTCTTAATCTACACCTTTCTCTTTGAAGTTACTTTTTGGCAACTGTGACGCCAGCACCAAACAGCACTCCAGGAGCTTCACATGGACTATATGGGCGAGAAATTTATGTTCTTCTTTTGTATAGCTATGCTTTTGCAAGCATTAGGGTTTATAGTCCCATATCACAAAGGAAGCTCCCACCCTGTTTTTCAGTCTTCACAACTGACTTTCTGTAAGTAAATTTATTTCTTAGGATTCTGATTTCGTATTTATATAAAAGTGATTGTTACTATGCTCCAATAATTTTTAATAAGGAATGATTAGATGTAACTATAACATATCTGGTTAACTTAAACCAGAAAAAGAGGTAGCACTTAGACTACTAATAATATCTTTAGAGATGTGTGATTATTTACCTTCCACTACCCCTAAATTATCTCTTTTACTAGTCCTGTCAGAAGGTGCTGCTCACCTCTTGGAATGGATGTAAACAGAGCTATGGCAGCTAATATTATATGGAGTCCCAGTGCAGTCATGTGCCTTCATGATTTCTGACTTTGTAAAGCTGACAGAGACACTAATGGCATGATTCAAAGCCAAAGAAAGAAAATTGTAAACCTGTATTCTAACCCATTGTGTTCTCAAACTGAGGTTGCACAAGAGATACGGCAGGAGAGAAATAGGTTCAAATTACTCTAAAGTCTGACACAAAATTTCCCTTCCACTTGCTCATGACTCAGATGCTTTTACTCACTGACTGCCTTGGAAAAGCATGTCTGATGAAACGTTTCTGGGCATTGTTTCTCCCCCTTTCCAAAACAAATGACTGTATAAAAAGAACCTTTTAGGCTTATTCCAGGGACTATTGCAGAAAATCAAAGACTTTAACTCAGTGTACTGCTGTGAAGGTGCATCAGTGGTCATCCAGAAAATACAAAAAATCATTAAGTCTGCAAAGTCATGCTTCAAAAATAGTTTGCCTCGATCCCATAGGCACATTCATTTTCTCCTGAAATTGTGAAACTTCCAGGCTTCAAAAGTTGAAACTTGAAAATTACATCCCAAATATTTGTAACAAAACTGCAAGAGGAGGCATCCCGTGTCTCCAGTAAAGTGGTAGCATTTACATCATGACGTAAATAAACTGTGAGTTAGGCCTGCACTTCTCTTCAAAGTGAAGACCCTGATCATGGCTTTATAGAAAGCCTTCTGGTCTGAAGCTTGGTTTGACATGTCACACAGCTTGCTGAGATAACTATAACTCAGAGAACGACAGTAAAACTGAGATGGGAAGGGGCTTCTGGAGGTCACCTGGTCCAACTCCATGCTTGAATCAGGGTCAACTTCAGAATCAAATGAGGTTTCTGAGGGCCCTCTCCAGCTGAGCTTTGAAAAGTTTCCAAGGATTAAGCTAAGAAAGCAATGCCAAGTACCTAAGGTCCTCTACCTACATTAAAGACAGGCCTCCAGACTTTCAGTCCTGAAAACTAGCAATTCCTGGTTGTTATCATAGACCTATTTTTTAAATGCTAGGGCTCCTCCCCCTCCAGGTATGTCCGTAACCAAAACTGTACCCAAACTCCACGTTAGTATGTTTTCCCTGGGCTGGTCATCTAGAGGTGTCTTGTCCTCTCTCCTCCTTTCAGAGCACAACCATGTGTGACAAATGAGTGACACCTCTCCTGTGGGGTGCACTGGCACAGCCTCAGGTGACTGTTGCTGCTGTTGGCATGTGGCACAGTGCGGCCTGCCAGGATTTATCCCAGTACGATTTATCCTACAAAGTGGATAAATATTTTTTTTTGCCTTTTTTGGCTTTGGTCCAGCATGAGGAAGGTGGCAACACGCAGGAGCCACCTGCGTGCCAGCCCTTTGCCTGCAGCCAAGGCAAATCCACCGGCTCCTACTGAGGTGGAGGAGTATTTCCAGCACAGCAAGGCCAGGACAGGATGAAGGATGTGGGGTGTCCTTGCATCTGCAGGGGCCGTTGTCTGGCCCAGTGTGGTGTCAAATGGGAGCTCCTTGTGCCTCACCACCCCTTGCGTTGGGATCGCTGCCACCCCCTCCTGGGCACCTCTTAGGTGAGGGTTGCCTGTGAGGGTGGAGGAAAGTTTCTCAGGCCAGAGTTTTTTGACACAATTTTGCTTCATGGCACTCAGGACTTTAAAGCTATGTGAAGCAATAAGAAAATGTGCTCTCTCAAGGGACGCCCCAGAGTCCAAGTCAGGTAACTCTGCTCCAGCTGAATTGCTGGAAGGTCAGGTGCCATTTCCACGGGTCTGCTAATGCGGCTCTGAATCCCTCCGACACCCTCTGGATGGGCTGACAGAAATACAGTTGTGTATGCAAGCCCCACAAATTTACATTGACACGGGATTCGGCATATGTGAAAGCATGACACAGCGTTGGAAACATCCAGTCTCTTGCAGCAGAATAGCCTAGTGCTGGGATCAGCCTTTATCAGAAGCTCCAAAATGTTAATCAGTTCCTGAGCAGAGGTAACTCCAGCCAGGAAGAGTGACTTGGTTGATGCAATAGGTGAGTGGAGAAAGAGCTGCCATCACCTAGCAGAGAGAAAATGAAGAGAATGACATGCAAGGTAACACACACAAGACCTGCAAACAGAGTTGTTACTGCTACCAACCTGAGACATGGTTGGTGTATACTGGGAGGACACATGATGTCCAGGAGGGCTCCTGCGCAAGCTAAGTGTTCACGCAAAGCAAATTTTTCTGCACTGGAGAGTTCAGAACAGGCATTGCACTTAACTAGGGAAAGAGTTTTGAATAAGTCTGTCAGCTCTTAGGTTCATAAAGGTTGACACACACTAGATCTTACAGCTCATATAGCAACAGATCTGGGAATCTGTAGCCGTCTGACTTCAATACGCTGTACAGCTTAAAGTATCTTTGACATTGTTACCGTAGACAAACAGACATTTGCATCACTGTAGTGGTTACCCATGAAAAAGTCAGTGATTTTTTTTTTTATTTTATTTTTCCTGGGCATCTCCAAGAGATGACTGTTGTACTTTGGGAGAAGTTGTGCACTCTGCACAAGCAAAACAGACTGACCTTGAATGAAGTAACGCTTTTATTGCCCTTCTGTAAACTAGCCCAGTGAACTTTTCAAGAGGAGGAGGACGCTTTGCATTTTCTTCCTTGCCATCCTCCATTCTTATGAAAAGTTTCAGTCAAAATCTGAAGAAGTTAGATGCAGCTTCTTTGATATTTCTGTTCAAAATTCACCTTTCCCATGCTGACAAATACATTCTTATCTGATATCACTGTAACTGGATGAGTAGAAATGTCTGGTTTTTCCCTCTTTCACTCTATTGCCTTGTCTTCCCAACTCACATCCCTGCCTTTAATCTGCTTTGCCTCATTGACGCTTATTCTCCACTATGTAGACAGTGAGGACATGAGGCGATGTCTAACTACCCTTTGAGTACTTTGTTAGTACAAACCTCAGCACACTGCGTTCCTAGGATTCAGTGTAATTTCAACAATAAAAATAAATCCCCACACAGGAGGAAATGCTGGGTTGAAGTGAGGGGTGTTTCAAGCCCCTTCCACTTCCTTGAGCTAAAAAAATTTTCAGTCTTTTTTTTTGTCTAAACAGGAGATTTTAAGAGAATCTCAAAGTTTGTGTGGAAGTTTTATGGTGGAAGCAGAAACAACATCCTGAAGTAGCCAAAACTCATCCTGTCCCCAGATTATGGTGGTCCTTGCACACTTCCTCTGTTCCCTAGGCTGAAGTCTGTCCTGAAACGGGCTGATGAGGGGTTGGGGACCGATGGCGAGCACTCTCAGCAATTTCCACTGCGAGATCACACTACTCGTGCTCACCCAGATCTTGCAAATGCTTCCAGTGGAGAAAAATTATTCCTCAAATTCCAGCAAAGGACTGGGAGTGAAGTCTCCCAGTGAGACATTCCTTGAGCTATCCTCTCCCTAAAGGATAGTCTGGCTGGAGCAGAAAACCCCTACCTGACTGCTAGAGGAGCAAAGCCTCCAAAGGTAGTTTCTCTCCCTGGAAGATGTGAAGTTTAATAATTCTTAACCATATAAAAACATAAGGGAAAGAGAACAAGCCCATACTTATGCTAATATTTCTGTGACTCTCTAAAGAGCTAAATAAATGATGCTTAAAGAAAACTTTGCCCTATAGGGAATAGCCAGATAATTCATAATGCAATAGGACTATTTTTTCTTTAGCATTTTCTGGCCACAAGGTGTCAATCCTTACTCACAAGAAGAACTAATGGCTGGTGTATTATTCTCATGCAGAGCTGTACCAAAGTTTATGGCTCTTCCAGGAGCAATGGCAGTTAGGGAGATAGAAAATGAAAAAGCAGTAAATGCAAGGGATAAGCATAAACCTCAACTGCAAAATCTTCTCCTTTCATCTTGTAAGGAGATCACATGCATGCTTTGTAGTATTAGATAGGCAGCTGCACCTGCATAGCTAATGTATTAAATCAAAACTCACTTCCACTATTATTTTTCTGCAATATTTCAGTTTTGATGAGATATGTTAAAAAGTTGTACTCTCTCCAACACTTTTCTATTTAACAAAGATGTTAAAAGATTAAGAAAAAAGAGAAAGCTCTAGGGGCACATACAGAAACATTTAACACTTCTGAATAACAAGTGACAGAAGGAAAAAAAAATGAGAAAAAAGAAAAGGGAAAGCTGGGCTTTCAATAAGCTCAGCACCATTTAAATGTCTGATAAATAGCCAGGTTTTTCAACAGCGCTTTAATAATGAAACACCTTCTTGCCAACTGATGCTGTATAAACAGCATTTTTGTCTTCAGAAATCCTAACAGAGCACTAACAGTCTAGCTGAAATATAGCAAAGACGTTTTTCCCTTTCACCACAGCTAATGGACATTGAATTCCCTCTGGGTTCTCTGGTTGAACTTTGTTTCCTCTGAGTGGCAGTTCTGCATTCAAGTACTCAACCCCGAGTGCTAGCGAGAGAGAATAGTGCTGATTTGCTGATGAGGAAAAATACAAATTACACAGCATATGTAATTTAGTGGTATTCTGAACTGTCTTTTTCAGTTCTGCTATATTTTTATTTCCTGAGAGCAAGGCTGTCTGTGAATATGCATGGATTTATGCTCCATGCTGTACTATTGCCTGCTGGAGGGGAAAGGAGGCATATTTGTCTCTCTATAGGGATTCTTTCCAGGGTTGGAAAAAAAATGGAAAGGGGAGAAAATTCTTTCTGTCCAGTCCACAGCAAAATAGTCTCCTAGTGCATCCACACTCTGAAAATTGACCCAAGACGGTGCGTTTTTACCCGGGTAGGTATCTCCTGACCTTAGTCAGTTTGTCCTCAGTGCTTCTCATGCCTGTTAGCACCCCTCTGCAGCACACACAGCCACCATCTCTGCTAGTGTCACTGCTGCGAGTTCCCCCATGTGACAGTACCAGAGCCACAGGAGCCAGCAAGCTGTCACTGATGGCATCAACTGATGGCCACAGGGTCACGCAGGTGCAGCCAGGGTCCGGAGCTTGTTGGCAGGACCTGTGATTACTAGTGATGATGCCTAAGATGAAAGAAATCCAGCCCAACTGCTGGAGACTCGACTGAGTTGGCAGCTCAAGAAAACACTTGCTCTTTTAAACCAATCCTGTTTCATGGGGAAATCATCGTTAGGCAGTAAACATTATAAACTCTGTGGAGGGTCTCTGGGGAGAGCAGAGCTGCACTTCAGCAAGGGAAATAACAAAAAGTAGGTGGGACTTCCAAGGGAATGAGAAGAAAATGAGAATTTAATGCCCTTGGAAAAAGGTGACGAGTGTCCTACATCTGGTGAAGCAGGGAGTTCCTTGAGGAGGGATTGTTTTGTATAAATGTTATAGGGAACTCAAAAGACTTCCCTGGGCAGCTTCTACCCCCTGCCATTTCCCTCTGCCCCTATCTGGCTGCAGTGTCTGCGCTTGAAGGGGTGAGCACTTCCTGTTACCTTACAACTCAGCAGCTTTGGCACATGTTACACTGAATGCTCTGGCACATGGTGTATTAAATCCATTGGCATGTATTGCATCTCCCCAAACTAACTGGTGTACGTTGTGTGCTAGTGCCTGGGCTGGTCCCCTTTCTGTGTGTGGTGAGGACATCTGGCACATTTTACCCGACACAGAGGCGAAGGTTTTGTGGCTGAACATCTTTGTTTTGGAAATATGGCATCACGGGGGCCTAATTCCTTTGCTGAGAAAGGAAATGAGTCGATCGGGTGTGTGCAACTGGGAAGAGCGAGGTGGAATGAAGTCTTTGTGTTTGCGGCAGTTTTTCCCCTCTTTTTTGTTGAATCATGGCTAAACAAATAAACCAAACAATCCAGTACAGCCATGGGACAAAATCTAAAGAGCGCTCTTAATGTGCAGGTAAAGCATAAATAAGCTCTACCAAATCTGTGTTCACCCTGAGATGCTGACAACACGCATCTCACTGCTTATTAAAGAACATTAATTTCAGATGCCATCTGATGTAAAACTGAAAATAGATACAGCTGCTCCCAGGGCAGCAGCAATAAACTAAAGGTTCACGGAGCTCCTAGCTTGCTGGGAAATGTGCCTGCAAGACTGCCCTTGGAAAGGGCTGCACAGCAGCCAGCCTGGTTTGTGTCAGTCTCAGCCAAGGGAGGAGGTGCCTATAGCCCCCAGAGAGCCCCCCAACAATCCCTGGAGAGGGGGATGAAACCACGATGGCAATTGTGGCAGCTCTGTTTGCAGCTGCGGTAGGACAAATATGGATCTCCTCAATATTTTTAGAATATTTGGGGTTTTTCTCATGTCCACCTCTCCCCCAAACAAACAAGTTTCTCTTCTCCAAACCCTGTCCTTCGAGTGTCCTGCTGTTGCTGCCGCAGATCCCAGGAGTCCTGCTGGTTTCTCCGCCAGGGCCCTGACTGTGCTGAGGTGAATGCTGAATTAGCTCTTCAACTTCTATCTTCCCCCCAAACCACTGTTTGCCACCTCGGCTTCCTCCCAGCCCTATCTGCAAATATTGCAGTATGCACATTGTACTGCACACTCGCTCCTTGGGATATTTTTAACAAGGTTGTTTCCGGCTCTCATTCTCCAAATTTTGGGTTTGAGTTATTGCAAGGTTTCCCCTTTGTGTTTAAATGGGCTGCAGTTGAAAGAGGGGTAGGAAAAACGCAGGACCATCTGTCTGCTCGCGGCACGAGGAGGGGCACTGCCAGCTTCATGCTGCCTTGAATGGAGCTGGTCAGCCTGGCTCTGCTCCAGCACCTGGGGACCTCGGTGGGGACAGTACAGCCCTGCGCTCCCTACAGACCCCTCCGTCTGCCGCCAGGCGTATCTAAGGTCAGATTTGTAATCTGCCTGTGCATCCATGAGAAACACAACTGTGCTCATCAAACAATTTAATGCCAAGTTGTCTGACAAAGATTTTAGGCTTCTGTTACAATGAATGTAAATGAGCGTGTGTAACGTTGACCAAGGTTTCCTGTTATGAAGCTACCTGGGGATAAGGGAACTCTCTTGTCTACCCAGATAAGCTCATCTGTACAGAAAACTGAATAAAGCCATGCCATGCATGCAGAAACACTGCAGGTACGTATTTTTTCCTATTGAGATACATAACATGTAATAATTTTTTACTGGCCGCGTGGTGGTGTATCGAGTCAGTGTGAACACCTTGTAGAAGTTACACAGTTGACCTTTACTATTTGCATCATGTTAGGTAGGTCTTGTCTCTACAAGGATTTCATGCAGATTTTGTAGAAGCAGATCCTTTGGCACTTCAAAAAAAGCCTACAACAACATTTAGCTATCCCTTTTTTTTAAAAGCCAGTAAAATGATCCCAGGAGCCTCTGTGTGCACAAGTGAAAAACAAGTCAGTGTGCACACTGAAACAAAGAGGCTTTCTTAAGGGTGGGCAAAACACATACAAAAAAGGCAAGTAATCAACCAGGCAAGGCCAGTGGTAGACCACTGTCCTCTCTAGGCAAGGCTCTTGGCTCCCTGTGTTGCTTGGTATCTCCCAGCAAATCCTCTCTTCCCTCTGTGTGCCAACTGAGGAACCAGCCTAGGTATTTGACATCTGAGAGCGATGGAATTTTCCAAAGCACAAAATTTAATGGGTTGTTACAAAACAAAAAATCGTTTTTGACCTCTTGCTGGAGAATGGGGAGCTAATGCTTTCTATCAGCAGAGAGCTGTTAACGTGGTGAAAAGATGATGCTGATTCCTTGATGGCGGCGCAAATGAATTAGAATGAGGGAAGGAAAATTGTCATCTTGTACTGAGCACCTCATAATTTTGCTGTCAGTTGAAGAGCTAAGATTACTGCCAGCAGCAGATAATACACAGTGAAAGGAACCAAAAGCATCAAGTTGCAAGGAAAAAAAAAAAAAAGACTAGTACGTGTGCAATGAGGCAGGGAAGGAAGAAAGGGTAATAAAAACCTGTTCTGAACAGTAAATTAACCACTTAGGGGCAGACTGAAGACCACTAAATGCTACTAGATCCTTTCAGTTGAAATGAAGATGAAAAAATTAAATACAAGCTCATCCCTGACACCGCTTTGTTTTACCGCACATAATCATAATAAACTGATATATTTGTGCTTTGAGAAATTGTGTTACAGAAAATGACAGCCAAGGCTGATGAGTGGGGAAAATGCTTCCAAAAATCTCTAATCAAATTCATGAGTAGATTTTGAGTCCACCGGGGGAGTAACCGTTTCGTAATTGTTTTCAGAGATCATTTGTGCACTTGAACTTGATGAGAACCGACGCTCATATGCTAAAAGCAAACTTCAGGGTGATTGTGAAATATGCTGTTCTTGTCATGCTAGTTTATTAAGTAAATAATCCAGAGGAGGAACAGAAATAATACCATTTGTCCTATACCACTGGCTGAGAAGTGCAGCACGCAAATTGTGAACGCTATGGTCAGCCATACAGTTCCCTACTTGCCATCTTTATGTCCCAGCCTAAAAAATGAGGTCTTGTTTCTGCTTTCCTAGCTGGAATGTGTCTGTAACTGAGATCAAAATGTAGCTGGAGATTAGAAACTGCAAATACTTATTCGTAGAATTGTGCTTTGCAGATAGCCGGTCATTTTCTGAGAAGTATGCGGGTAATTCTTTTCTAATAACAAGTACATTCAGCAAGTGTGTGGTCTTTTCAGTGGTGACTGGTGATTTGAGATTAGAGAAATGGAAGAGTAGTCTAAAGCATTCACAGCAAGTTAAAAGATCAGCTGTGATTTTTCTCGAGCATCTGCCCTTTATAAGTACCAACTCAATGTCATGATATTCTGACATGTTTTTCAGTTGGATTTTCTCACCTGGTTTACAGTACAGCCCTGCAAAGAGCTGTAAAGGCCCAGTGGTGTGGGTTAAGCCTGGCAGGCAGCTCAGCCTCAAACAGCAGCTTGCTCACCCCCCCACCATGGGATGGAGGAAAGAATAGGAGAGGCAATGTGAGAAAACTCGTGGGTTGAGATAAATGCAGTTTAATAAGTAAAAAAAGGAAGCAAAGGAAATAAATAAAAACAAAACCAAGAAAAACAAGCGATGCAAAAAAACACAGTTGCTCTCCACCAGCTGACCGACGCCCAGCCAGTCCCCAAAAAACAGCATCGCCAGAAAATTCCCCCCCCGGCTTTTATTGGTGAACACAACATGGGATGGGATGGGATGGGATGGGATGGGATGGGATGGGATGGGATGGGATGGGATGTCCCTTTGGCGATTTTGGGTCAGCTGTCTCAGCTGTGTCCTCTCCCAGCCTCTTGCTCACCCCCAGCCCACTCTCTGACGGAGCAGCATGAGAAGCAGAGAAGGCCTTGACGCTGTGTAAGTGCTGCTCAGCAATAACTAATGCATCCTTGTGTTATTATCAACACTGTTTTCATCAAAACCCCAAAACATAGCACTGTATGGACTGCTAGGAAGAAAATGAACTCTGTCCCAGCCAAAACCTGTACACATGGTCAAGTGACTATGAAATGTGGCAATAGGGTGCGCAGAAACATCTTAGGCTGATTTTGCTGATGGTGTTACCATGGAACTGCAAGGCAGGCTTTCCTTCTGTGACTCCTCATATTTGTGGCTTATCTCAGGAATTTTACAAGTGTTTTTCCTTCTACTGTTCTCAAAGTGCTCCTTTGGCACTGCTGGCTTGAGGTCATTGCCTCTGCAGCAAAGCATCCAGTCATTCCACTGTACTGGAGAAGTCCTCTGAGCACCCTTTATCATGCAGGGAAGGAGATACAAAGCATGCTTAGACTAAGTCCATACTCCAGAAATAAACTGTGCCAGTAAGCATACCCAGCCCCTGGAAAGCAAACATCTGCACTAAAAAGCAGTTCTCTGGTGTGAGCCTGCCAAATGCCACCTAGCAAACAACTCTCCATCACTGCATAGTGACTAAGGTGCTCCACGTACCCCTTTGAAGGCCAAGGGAGCTCATTAGCCACCCCATGCTCATCATCCTCAGCACCCAGCAACATCACTAGGCCATTTAATTTACTAGTAGAAATACAGCCTTTCTCTTCACATACATGGTGTTGCGGTCTTTCTCCTGCTTTTTTGAAGCTACTGATGTGAATTTTACCTCTCCTTTGCTGGGAAGCCAAACGCTCAACTGGAGTGTGAAGAGAGGCTGGTCGGTTGTTGGTGGGCTTCCCTGAGGTACCCTGAGGGCCATGATGAATGGCAAGAACTGTTTCTTGCCCCTTCAGCAAACCAGAACCTGTCACCACATTTGTTTCAGTGGTGGCATTTGCCTCCAAATACCAGCCGCTTCAGGAATTAGAAATAGGGCTTGGAATTAATAGCCTAAAGATACTATTTTTCAGTAAGACTGAGTAAATGGCCATAAGCGGAGGCAAATCTACTCAGAGGAACATATGTGTGTACACTAATGAGAGGAGGTTGTGTGTGTTGGTGATAATCCTATTGCATAGGATTTTTTTTCAGATTTGAAAAGTGATGATTTGAACCTGAAGAGTAGCACTTTTTAAAATAATTTTCTCCAAATTATTGGTGACATATATGCATCCAGAAAAACTGGTGTGACCTCAACTTTGCTGTGTTAGTCAACCCTTATGTTAACATCCTGTTATGGCCATCCCCGGATATGGCAATCTCATTTTGCCAGTAAATTCCTATTACATTGCAATAGCACAGCTGATGCTGTTTTATATTAGGGACATGCAGTTAGGATGTTCTTGCTGTTTGCTCACGTTGCTTTCCCTCTTTGTTGATTCCTCTATATGTTATTGGTAAAACTTTCCGAAGTTGTTCAGGGATAACTGATGTTCCTTACATCCTTTTACAAAACATCTGGGACAACTCTGGACACTATGGAAATGGCAAGGACACCCTCTAGAAGGATCTCATCCTCACATGGAGCTCTCCTGAAGCCAGAGGCAACCAAGGATTTCGCCAGGTGCGTGCAAGCCTGAGTGCAAAAATATGAGACCCCCAAAATAGTACTGAACCAAGCCTAAGAGTACCCCAATCTGTGAAAAAAGAGACCAACATGTTGTTGTTGATCTTGAACACCATTCAGCCAAAGCTCTGTAAATGTTTTATCTACTAAAATGGGTGCAGGCTCTCCAACTGCATTACGCAGGAGAAAGCTTGTGCAGAGGGAGCAGAAGTGCCATACAAAATATTACTGCCACAGATCATATCAGAGTTCAGATTTTCTGTGTGAAAGGAGGGGACTCCTGCATGTTCTAGCCACATCCTAGTCTTTTCCGAATGGTGGCTGAGATTCAAAAAGCTGGTAGCTCCATGTAGCTAGAAAGCTTTTTGGCATTTAAAATTAATCTGTAATTGCTGCCAGTCTTCTCTGTAGTCACCATATATTCAACTTTTTCTTGTCCCAGGGCAGTATATCCAAGATAACTTTTCCTCCACGCTTCTCAGACCTTCTTCCCTGTCTCTTGGGCTATCACGTTGTGAGCTGGAGGGTTATGTGTCTCACCATTTAGGCTTAGCACGCTCTCTTAAAGGCTCTTGTTAACACACCACATGGTCACTGACCTCTTCAGAATGTGCTGCTTCTGAGAAAGCTTTTTGAGATTTAAAGAACTTATTTTTTGCAGTAGAGGTTGCTAGGTTGAATGAAAGGTATGGGTATTGATGGAAGGGCTGTTAGTTTCTGCGGGGGAAGAAGTAAGAAGAGTAAAGGCTGAGAGAGAAGCTCAAGCTTTTAAAAAGGAGAGAGAGAATCATGTTCATTTTGAAATTTAGGTCAGAACTACTCCAGATTTATTTTTGTATGGGTTCATTTCATCCGCCTCACTGCCACGAAGAAAATCTCTCCTCTCCTTCAGTTATCTCAGACAGTACAAATAATGTCAGTGGAGCATGTTTCACCACCTCAGTTCCAGAGGATAGTTAATCTCATGGGGCTGACGGAAACCCAATCAAGGCATGTTGTTTGATTAAGCTGGAGTCAATGGTAAGACAAAGAGGCTAGCCGAGACATCAGACATGATGAAAATCTATAGTAGAGGAGAAATGGGATTTCACAAGACTCTAAAAATGGCGCAGCCTGACTTAGTGACAGGTAAGCCGACGAGCTGCAACACTCACATACCTGTTTTAAATGCTTTAAAATGTTACATTGCCATTTGGTATCTCGATAAGTGTATTCCATGTGCCACTTGTAATGCCTGGAACAGAATAGAGAAAACCAGGATGCCCGGTTAGGCTGCATGTTTAGGAATTGTCCGCTTTTGCTCTCTAGTTCCACATCTGAAGTTGTAAAAATTATAACAGTGTCTAACTAAATGTGATGGGATATGCAGAGGATTATGCTCTCACGTGAGAGCTAAGTAGCAGAAGCAGATGAGCTCTTAAGAAACAATGATCCTGGTTTTATGTAAATACACCTGCTAAAAACGAATGAGGGAAGAGGAATATGGAAATAGATGATACAATAATACAGCAGAGTAACAGAATTATTCTGAATAGATTTCTCTTATTAAGATTTTTCATGAGACGTCAGCTGCTCTTTGTAATTCTCTTCTTAACGCTACCATCAAAGTATGCCTTATCAAAATATACATCTTTGCTGCTGCATTTATATTCACCCTATTTAAAATCGAGACGAAATAAGGTTTTTTTGTATGCAGGGTACTGAAATAATCATAAGAGCATACAGCAACCCAGAGTAAACGGTTTGAAAAGACTCAGTCACAGATAACAGCAGACTTCTTACAAGTATGCCATTTCCTTTGCCAAACTAGAGATTGATTGATGGAGGACATGCATTTTTCCCTATCAATTTTGTCTCAACTGGTGAAATCCAAAGCAGGCATCCAATCATTCAGCAATGTAAAGATGTATTTATTACTGTGCAATTAGCTAGCTACTTGTTTGCTGCTCTTTTTCTAATTAATGTTTCATGCCAAAACATCCCTAAGTCCTGGAATATCTACAAGTTTCTGAACAGATGTGATCAATGCGAGGGGCCCAAATACCACATTTAACGGTATCACTATGCACAGACAATGAACACAAAGATATTTATTGGGTAAAAATTATAAAAAGCAAACAAAAAACTGGAGAGAGCCCAAAACTGGAAGCGCTATAAATGGTTTTGAGGCTGAGTGGAAATAAAGATGGGTGGACTTCATGTACTTCTGAGCTTGGGCATAACTGGAAATGTGTGTCTTAACTGTGCAGGTTAGCTGCCTCTTGGTCTTTAAAACACCCCTAATAATTGCAGTGATTGAAAAGTAACACCTCCTTAAACCATATCACTCTTGGAGACACCTGACTGCCTGATACTGTGGCATATGAGACAGTATGGCCCCATTCTGTCTGCATTCAGCCAGGGCAGTAAACAGTATCTATGGGGTCGCAAAGGCGTAGCTGGGGAAGAAGTCACCCCTTTGAATTTGTTCTTAGAAATGCAACTAGCAAGGCTGGGTCATTTATATCTCGAGCTGCTTTCTCTCCTGTCTTTCATGAGACGTTCTGAGCTTTTCCTGCACGCTGCAAGGCAGCTTTGCAAATCAGATCAGATCATCTGGTTCCTCCCACCACGATGCTGCTCTGCAGCAGGATGACTCCAGGGTGTGACCTGAATGTCCGTCTGACACCGGCTGTTGGCAACCAAAATCTTTCCACTGGCTTCCTTCAGCAGGAGTAGGATCACACTATTGATCACATCGTAACATTGATGACATCATGCTACTGCTTCTCAGGAAAAAAAAGACTGAGATTCTTTAGTGCTAAAGCCATAACCCAAGTGACAGAGAAGTTGGCAGGGAGGACACACAGCAGTTGAGACTACAAATAGCCTACCTTACGACAATGTGTATGGCTTGGCACCAACTCATATTGACACCTGCCTTATCTGCAGGAGAAGACAGGATTTAGGCTGAGGAGGAGGAGCGGGGCAACAGATCAGCTGGAAGACAGGAATATGTTATATCGTATGTCAATAGAAGGTGTGAGGTGCCACGA
Organism: Dromas ardeola; assembly: GCA_013398915.1. Lineage (NCBI taxonomy): Eukaryota > Metazoa > Chordata > Aves > Charadriiformes > Dromadidae > Dromas > Dromas ardeola. The sequence goes on from VYZM01005197.1 coordinate 300,328, forward strand.
TAATCTAGACCTGCGAAAGGTGGAGTCAGAACTTCCTCAAAAGTTACTTCATGTAATTAATGGTTAATGTGATCCATGAATGCTGCCGTTCTGAGGACACTTCCCCCTCCACAACCCTTTCTGTGTCAAATTGTCTCCCTGATCAATGTCTTCTGAAACTCCCAGTTCCCCCCTGCTCTGTTACTGTCATTTAAGCATAAGCTGTGGATGCTGCAACACTCCCTGCGGCCACCTAACTCACATACAATCCAGCCCACTACTCTCATCAGCACTTTTGTCATGCCAGAAACTACAACAGTAGGAGCAGCCTTTAGAGAAAAAATATCTCCAACAAAACCACATAGTTCCCATTCCTTTGGCAGGTAAATCGGTTACGTTTTGAATGACTTTTAAAATGACTTCATAGATCTTCTGTTCTGACAGCAATGCTGCTCCACAACTAGGGTGTGATCCCAGCTAGGGCACCCAAGTTATCATAGAATCATAGAATTTGTGATCATTTGCACCAATACAAGTAACGTGAGGTTAGGAGGCCCTGCTAACATAGCAAGGACTGCTCAGGAGCAGCTCAGGGCATGTGAGCTGCACCTGAGAGTTACGGGAATGCCATTGAGATCAGGCAGGAAACCCAGCCGAGTCTGCCCCAGTTGTCCCGGTTTAGCTTGGGCACCCTCTGTTCTCCTCAGCTATGCTGATGCGCCTCTATCAGTAGGTCAGGAGAGATAAAAGACGATTAAAATTCAACTACTGAAGTGACAAAAATCCCCCTTCTGATGGCCTTCACTGATCCAGGTTACAACACAGTACAGCAATTTCTCACACTGGCACAACATGGAGGGTGTTAAATGGCCACAAGTGGGTAAGGATGATTTGCTGTAGGGGGCTTAACTTCTTTAAGCATCTTTGCCACTGGAAAAGATTCCTGTGACGGCTGCGTCCCTGCTGAACTGACTAGTGGAGAATAAGGGTCACCAGGAAAGGATGAAGATCACACATCCTTACAAAGCCAGCAAACTCTCCATGGTTCAGCTTTGCCTGTAAACTGCAAAGTTTCCGTTCAGGAGTGTCTAGGAGTTGATTGTTTGGGATCCCTGGGAAGGTGGTCCAGTCCTCTCTGTGCTGGGAGGTGGAACGTTCAGACTAGAAATACCCTTCTTTTCACAGGCCAGACTGATGATGTGATAGCCCCAATATCTAGGTATTACTATAGCTGGAGGAGCAGGAAGCAGCAGCCTGCCTGAGCAATCACGTTCTGCCTCCTGTCCAGGGAATAAGGAATGGGAAACAATGTGTTTTGCTGATTGAACCTGGCCTTGGGGGCACAAATCCACCTGCATTTAGTCTGTACCTTCCCTACTTTGAACAAGATCCAGACTCCTAGGCTTCAAACCAGGAATTATACAGTAGCCTTGGCAGTGCTACTTCATTAGCCTGTAGTGCTGGTGATTAAAAAAACAAAACAAACCAGAAAAGCCCTGCCTGCTACCATCATTCATTCTTTTTTTTTTTTTTTTTTCCCCTTTACACATCCTGGGCTCGCTGTGCTGGCCAGTCTGTGTGGTAAGAAGCCAGGAGGGAGGAGGTGTCTGCAGTATCCCAGCAGAACACTGCAGGCGGCAGGCCTGGAAGGAACACATCATTTTTGCAGCTGATGCACGCCGAGAGGCCTGCGGTTGTCTGGCAGCAGCCAAGCAAGCAAGGCGCATGCTTCAAATACAGTTTCAGACAGAAAGTGGTTTACTGCAGCTTGAGAAACTGTCATGCTTCATGTATAAGTGGTCATAGATCCAAAAATGTACATTTTTGACAGAGCAGGTGAATAGTAATGGAAGAGAAGGTATCTTTCTGGAAGCTTTAGCTGAACACAGATAGGCATTAGACTGAATTCTGAAGTGACTGCATGAAATTACCTGGCCTTTCTTATGTAGATGTCATGATTTGATTTTTCCCTCCTGGGTATTAGGAAAGATGTGAACTTCTCAATTCTTTTTTCATTTCCTGCTGAAAGATGCTCGTGTTCCTCAGTGGAAGTACACTTGCATGTATACAGCAAGCAAGAAACGCAGTTTGCTGCTGAGCTGTGAGGAAAGATTGCCAGAAAGGAAAGAAAAAGGTCAGTAGGTATTCTGCGCAGACCAGAAAAGACTGCAGATACAGTGAGGAAAAGAGGGCAGAGGATCATCAACGGAAAAGGAATACAATGCACTATATATATGTATACACACACACACATACATATCCAGCTAAGATTTGATTGACATTGCTATATATTAAAAGCACACAGCTTCTTTACTATTTTCTTTTACTACTAAGTTCATCTTTTGTTTATTTTCCTTAAAGGATGTCCTTACCCGTTACATGTAAAGAGCAAACTGGAAAGAGAGAGCAAATTGTAGCCATTTCTTTAGTAAACCTGTCTGTATTGGTAAAATGATTTCTGACATTCTTTAGAGAGCTGGTTGGTGCCATGGGGAATCATAATAAAATTGTTTGACAAGTCACAACAATTTCAAACTGCTAGTCATGAAGACCAGGCTATGCAGTAGTCCCTGAGATACACAGTGCACCAGTATGGTATTGTACCAGCAAAGTAACTTTTCCTGGATTTACACTGTTGATCTCACTGAATGTATTTCAGGTTCCTTAATTAGACATAAACGACTTTGATCTCCTAGATCTGTCACTCACTTGTGGAGTGCTTGAAATATGAGGTTTATGAAGTAATCCACCCCTTTAGGATGGAGGGCGACCAATCACAGTTGTGCTGCAGTGAAAATGATCCTTTTACTGAAACTAGGCATTGCTACCAGAAGCAAGCCGGAGGATTTCCAGAGCTGCCGAGCCTCTTCCTTCACCCTCATCCAATAAGCATCTCTCTGGCCTTGTTTTCATAGGCGCAATCAGGCAGCTCACATGCCGCCTTTCTGTAATGTGGCTGTTAAGGCAGGACAAAAATTCTTAGCAGTAAAGCGCAACTAGCGAAAACACTGCCATTTGTGGGTTGTTTTTCTTCCATTTGGTCCTGGGCGAGGAGGCACGTTGGGCTGTCTCCCGCCTTGCCCGGGCTGGGAGACTCACCTTTCCCCGCGCAGCGCGTCAGTTTGCCAGGCAACATCCATCCAGGGCCTTATCTGGGAGCAGGTGCTGAGGCGACTGCCGTCCCTATGGAGATAAGGCGGGGTAGGAGCAGATAAGTCCTGGATCAAAGGTTACCCTCTTCCAGGGCTTGAAGTCACCCAGCCTGGGCCACCTCCTTTCCCAGCACTGGCTTGACGGTGACACCCCCTCCCCTGCCTTCGTACCACACACCTTTTGCAGCGACATGAGCCCAGAGGAGAAGCCCCGCGGTGCAGAGCCTGAAGCTGCACCTGCCCAAGGCTGCGGAGGAGGGGCGGACGGAGGGCGCTGCTACCACGGACCTCGGTGGCGGCACGGGCCTGCGGCGGCGACGGCGACGGCGACGGCGGGGCC
>VYZM01005197.1:304874-448256 GCA_013398915.1 Dromas ardeola
GGGGTGGCCGGGGGCCTGGCAGGGGAGCGGTGACAGTGCCCCGGCCCGGGACAGTCGCACCGCCGGCCGGCCGGGGCAGGTCCGGCGGGCGCCAGGGGCTGAGGCTGCCAGAGCTGCGGATCTGGTCCTTGGTTTTGATTCCCACCCCCTTTGCATACTTTAAGACTCATTTTCCTGTGTAAGTACGTACGAGGGAGCGAGGGTATTTGTAATTAAAGTTTTATGGCCGCATGCACGCAAACCCCCGCGTTCCATGGTAACGCTTAGGGAAATCGTAGGTGATGGTAGAGGTCCCTGAAAATGCTGGCATCGCTATGGGGGAGCTTTCGATAAATGGGTCATTAACGCGGTACGCTGGCAACCGGTGCCATTTGGGGTAACAGGTCTGAGGCTTTAGGCCTGGTCCTCAGGCCAAACTTCCTTTGGTTTTAGTTGCAGTTTTGCCTGTTGAAAGAGAGGTCTAAGGATGAAGGGTTTATTTTAAAATGCTGCCTTAATGACAGATGGAAACGGAAATTTGTCAGGCAATAAGATGCATGTTGCATGGAATACAGCCCTTAGAAACCTCTCCTAGTTCATTTACACTGTTGCATTTCCGTCAGTTTTGTCAGTTACTGGTGGGAACTGGCTTTAACATTTATAAAATATTGGTAAACATCTGGATGGAAAGTTGCAGCTGTCACAGAATTGTTTTCTCTATAGACAAAATAGCTCTATTTTGCAGTCCTTTTAGTGTGCAAACCGTGGGGTTTGCTTTAGTCTACAGCTTACTACTAAGACGTGATGAGCTGGGAAGTGTGCTAGGAGTAGCTGTGGTCAAAACCATGAACTTTTTCTTTTTTAAAATGGCCAGGTGTGTTGAGGTGCTAATACATGGTACTTACCGTGTCTCTGCCCTGTACTGTAGTATGCCATGGGTGAGGTGTGGTGCATATTACAAGGAAGAGCAAAGCGAGCATCTTCACGCATCCTGTCCTCTGGTGGCTTTGGACAATTTTAGGAATTATCCCCTAAGTCCTGGCTCCCTGCACCCACCCATCATGTTTTGTTAAGGGTTTTTCTGGGGCATGGGGATCTGTTCGTGTAGATTGCTTTGATATCTAGCAGTATTTTGGTCTCTGCGCATTAAAATTTAACCTTTTAAATAGACTTTTTTGTAGTAACCCTATGTTTTGAGAACAGGATGAAAGGATGTGCCTTAGCACATAGTGATTGGAGTGTGAAGATTAAACTGGGGCTAGGAGTGTTTGAGCTGCAGTTTTTGTTCTCTTACTCACTTCCCGTGTGACCTTTGTCAGGTCTCGTAGGTCATAGTCTTCAAAAAACCCTTTCTTGCTGTTGGCGTACCTGGATCTGCTCCTTCTGAGGTGTGGGTATCTGAAGGTAGGCACTCATAGTCCCCGGAGTTAAAAATAAACGAGCACTTGAAAATATGAGCTTTAATGTTGTGTTTCCATTTCTCAGTCTGAAAAACTGCTTTGCAAGTCCACTTGCCGCTGATGTGTAAGGAAGTGTCCTCAGTCACATGGGGAATATCTATGAAATCTGTATCTTAACTCTTTGAAGAAGCATTTCTAGCCCTTTCTGGCAGATAGAGCCTCGGAGGGAGCTGAGATCCTGATGCTCTGCGGAGGAGTCTCAGGTGCCAGACCTTTTCTCTGCCTATCGCGTGTTGAAGTTTGAGCGCTGTAGATGAAGGCTTGCAGTCATTCCCACTGCTGCTCTGTGGGACAGCGAAGGGAAGCGGGTCTCCCCACGCCGGTGCCTCAGGAGGAAGTCCCTTGCTAGACGCAGGCACTGGGAGCTGTTTGTGGGAGAGGAGAAACCAAAAGGCAGAGGCTGGGGGTGGAGGTAAGGTAGCAGAGGCAGCAGTAATACCTTTCCTTCTGCAAGGTGGTAGGACTTGATGAAAAAGACTGCGTGGTCAGCTTGCTTCTGGGTTCCCAAGCAGGGACAGCAAGACTAGAATTAGGCATTACCCATGGGAGAGGAAGCCTTGGGATAAGAGTTCATGAGGGGAGGACGGGGCTGGACTTTCCCCCGGGCTTTGCTTACCTGGCTGCTCAGAGAGCTTGCAGCCTGGCTCCTGACCAAGTGGTTGCCCGGGGAGCCGGCCGCGCTGGCTGTCTGCCACAGGGCTGCCCGTGGCTTGGAGCAGGCTTCTGGCTGGGCAAGCTGCTGCTACCGAGGAGCTTTTGTTTCCTGATAGGAAAATTAAAATTCCTGGGGAAAACATGCCGATTCTGCAGAAAGAGCTCTTTCTGGTGGAGAGCGGCTCCGACCAGGCGCGTTTCTGACTTGCACACCCTCCTGCCCTGCAGGCAGAACGCTGTGGTCTGGGCTAAACGTCCAGGCTTAATAAATGGTGTGTTGTTTGTGCTAACACATGCTGGCTACTGGTTGAAAATTGTGCAGAAAAGTGCTACACAGAGTGCTATAATTAAAAGCCTTGGGAAGAGCCCATTATCTTCAATTTTAGCCTTTAAACTTTAGCGTGCACGAGGGCAAAGTGTGTGTCTGGGGAAGGTGGAGACTTGCCCTTTACAGATGCCATTTGTAGTGCTGGAAATAGGTTAATGTGTTTAAAAGATTCCTTTCTCGTTCCTTTTCTGTGGGGGCTGGGGAGTGAAATTTACGGAAGGTGCCAAATTGGCTCTTCTAGATGAACTCCTCTGTTTATCTCCCAATTACATCAGTGTCAGTAGTTGTATAAGCTTTCTGACACGGTTCCCTGTGTACGCTTTCCTTTCAGGCCAGGATGGAAACCTTTAGGAGAGAGGCTGGCTCATTTGCTTCTTGGCAGAGACCGCGTATACACGTGTATGCCTCTTAAGTATTAAAACATTATGGCTATCAATGTAACTTTGGTGTTGGCACCATGAGGTGGCTACATTGTCGTTGGGACTTGGATCCAGACCAGCGTTGCCTTCCATAGCATCCATTGCGTAGCTGTCTGGCTGTAGTATCTCGAAGTCTGCTTGATTTGCTTTGCAACATTAAATGTGTAGAGTGCAAAATGTGCGAACACTGGCTTTTCCATTATCGGACCCATTTAGCCTCCCTGATATTAACAACAACGGGCTAAAATTTCTGCAATGCAAGAAGCTAATTGGTGAGGAATTTGTTGTATTTTCCCAGAGAGCTGAGCAGTGCTGAGGTTTGTCTTGGGAACGTTTTTGATGTGTAAGTAGTGCTGGAAAGAAATATCGAATTACGTTTAGAATCCTGGCATATGAAATTGATAATCCTATCATAGTAGACATAAATTATTGTGTAGATGATATACTTACAAAAGTCGTACTTGTGTTAGGTTGTGTTTAGCACTGTTGCATATGCGTGAGACTTCTGTGAGTGCAAGAGGTTGAACAACATAGCTCTGAGCCTTCCTGAAAAATTGGGAGTGGTATGTTGACACTGAAGGTATTTAATTAAGGTTTTTTCTTTTATTTCAGAAAGTGTCAGGGATGTTATTGGGAGGAAAATCAAAATTTCAGTCAAGAAGAAAGTAAAGCTGGAAACCAAGGGAGATAAAGTGGATAACAAAATATTGGTAAGTGCAATAGAATGACTCTGATTACATATGTGAAGGAAAAGACAGTATCTTTTCAGAAGGCATTAATTCTCCTCTGGAAGGATTCTTTGAACTTTGTGTGTGCCATAAGATACGCATATCACTTACTTTCCTACTTTCTTGCCAGCCTGTACTGCAAGTTGATGCGCAGGTGTGCACAGGTACATACATGTTTATCACTGAGTTATTCTTCAGAGTTTAGGGTATTGTGTTGTGGACTAAAGCAAGCTGTTACTAGAACCTGTTCTAAAGTAATTTGCTGCTTTTGCTGCTTAGGTTTCCCTTTTACATCTGTAGGAATTTTCAGTGGACAAGAAATGCAAAAAGAAGCATGGAGAATTACTTATCTTTTGAGAATCTTCTGAGGCTGTTACTCAGTGAAGAGTAACAGTAAAACTGTTGTGCTTTTTGAACTCAAATGACTGTTTGTACTTTTTATTATTCTCTGTTAAGTCATACGTATGCATTTAAAAAGAAATGCTTAATGTGTGGGATCCTCCATTGTCATTCCTAAAACTGTAGTGGAGGAAAGTGTCACATTAATCTCACTTAAGTGTGCTTTCCTGTTTTCTTGAGAATAGTTTTGCTGGCTTCTCTTGATAAGAAAAAAGCTGTAGTAATGAGCTGATATGCTTGCATACTGTCTTGAATACTTATATATGCAAAAAGAGATGGAACTTTATTTCTTCGTTCTTTTGATACCCCTCTATCAGGACAACTAGAATAACAAACTCAAATAACTACAGAGCTGCTATCGTATTTTGCAAGATATTTGACATTTGGTGCTTTGTGTCAGTAAAAATGCTATTGCATAGTTGAAAGTTTCATTGCCAAAGCTGATTTTAGGTATGTACCCCATGCAGATATTCTGTTTTGTCTTTAAAAACCGCAGCTTATTAATCAGTTCTGAATTGTCTTCATAAAGTACATATTGCTTATCCCTGGACAGTAAAGCTGTTGATAATGGTTTACTTTTCCGCGAGAGCAGCTACTTAAAGAATTTGAAATATTTTCTGCATAATATCTATCTGTGTTATATGTAGCTCCTGTGTTTACAATTTGTATTTCTGGACTAGAAATAGGTAGAGTATGTGAATGTTGATTGATTGTCTCTATTTATTTGAACGCCGTATTTATAGGGAAGGCTGACAGTTTCACTGAAGCAGTAGCACTTGATTGACCTATTGACTTACACAGATTCATTACAGTTCTCAATAGTGAAATATATTGTGGAAATACTGAAATACTGTTCCGATCTGGTGGGACCAAAAGCATTGCAAGCTTTGAAGTGCCTGTGAAGTTTCTGAGGGAGGTACTACTCGGCAGCAATGCCTAGATGTGATGGCTCGGATTTTTGTTTTTTTTTTTCCTCTTTAATCTTCTACACTCTCAGGTGGGGGACTTTTACCTTTTATGACTGAAGAGGAACTGAAAGGGAGAGAACCTCTTTAAGGGGTTCACAAGTTAGTGAGCACTTCTTGTGTGCGTGCACGTTGTCTTCAGTGCACAGCATGAGGCTTTCAAGAGGATGAATTGCTGGTGGGGGTGTTGTCTGGTAGAACCGTTTATTCTTTGATGCAGAAATACGGAGGATTTATATGGCAAAAAAAAAAGAGGATGTTTTCATGGTTAGAGAAATTGACTGTTGACTGCTGGGGTTGGATTTTGTGTTTTCTCCTGCCAAAAAAGGAAACTGCCCTGTGAAGCTGTACAAATCACTAATGATGAGTTTTTACAACATTTCTCTAATTGTATGTGGGTATGTATTCCAGAAGTGTGGAGTGGCAGAGGCCAGTGGAGGCTGTGGTTCCTTTTGAGGATGCAGAGTTCTCTGAAATACAGAGTGCTCTGAAAAAAATGACACCAGTGACACCTTAAGCCGAGTACCTCAAATTAGTGGAGACTTTTTGGCCTTACTGTGTCTATGCAGTCTCACTTCTTACCTGTCAAGTAGAGGAGATATACCCTCCTCTTACCAAAAGAGTGATGCTGAAAATAAATAACCTTGCTTCAGAGATAGGCAGGTGCTTAATGCTATATGGCACAGGAAAGCTGCCAACAAAATTAAGAATTTTTGTACTTCAAGGTGGGACTTAGCAATATTCAGCAAATAATGCATCTGGCCACATTCTGACCAGGGAAGGTAAAACTGAATACTGAATTGCTATGCCTTGGTTGAGCATGTCATATTGAATGCTGAATGAAGTGTTGGTGCGCAAAAGCAATTCAGTAACTAAAGACTATATCCTTAAGTGCATGCACCAGAGGGCTCAAATGTGATTGCATGGGCTAGTGCTCCTCGACTCCCAAGAGCTTAGTTTTGAAATGTTAATCTTCTTCTGAGCACGGTCTCTTGTGTGCACATGTGCCAATGAATTATTTTGAGATTTTGGTTTTAAATGTTATTAGTAGTTGGGTGTTTACAAGCAAATGAGGTAACAAGCATTGGGTCCAGCACAAAATACCAGTTACTTTCAGTCTAGCTAACCCCAGAGCCGTGGTGGAATGTGCTCAAGGTTTTAGAGGAGGTTGATAACAGAGATTGGCACTGAGCCCTCGCACCTAAATCTGCTCTTTAATTAAATGATCTCTCATCCTTCCTTCCTAGTAAAATCCGGCAAAATCAGTACCACTTTGAGAAAGGGAGATTATTTAAAAATGACTGCACTTTGCAGGTAACTATAAAAAGACTTGATCTCTGGCCCTGTTGTTCCTAGTGTATTCAAGGTGCAGAGTACTAGAATCTGGATATAAACATCTACTTAAGTCACTCTGCTCTAGGAAATTCCTCTGATAATTAAGATGGAAATTGGAATCTGAGACTAAAGAAAAAACAGTGTAAAAAAAAAAAATTGTGTTGCTTGAAATAAGGTCCCTATGTTAAAGTGGTGAAATTGGTGGGTAAAATCCATGCTTGCCATAAGGTGCTTGAGGATCTCAGCTCTGGTGCCAGAGTTTGGAAATTATGACTAGGTTTTGATGTAAGACAGTATTTTTCTTTCTTTTCAGTCTGCACAACGAGCTTGCCACCTCAATTTGCAGTTATTTAGTTTTTCAATTAGTCATAATGATGCAAACCAGTAAACGTGGCGAGGTGCTCAGCTGCCTCTGGTCTGCTGCTACCAGGTCTCAGGTATGCAGGCAGCAAACTGGTATCCAACCCTGAAAAGCCAGTAACCAGCTTGAATGGGCAGAAGATCAGTTTTTTGAGCAATTAGGAGCAAACCCCAGCCCTATACAAATCTTCTTTATGCTGTAGCACTGCAAAGCTGCCATCAGGGAGGGTGAGGAAACACCCAGGCATATAGGAAACCTTGAATGGCGACAAGCCACCAAGGAGGAGCTGCCCCATGGGGCAAGGGGGCAGGCATTGTGGGGCTTCCCAATGGCCAGCGAGGTGAGCAGAGCAGGGTTTCGGATAGTAGCCGGGTCCAGCTGTGCTCTGGTGATCACCATGTGGGCCATGGTGGGACCCAAGGTCAAACCAGGGAGTCAGGTCAGTGGGACAGGCTCAGCTGGGAAAATACATGGACATAGGCATAGCTGTGCCTTTGCTCTGGCTGGGGCCAAGTGCTGGAGCTCCAGAGCAATATAGGGAGCCCCAGTCAAGGCTTCTCCCAGCTTTTTGGGTCATATACCTGCACCATGTCAGAGCTGGCCTCAGGTGCGGACAGCCAAACTTCTGCAGAGCCCTTGGGCAAGCTGCCCTGGCTGGCTCCAGGTGGCCCTCAGCCAGAGGCAGAGGACCGCTGCAGGAGCACACCCTGCTGTGTTTGCCTTCAGTATGGTTCTCGCCACAGTAGTCTTACTGGGTTAAAATAGATAAGGATGTCACTATTTTGTAATCTGGTCGAGGATTGCTTTGGTTTTGTGGGATTGTTTTGTTTAAACCCGGTTTCTTACAAGGATGAGGTTTAAGGCATCATGCTGAGAGGCTGCTGCGTTCATCCTCACACTGACAGCTTCTGACCTTCTCTCTAGTTTCAACACAAGCTGATGGGTACGTAGAGGTCTCATCTGTAATGATAATAGTGTCGGTTTTGCGTATGTGTGCGGGATGCAGTCAGGAAAAGAAGAAAAACTTTACACCTACTCCCTCCCCTTAGGGCCCCACCTTTTAGCACCGTAAGGGATCAGGCAGAATGCCCTGTCCATATGCAAGACTTCAACGTTTTGCTTTTTAACCCAGAGGCCTCAGGGGTTATCAGATTATCACCTACAGACAAACCCTGGCAGGAAACTGGGCTTCTTAATTTTGGTGTTGGTGGTGCTGCTTTCCCCGCCCTCCAGAACACCCATGGTTCTGGATACATGCAGAACCCATACAGTGGTTTTCTGAAGATTTCCCATGGCGGTTTCTTTCAATCGGATTTGTTGTAATTGGTAGTAATCACTGAGAAGTTGAAATTGTAAGATAAAGGCAACATGTTAAATGTGCCTGACCAGCTTGTTATGAAATACTAATGTTTTCAGGAGTCACTCATGACAGGCCAGAATTCAGGATTCTTCTTACTTTTTGTTTCTTTACTATTAATAAAAGAGAATACTCCTAGTCTAGTTGCCTTTGAGATTAGTTTTCCTTTCCAAAATATTATTTTAGGCATCAAAAGTGAGGAAATACTGGCATCGCATAATTGCTCTCTATATGGTTTATCTGGGTTTTTTTTCTTTGTTGATGGGTTTTTTGTTTTGGTTTCGTTGTTGGTTTTTTTTTTTTAATGTTTTCCTAACCTTAAGGTCATAGAATAGTGTGATGTGATGTAGTGGCCATGGGCACTCTATTAAGAAATCACATCGAGGAATTTCTGTTATGCTGCTCCCCCGGGTTATTTATGTTCTCTCTGTTAAAATATCACAATGCTACTTCTGGAACTGGGACAGTTGCTTCAGTGGGTGGCTCTCCTCAAAATGTACTCTATGCCCATCGTGGATTAACTGGGAGTAATTTGAATGTCCGTGTCACTTTCTTGGGGACATACGTTTCCATGGGCTTTTAAAACAAAGTTAGGGGACTCCTGTCAAATAGGTTTGTATTTGTTTTGTGCACATCATCTGAGGTTTCATGTTCTGCTTCTGAAGACTCACTTATAAAGGCTCAAATTCTATTTAAAAAAATCTACCTGTATTTGCTTTTAAAGGACCAATTATGGCCGCCTTGTTCATTGTCCGTGTGGCCTCCGGATAGTGGTTGGACACCCTGACTGACCGCACCAAAGCAATTGAGAAAAGCGTGTGTGAGCTGCTGCGCCTGTCGAGCTGTAAGGATGGCAGTCTCTGCATAGAGGCAGTAATATTTTGCATTGCCAAAACTATTTTGGGATTGAAAGCTCTGGCGCTTGTTTTCCATTGCTCATCTTTTGACTTGATCCATCCATGATACTCTATTCAAATAGAGATGAATTTCTCTTATCTAGCTAGGTGCAAATGTCTTGCCTTAAAAATACGCACTTTATATTAAGTCACTAAGAGCATGAAGCTCACAGGGTTGTCCAAGGTTAGTTTTACATAAAATGTGTGCAATCTCACACGTTATATCATGACAGCTGGTGTGTGATAATGATGTTAAATATGGACATTCTTTTAAAATAATGGTGTTTCCTCTTCTCTGCCCAGAACACTGAGTGTTATGACATGTATCTTACGCATGTGTTTATGAAGATGAAAGGAATTAGGTGTTGGTACATCCCTCGTGTCAGGAAATCTAAATGAAGTGAGGTAGAGTAATCAAAAATACTTATAAGTGAAAATGTATTTTAATACATTTACAAGGCGCCTCTTAAAAAACAATTGAACTGTGGCCAATAAGATTGCTACAGAAAACGGAAATACTAAGGGTACTGCTGGAAAGAGAATTTATTAATCCAGTCATGCAGTTGTATATAGTCACCAAATAGGTACTGTTAAAAAAATACTAATTTATGTGCAAGTTTTACGGAAATCTACATTTATGTTATACACTAATCTATAATGTTACTTCTTAACCGGTGGGAGGATTTACATATTTAACATTCCGATGCTGTGATGGTGCATGCAAATGTTGAAAATGAAATCCTCTTTGTTGAGATCTTTTCACTTCTAGGAGGGCAAACTGGCCACCAGTGGAATTAACCAAGTTGAGAGGAATGCTTCCCTTTTCTTTGGGAAACACACTTTTTCTATAAATAATACACTATAAATAAATATACTTTTTTCTGTAGTGTATTCTTTGCACACTCTGGAAGAATGGTATTACCATTACATCAGAAGAGCAGCTTGCTTGCTCTCCCTTTAGTTTTGGGCAACTGGTACATGTAGGAAAAGGTAAGAAAAGGCAACTCATCTTTCAGTGCCCTGAAAGTACCTGACTTTGCTCTGTCTCATGTACTTTGCATGTGCACACCCACCTGCGGGCGTATATATTCTTATCTGTGTTCTGGAAGGAGGAAATGTAAACATTATCTCACTCTTAGCGGCTTCTGGTTTTCTGTTCGCAGCTCTAAGCTATCAGGAAAAAAGGAGTGGTGGGAGGCAGGAATCCACTATGGCTCTGGGATCTTTCCTCCTGTCAATTTTTCATAACCCAATTAAAAAAACATTTTTTTAAAACTGTCACGCTCTTTCTACTTCTTTTGCTGAATATATAATGTACCAAAGTGGTTTGCTAATGTACTTTTGTTTCTAGAGGGCCTGACTCCCTGCCACCATTATTTGTGAAATGGAGCTTTCCTAAGCAAGGATTTGCATTGAAATCTGTGCATAAAAGTGGTAGAAGACTGACTATTACATATAATTTTCCAAAAGCTGGAAATAAAAAATAGAAAATGAGCATTAGGGTCAACTTCTTGTCTCAGTCACTTTTCTCTACTGGTGGCTTTTTTTTTTTTTTTTTTTTTTTTTCCCCCTAAGAAAGAGAAGGCTTGGAAGGGAACAGAATATGTATTTGGTAGACCAACATAAATGCAAAAACCTTGTTCATATTTGTTGTTTTTTTGTTCTATATTTTCTTTTTTTTTTCTCTCATGGCTTGTTTTGACTGCCTGAAGTTACTTATTCTAAGAAAAGACTTCTCATGCAGGGAATGTGGTTCACCTTACTGTAAGTGGTGTGGAGGATGCAGTAAGCTTGAGAAAGTCTGCAAGGGCTGCTAACTGAAAAGTTAGCGCAGCATACTGTGAAAAATGCTTCTTGTTGCTCAGAGCCCCTCTCTTCAGCCATTGCTGTGGTGGAAGAATTGGTGAACGTCACTGATTTGTCTGATTATTAAAGTACTTACTTTGGATCACCTATAATTCTGCTTCATTTTTTTTTTCCTGGTGGTGGTAATTTAATTCTGCGTAAAGTAATTACAGGCCCAGGATGTAAAATTATTCTTTAAATATAACTGCTGCTAACTGTGCTTTGTACTGCTACCGTAGTCCCCAGGCTGATTTCTGCCCTTGTTCTTGTCTAATCTCTCCCTGCGTCTGGAATACCCACTCTGTGGCAACTCATGAACGTCTTTTGTTAATGATAGCTTCCCTAATTTGAACATTTAAGGTAACAAACTACTGAAAAATTAATTATAAGAGCCAGAGTTCTGATAACCAAACACTCCTGAAACAGACCTAAGAAAATTAATTGGCCTGCTGGGTGAGGGAAGAGCTACCCTGGCTTGGGGAGTCAGGATTGCAGAATAAGGTCCAAATAGCTGTGGGGTGTGGGTGTTTTTTTTTTTTTTTTTTGTTTTTTTTTTTTTTTAATGTTAGCAAACTGAAACAAACTTGTGCTGGTCGGTACAAAGTTTGGAGAAGAAGTTGCATCACTGGTGGTGAGTGTGGGATAGGTGGTTGCCTGGCCCTTTGGGACCAGGGCAGTTGCTTCTGGGAGTGCAATGGATAGGTGGGCTTTTAACAAAGGGGAAGGCTTCCCCCCTCAGCTGAACAGTATTTGCTCATTGTTGTATTACTGTCACTCTTCAGGGGGCTCTGCAAATGAATCTTGGCAGCACTCGCCCCTTTGAACAAATACAAATTAAACGGGTCCACGTGTCCTGTGTGGCTAATGCAAAGGTGCCTGCAGGATAGAAATTGTGAGCCAGCAAGGAGCAGCTCTCACTTGGGCAGGTTGTGTTTCTGGATCTTATTTGCAAAGTGACCTTTATTTAAAAAAAAAAAAAAAAAAAAAAAAAGAAAATAAAAAAGAAAATTGTGGGCTGGGCTCATGGGTGCTGGATGTTGTGCAGCTTATTCCCTTGGCTGACAAGTGGCGTTTGTATCCCTGCGTGCAGTAGAAGGCCTGTGTGACAGCAGGATGGGCTTCAGAAAGTGTGTATGTGGGGATGGAAAACAGAAGGGGAGAGGCTGGCTCTATTTTCCCCTTAGGATTTCTGTCCTGCATTGCTTTTTCAAGTGGTGTTTGTTTCTGTGCTTTTTCATAGGTCAATAACTAGATTTAATTTATTTTTTTTTCCCCTTTCCGCAGTTAAAGCGGCAGTTAGCAGCGTGCTGCCTGTGAGGTGGGCAGCGGTGTGGTTGGGATGTATGGAAGCGCCCTAATAGCCAGGTCTTAGGAGGTTGAGGTCACTCGGAGCAAGCCATTTCCATTTCATACTCCTAAGTGCTTGAAAGATGCTTGACGGAGGCGTGTCTTTATGGAATAAGCACTCCAGGTACATGTCTCTCTCTGAACACATCCTCAGCTCTCTGATTGAACAGCATCTGCCCCTTGTACCTAAAACTTTGACAAACCATTGCTTTTGTAGAGCTTAGTGAAATTTGGGGGATTTGAGCGAAGTTACAAGTACCTACTTATTCTTGGGGTGTGTGAGGAAAACAAGAAGGTGATGTAGCTGCTGCTGAGGAGTTTCTACTCGGATCTGATTAGGGGGAGGGAATGGTTGTTGACCCTGATCTGAGTTGGGAGATGGGGCACCGCTGTGTTTGTTCAGGGTCGACCTTTGAATGAAGGCTTCTCCCTCTCTGCCTTCAAGGCCATTAAGCAAGACCGAAACCATTCATACAAAACTATTGATAAAGGGGAAGCCTTTCATAGGCTCATCTCTTAACAAACACTTGAGCCTGGTGCTTAAGAATGATACCAACTTACAGCCTTGTATGTCAGCTTCTACTCCGAAGCAGAGCTTGAGGAGCCTTAGGTGTGGGGCAGTGAAGGTAGGTCAATACAGATGGTTGGATTTTTAGTGCAGCCAGTTTTAACTGAAGATCTTCTCTTTCGGCGTTTATGATGTTACTAGTAAATATTTTAAGAAATGCTAGCTTTGTTAGGTACTGATGCGCTGTTGAGTAATAATTTCTGCAGTCTTAGTAAGCTTGTTCATATTCCAAGTCTAAAATATGTATTTTATATTATTATTATTACTTTTAAAAGTGTAGCATGGGAAACGTGTTTTAGATATAACAAGCATTTTTCTTGACCGTGTCACTGTTCACATTTGCACTTTGCAAGTGTCAGAAAAACAGAGTGTTTGGGCTTTGGGCTTTCTGTTCTCTCATCTCAAGGTGCTGGAACGCCTGCATTTTTTGTGAAGCATATCAACATATGCTGTGTACACTTGTTGCATACGCTATGTGTATGGTGCCTTTCCTACCTTTCCATCTGCCTCTTTGCTCTCCTGCCATCTTCTGTGCTTTAGCAAGTCCTTAGAAACTTTCCTATATGTAATTACTGTCAGGACTTGGGTTTGCTTTTTAGTCTACCTCTTCTCTTACACTAGTATCCCCATTTTTGCAACAGTGTATTCCTCCACTAATGTTTCCTTTCCTTGCAGAGATAATACAAACATCCCCAAAGACCTTAGTATCCCCACAAATACGTGGGGACAGAACATGATGTTGCTATGCTAAAAAATATTAACGGCTGCCATAAATTTCTTCTTTGTTCTGTATACAATTGTACCTGATCCTGCTAGCCAAGTTCTCTGCTTCCTTGTTGTCTGATTTCATCAAAACCTGTGCTAGATCTATGTTGCTTGTGCCATGGCATCAGTTTGGTTCATGCTGGGCATTATGAGACTGTGTTAGTGTAATTGGGCTTTACGTTCTTTCTGCCTTTGCCAAGGCAGCTTTCTTAGGTAACGAAAATAATAAAAATACTGCTGGCGTCTCGAGAGATTACTGCACAAATTATGGTTGCCCTGAGGGGATGCAAGATAGTATGATGGGCACAACTTATCTCTGGCATTGCTCTCTCCATCTCTCTAGGTAGATGAGCTGTTGAGTTGAAAAAAATGAAAAAAAGTAAAAACAAAACAAGTAAAGAACTGTAACATAACATGGCAATTTAAATGCAATTACCTGATGTGGATAGTGCCAGAGCAGTCTAAAATACTGTAAAATAGTTTTTAAAAGTTAATCTGTGAATACAATGCTGAGTTGCCCAATTTTTATAGTTTTGTCTTTGCTTTGGGAAGACTTTTTCTAAGAGATTTGACTCCGCAGCATAATTTAACTGTTATCTTATGCAATCTGTACTATTTCCCTCACAAAGGATTTCACAGCCACTTTTCTACCATTTGCTTGCTTAGCTACACCATGTAAGCAAACTGCAGGAGAAGCTGAATGCTGACCCTTCTTAGACTTCTATGTAGGTGCGTCAACTAAAGCTTGGAAAAGCTGGTTACCTGGACAAGAGTGTGGTTTCAGTCTTTAGCCACATGCAAAGAAAAGTCTTCAGGAGCGGCTTAATACAGCAGTGATGCATGTTTTGTTTCAGTTGTTAACTGTTACTGTTTTTTTGCCTTCACTGAATAATACTAAAAATGGTAAGATGTGCAGGTCTCAACTCCTAAAAGTTGCATATTCAACTTAGAAGGATTTTTAGGTGGTTGCAGGATTAATGCTGACACAGAACACACATTACGTTTTTGCCCTCATTGTTAAACTATGATCGTCGTCAGCTGCGAAGATTTATTAAACTTAGTAAATGCTTGATGTAAGCCTTAGAAATAATTTTTCCCTGTTAATATTTTGAAAACTTGTAGCAAAAAATACAAAACCTAAAGATGAGTTAGTTTTATGTGATATTTCCAGCATAATGCTATCCTTTTAAAGTATTTCCTGTAACACTATTAGATGGATCTGGTGTTGTTTATATATGCGTGAAATTGTATGAAATTAACATCCTACAGGTTTTTGTATGGTATTAATTTATCACAGTGTAGCCTTAATACAATTTTAGTAGGTCTTTGTTCAGCTTCAGTGGTTAAGTCCGCCCAAAATAGATTATTCTTCTATTTTATTTTTTCAGTTTTTTCTAGGTTTTATTTTTTTCTATTTTTATCTTCCGTTGTTGACTTACTACACAATCCTTACGTTGTTTTTCCCCTTTTGGAGGGTCTATTTACTCTCACCATAAAGAAAATTATTGCATACAATTGTTTGAAATCAAGACTGGCCCCAAGGACGTATGCATAATTGAAGGAAATGTTGGCAAGTCGGCTTCTCAGCCACCCCTTCCACCTCTGTAACTGCTCTCTGGGACCTGATCCGTGTAGTGCTCATGTTGCCTCTCCCTTCAGCCAGGAGCAGCGTTAAGCTTGCATGGGTAAAGGGTTAATGCCTTTAAAGTAAGAGAGACTAGTATTCAGACTAGATACTGGAAATTTTTTACAATGAGGGTGATGAAACACTGGCCCAGGTTGCCCAGAGAGGTGGTAGATGCCCCAAGTCTGGAACCATTCAAGGTCAGGTTGGATGGGGCTCTGAGCAACCTGATCTAGTTGAAGATGTCTCTGCTCATTGCAGGGGAGGCTGGACTAGATGACCTTTAAAGGTCCCTTCCCTATTCTAGGAATTGTGCTTCATACAGAGCAAGGGACCTCCTTTCCTCTGCCTTCCTGGCTGCTGCCTGCTCAGCAGCCAGAGCTGCCTGCTGCTAATGCTCTCTGGCTCTAAGTGAGTGCAGTGTCGTGTCAGGGTAGCTTAGATTGTAACGAGAGGAGGAATGGTATTGTGCTTGTACCTTGAGATGTGCTGCAAAGAAAGCTTTGCTGTGGAGTAGCCTGTGCATTGCGAGTTCATAGCGTGGCTGTTCCTTGGGTAGCCTTGTTCCTGTGCCAGAGCCCCCTGGGGAGGTGGAAGAGACTGGGGCTGCGCTGAAGGAGGAGGTGTTTTTACTTGCACAGTTCCTTCTGTAATGCTAGACCTCTCTCTTGCCAGATGCAGGAATTTGCATGGCGCTGCTCGACTTCAGAACGTGATGGGAGGAAGGGATTCGCTAGCTGTACCGCTTCTCTCAGTGCTCTCAAGAATGAGACTAAGGGAGTTGTATCAGGGGGACTGCTTGCCCTCAGCAGCCTTTACACATTCTGTGAGGGGCCAGCCTCAGGAATGTTTTCCCAAGTCATCTTCACCTGCTAATCTTTTTACTTTTATTGATAATACTCCTAAAAAACCCCCAACCCCTCAGTTTGTGCAAAAGGGAATATACAGCCTGAGAAAACTGGCAAAAAGAAGAGGAATAACTTTCTCCAGCTCCCTGTGTCACTGTTTCTGAAGTGGTAATAGCAGCTTTTCCTGGAACATAAAGAGGAAGAGCTGGCAGAGACATAAGACTCTCAGTCAGAAGCCTGTGAGGAATTAAGCAAGCTGCCTTAGTTGTTGTGTTTTTGTGTTCTCTTGAAATGCATTTTCCATGGACCAGGCAAAGGGACTGGTTATAAATACTGCACCAATTTCACTGGGCTTTAGTTCTCAATGAAGTAATTTGAGATCCTTTGGTAAAATGTGTTATCTTCATACATTTATTTATTTACGCCATTGCAGTTACCTTTGAAAGAAAAGTTGTTTTATCACAAATTGCATAGGTTTTATTTCTGTAGGAATAGCCTTGTGGTAAATGTAGCAAATTGACAGAGAACTGCGGAAGCGTTTTAAAATACGTTAGAGACTTGCTACAATGCATGGACGTTGCTCCAATCTCCCCCAAAACTGCTTCAAGCTGTGCATTAGCCTTGAGGTTCAGTTCTCTGAATTAAGATTTAATATAATAAAATATGCTGAGAAAGTCCTTAAACATGTAAGGTTCAGATGCATCTTTGGGGAGCCATCCGAGTTGTTTCTTACCCCCTAGTATCTTGAAGGACACTGAGTAAATTGCATAATCAACTTTACGTTCATGGATATCGGATGACCCTTCCTTGTGGAGCAGAGGGTTTTTCTTAATTGACTATTGGATAATCTGGTGGCATTGTCTAAGAGAACAAACAAAAAAATGTGTTCAGGTAGAATTTGTCTTGCCATGTCATTTAAACTTGGGTGGTAGAAATCCATTAAACACTGATCTGTTACATTTTTAGGCTTTCTGAATAACCCATCTGTTCAGTTAGGTTGAACTGTATCTATTTAAGATGTCACCAAAACCTGATTTTTGGTTTCTTAGCTGTAATCTCTCGTAGTGTAAGTATAGAGCACTCCCAGGTGGCTTTTGGTCCTCACACTTGCAGGGTGAGGAGTGGATTGGGTTGTCCTGGTCAGAGTTTCTTGCACAGCCTGAGGATTAGTGGATCTATTGGTGCGTGGTGGAGACAGGCCAGTTGGACTACGCATTAGGTTAATGCTTAGGGCATTGTGGATGCACTGACATGAGGAAATTTGGTATCTGGGTTACAGTGGCCTCCAGCAGTAGCGTTAAGCTGCTACTGTAAGAAAAATACTCCTTTTCTAATTTTTTTTTTTTAATTTCCCTGTAATGGAAAATCTGTCCTGAGCTGATTTTAGCATTACATGGAGGTAAAAACTCCTAGCAGTTTGCAGTTATCAGTATACCACTCACTGTGTGCTGAGGTTGCTTTCAAGCATCTGCAATGGGGATATTGATGTTTTTCCTCTCCTGTAGGCAGAGTTCATGCGTAAAATTAACGTTGAGCTTTTAAGTGTGTTTAATAATCACCCCACCCATGAATGTATACCAATGCATATAATGTTGCACATACTGATGCTTTAGATGGGTCTGTGACTGAAAGAGCCAGTTTGTTATATATTGCCTAATATATTATACATATATTATATACATTTCAAAGATTATGATGTTATACTGTTATTTTAAGGTCAGTAGAGTAACTGAAACAAGAGGCAATAAAATCAAATCTTCTGAGACCAGCACGCTGCCTCTTTATTCAAGATGATGTTCAGTTGCTAAATGTGTTTTTCCCTAGACAGAGAGTGCATCTGCAGCTTCTGCAGTGCCCATTTGTTTCAGCCTGAGCACACTCTTCTGTTGACACTTGCTGTGAAATACCATAGCCTGGTTCACCTTCTGTGCTGCTGAGTTCTTGTAGCTTTATCAGCTTCGTTTATTCATTATTAAACGCATGCTTTCTGCTTGACAAGTGCTATAAAATCCGTTTGACTGTGGCTGAACCCAAGAACCTCCACTGGCAGTCTAGAAAGGTTATTAATTTTTTTTAAAATGCAAATACTGTGCATTTCTACTTTACACTGAAGTGTTCTTTGGACCGGGCTACTTACAGGCTGGTAGATTCTCTCCATCCTGTTCTTTAAGCTCTGTAGTTGTATAAAAATGAAGTGCTAGATTTTTCCAGATTTCTGCTGAAAACAGAAACAAGAATATCTCATGTGTTTTGAAAATGTTTCTAGAGGCCTGTAAACATATTAGGTCTACATAAAAATGAATGTTCATACTATGTAGTGTGTTTATTGTTATATGTACTTCTGTATTAATGTAAGTGGTATGCAGTCCCCATTAAGAACAAGCACACAGAACATAAAACTGAAAGGTACGCTTTTCTGACATGAGCTACAGGGGTTCAAGCTTTATGAAGTTTTAATTTTAAAGTAACTCAGTTTAGACGTCCACTGTTAAAGTGTTTTTTTTATTTTAAGTTTTATGATCATTTGAGAACAACAAACAAATCGAGGCTTTGCATTTTCTTCCTAAGCTCTATCTTGTGTAAGCACAGTCTTGTCTTTCAATTCTTATTAAGCATGTTCTGACTCGTTTTTATTACATTGTATTTTGTTTATCCTTTCTTAGATGGGCATTCCTGTATTTGGGAGCTATAAACATACCTGATACTAATCCAGGATACCAACTTTTCCTCTGAAGGGAGAACAACAGAGTTAACCACTAGATCTTGGCTTGATAGGAAGGTATCCTTCCAAATACAGGCTTTTTGGTTCTGATTCTTCTTAGAAAATATGCCATGGTAGATTTTAGCTGTGTGTATTTATTTGTTTGCATTGAAAATAACCACTCTGGGACTGTAAAGTTCTTTTCCTGTAAGATTCACCTCTTGGGTCAAGAGAGGTAGCCTCAGGACTTCTCATGCAGTTGGATGCAATACCAGCAGTGACCTGGGACTGCAGTTTTGCTGTCAAGATAGCTAACAGTGGAAGAGCTGACTCTTCCCATAGAAAAGAACAAAGCAGCAGATGGGAGGCTATCTGAAGAATATTTCAAGGAAAGGCCAGGGAGAGTGAGATCAAGGCCAGAGGAATTACTCAGACTGTTGAGTGAGCCTCCCTCTTGCTTTCTGTACTTGACAGGCTGCAGCTGTGAACCTTGTCCTCGTCCACACAGTAGAAGGCCTGGACAGAAAGGCATAATTTTTTCTCAGAGTAGGGGTCAACTAGTGTTTCTCTAATTGGGTGAACAGAGCTGAAAAGAAAGCAAAGGAGCTTAAGTGGCTTTGAGGAACTTGGATCAGTCTGCATGCTAAATGTTTTTATGGCCATTATTAATAAAGAAGTCCAACTTGTGGTTTTTATCTGGTCTCTACTGCGATGATCTTAACTGTTCCATAGTTTCACTCTCACCTGGCCAAGGAGCAGTTGTACCTCTGTCTCAACTCCTGTAGCTGGTGAAATAGCCATAGGGTAGGCCATGAGCATGGCAGGTGGTGTGCAGGTCTCCTCAAAATGCTGTAAACCAAGCTGGGCACCAGAAACCAGTTTCTTCTGTCTGGTAGGCTCTTGGTCTCCCACCCAGTGTTGAAATGGTGGGATAATTCCTTCTGGGTCATAGTATTTCCTCAGAGGAGAGATGCTGGATTCCAGGATAAGCGTGCAGCTAAGTATGCTTGGCCGCATCAAAAGAAGTGTGTCCTGGTCAAGGGAAGTGATTCTGCCCGTCTGATCTGGTGAGGCCTCACCTGGAGTACTGCATCCAGCTCTGGAGCCCCCAACATAAGAAGGACATGGACCTGTTGGAAGGGGTCCAGAGGAGGGACACGAAGATGATCCGAGGGCTGGAGCACCTCTCCTATGAAGACAGGCTGAGAGAGTTGGGGTTGTTCAGCCTGGGGAAGAGAAGGCTCCGGGGAGACCTTATAGCAGCTTTCCAGTATCTGAAGGGCACCTACAAGATGGATGGGGGGGGACTGTTTGCAAGGGCATATAGTGATAGGACAAGGGGTAATGGCTTCAAACTGGAAGAAGGTAGATTTAGACTAGATATTAGGAAGAAATTTTTCACTATGAGTGTGGTGAGGCACTGGAACAGGTTGCCCAGAGAAGTTGTGGATGCCCCATTCCTGGAAGTGTTCAAGGCCGGGCTGGATGGGGCTTTGAGCAGCCTGGTCTAGTGGGAGGTGTCCCTGCCCATGGCAGAGGGTTGGAATCGGATGATCTTTAAGGTCCCTTCCAACCCAAACCATTCTATGATTCTGTTACCCTGACCCTTGGTAGATGTGTAGCCAGTACTGGTTTGGCACCAAACGTACCACTGCCTCTTTCTACTAAGCAACGCTGTTTCAGTGTGGTAAAGTGCAATTAACAGGTGCAAGCTCTTCCTTTTCAGTAACACTGGGTCTGCTGAAACGCTTCATTTCCAAGGCGTAGGATCAAACTTTCCTTTTTGTTTTAGTGCCGTGAAACGCATGGAAGTTGTGGGAGTGCTAATTGGAACCAAGCGTGCCATCTGCAATGAATAAATAATCGGATAAATTTGTATCCTTACCTCCTCTGTCTGGTTATGTGTTTCCAAAAATGCCATGGTGTTTGTTTTCCTGGTGGATTTAACACCATTCCTTGGAAATCTGAGACAGATGTGCAGAGCTCACTGTTCCGAGGCTTGAGTCTGGCTTAATTGCGTATTTGTTTGAACATTGTTTCCACACACAAACTTGCGGATGCTGGAAGCATTTCTGGTGTGAATATTAATGTTTGTCTCCTGTGAAGACTCATAGGGGTGAAGCACCACTATAATTTCTGTGGGTGCTTTTTCAGTGAACTTAGTTTCTCAAACAGTTGTGGAAGGAGTGAGTGCTTGTGTGAGAACGCTAGCCTATGGCTGTCAGTGCTTGCTGAGAACGGTGTGTGGTTGTTGGCCTAGCCTTGCTGTCTAAAATCAGTGCTTTCTTGAGGTTTCTACTGCTTTTTTTCTGTTTTTTTTTTTTTCTGCCTTTTGTTGTTTTTTTTGTGAATGATTATGAACAAATCTAAACTTGAAAATAATTTGTTTGTTTGTTTTGTTTTTGGTGCTTTTGATATCTGACCAAATAACATTATATCGGAGTACACGAGGATAGCATTAACTCTGAATTACACTGCATTTTAGCTGTTGTGTTTATGCATGATGAGTTAGAAAGTTGGGACCTATCACGCAAGCATTTATAACAGCAGTTTCTAGTGACAGAAAGCCAGAAGGAAAAAATCTGTTACCTCAGGTCATATTGACAGTGGGATCTGCTGTCACACTTATTTCTTTGGATTTAATGCTAACAAAAATGCCTGAACATAAGGTCTAAGCAGTATATTGATAACTGAATGAATGTTAAGTATGATTATTTAATAGCATTAAATATTTAGGTGCATATGTATAAAAACCTCTAGCTGGGGTTGTCAATTTACTGTAGCCATCACATGTATCATCTTACACCCATTCATGCTGAGCGTGTACCTTGGGTCTTCCCCCACATCCCCAAACCAAGACAAATCAAATCAACATTTGTTTTTTTCCCCACCAGATTCAAAAGGTGATTATTTGCATGGAATGAGTGGACTAGTTTAATGACAGGAGGATAAGATCTTGAATCCTGGAGCCATAAATAATATTGGGTGCTTTCAGCAGCTGTCTGTTTTCATAAGAAGGCAGATGCTTTTGGAAGGGCTCCACTCTGCAGCTGGGAAAACACATACCAAACAAAAATGCGGTTTGAGTTGGGTCTGACAAACCAACTTTTTTTTTTTTTTTTTTTAATTTTTTTTTCTCAAAATTATCTCTGTGCTCTGGTAATGTAAGTGACTTTAGTGTAGTTCAGTGCTTCCCAGTTTGTGCTTCCACAGTGAAGTCCATGCAATAAGCTCTCCAGGACAAGCGTTGTCTCTTTGCAACTCACAGTGCCCTTGAACTGTATGATGAGCTGTGATATATTGGGAAGCTCAGGGCAGACATACCCACCAACTTAGACAAATAAATAACAATCTATTGTTAAATAGTTTTTTTCTTACACTAATATAGGATATTCCTCTATCTTGAAAATGCTAATTTTTTTATGACATCTGTATAATTTGCTTTCACATTATGGCAAAATAAGTATATTGCAATACATTTGCTATTAAAGGGAAAACCTACCAGAAGGGAATTGTCTCAGAGTCTCTGACTCTAGGGAATATCACCTGTAACTGAGATGTAAAGCTCTTCCCTGAAGTGAAACTCCATGCAGGCAGCTTTATTGTTAGTAAGTAGGGAAATCATATTGCAAGGCAACACAAGCATTTAACAGATTTTAATAAATATACAGTATGCAAGGACAAGAAAAAATATTTATAGTATTACAGGTCTGCTAATTTTTCAAATGACCTTCAGAATACACAAGCGCAGCTGTTCTTAGTAATTTAATGTGAAAGGATGCTTCTTGGGAAAAACGTGAGTCTGTGGGGGCTGGGTCAGATAGTTGCAAGTCAAAATCTTGAAGATGGTGACTGGTGACATTAGCATCTGGTTTGACTGAGTTGGAAAGATCTACAGGTTTGAGGCAGACTGTAGGAAGGTATGTGAGGATTTGTGAACCATGCCTGAGTATTTATCTGTTTTTTTGATTGATCAGGCTGGGAAAGGGAGATTGTTGCCAAGAAACCAGTTTGAAAGCAAAGCCGCAGCTTTTAAAGAAGAGCTATTGCACTTTTGTAGTTAAATACTGGATATGAGCTCCTTAAATTGCTGGAGAAACTGGAGGTTTTCTAACTTCTTAGGCCCAGTTTGGTTTTGGGATTGATTCCTGAAATGCAGGAGACCTAGTATAGAGACTACCAACTCGATTTGTGTAATTCAGTAGAAAGAAAAGAGAATATTTACATGGCCAGGATGGCCTTTGGCATAGGGTGCGAATGGAGAAAGGCCATGTTGAATGGTCTTCAAGTGTTTAATTTCTTTGCACTTCTCAGTTGTCTGTGTGTGTGCTGAATGAACTGACTGACCTTGAATCTTCATGATCTTGTAAGAAAAGATTGTTTAGTTAGGACTTGTAGAGTGCTGGACAGGATTAAAGTTTGACTCAGTCTGGAAACTCTTCCCTTATACAGAGGAGTAAGTAGTATAATCCTTTCTCTAGAAATTAACTAGTTTCCATTTAACAGGTCATTAGTGTTTAAAAAAATAGCAAATGACTTTCCATATACAAACTTTGAGAAGTCGTATGCTGTGAGAATTTTTCTTCTGAGCTACGTGTTTGATTAAACCAAATTCCCTGGGCTCTGTGACAGTTTTATCTTTTTGGTGAAGAAGCTGCTTCACTGTTTGTTTTCCTCTGTAGAGAAGTCCATTGATCCCTGGAAAACTTGATACAACAGTTGTTAGTTTCTTTCTGTGAAGAACTGTTCCCTTTCTGGTTTTCATTTTCTGAGCTCTCTGTCCCTTCAAGCAGGGTATTGCACTCAGGTTTTGTAAGTCACAGGATGCTTTATCAAAGGAAAGATGCTGATGGAATTGGTGGTGATGTGGATAGTTGCATGACTGTGGAGCGACCTAATGTCAAAGCCACACTTGGCATTTGTGGCTTTTCTCTTACCTGTGTTTAAAAAGAAAATAAATAAGTGCTGATTTCTTTGTAAGTCGCCCCACCCCTAGAGAGAGAAAGAGCAGCAACAACCTGTGGATGTTTTGAAAGAATAAAACCACAGCAATAACTTTAATCCCTCTCCCTACCCTGGAATTTCCTTTGTTGTTTGTTAGGCTAGCCACCAGTGAGACCCCAGGCTTTTTGTGGTGGGTTTTCATGATTCATTGGAGGCTGGAGAAGCGCAGGGAAAACGTTTTTCAGCTAGAGAGCAACTACCCATTGCTGTGGTCCTCTGTGTTTTCCTCAGTGAGATGCTGTAATGAGCAGTGACAGACAGTGAGTAAACTGAGCAGACTCAGGCTGCTGCAGGGCAGTTTTACCTGTTGGTGTAGGCTGAAGCCAGGTATCAAGTCAGAGTGCTGTGGAATAGCTCTTGCGAGCTGTAGCTAGCGGGCTTCACAGTGCTGAGAAGGAAAAAGCAGATGGAAGCGTTCAAATGCATTTCCTTCCTCCCCTTCCCTGTCTCTTGGATCTTTTATTTCAGTCAGTAATGGAAATCTGTGCTCCGAGTTTTGAATGAACAGCTTACACTGTGCTAGTGTTAAGTACTTAATGAGCCTCATTTCTCAAAGATCTTGCAGTCTGCCTCAGTTAACCCAGCTGCTTTTTTTAGGAGTACTTGTTTTGGCAGAGGCTTTTCTATGTGTATGAAGAATGCACAAATAAACCGTTGTGCAATTTGCAATTAAAAATGAGGTGGTAGGGAATGCGAGGTTTTTAAGCTAGGAGATCAGAGGCTGCAGAGCCAAGTAAAACAATTGCACAGCTTCACTTTGTAGACCCCTGTCTCGACAAGACCTGCGTGTCTGCTTTGCCTGCGGAAGAGAATGGAAATGTGAGTCCATGCTGGGGGAGTCTGGCAATGTCTGTCAGGATCAGGCCCTGGCAAAGGGATGTGGAAGTAACCTGGGAGGGCCAGGAACTGAATTGATCTGGTTTTATTTTTTCCTCTCCAAGGGATAATTGCAGTATGGCAAAATTCTGCAGAACATGTGCAACAATAGTGATCAGGATTATCACGGTTAAAATGAGCGAAAGTAGCAACTCCGGAAGTGTGTACTTTCAAGGAGTGTTTGAAAGGACACAAATCTATAAATCTGGAGCTCATCCACAGCTGTGGAGTTGTTTCAATTCATAGACATCAGCAGTCAGCTGTAAGAGTAGCTGTGCTAAGGTTTATCCTTATGCTAAACTCGGATTTCTGCACTGATGAAGATGCTTTAAGCAGGAGTAGTTTGGCCTGATGTAAATTTTATTTGGGATGGAATGGGAGGAGGGCTGTTGCCTGGGTAATTGCATCACATCAGCAGTTCCAGCGACAGCTTGCTGTTGGTTAAAATTCTGATTATAAATGAGGTTTCAAAGATGGACCTCTGTTCTCTTCTTCCTTTCACATAGGGGTCTTGAACAGCTGTTTCCTGTGTCTGCTGCTTTAAAAACCTTTCACCTTTTAGAAGTATCTGGAATATCGAAGCAGTTGTAACTACACAGGTTAAGAATGTCAGCTGTGGGTTACGTAGACAATTGCCTGAATTGCTGGAGTTCGGAGGTCTAGAATATTTGCTACAGCTGGTGCATGCCTGCTCTTACTCTGAGAGAAGTCCTGGATAACCTACCTGCTCTTGTGCGGTGGTCAGCTTTCCATGCGTACTGCTGTGCCGCTGAGATGAGCTTTTGAGTAAGGAGCACGCTCTGCATCCAGGCTCTTGTCATGGTGTTTTAACCGTACGTCTCCATCTTACTTCAGAGACCACAGCTCAATTCTTTGATAGTCATTTGGGCAAGATAGAACCTGCTGCATGTTCAGCTGGCTGAAAGCAAAGGGTTTGTTATTGGAGCTACTTAAATCACCGGAGAACAACTCTGAAACAGGTGGGTTGAATCGCCCTCTGTGAGTAGAGAGGGACCAAAGGGGGCACCCAGACTTCAGCTTAGGCTAAATGTCTGTCTTTTAGATAGCTCAAGTTAAACAAAATGATTTTTCGCCTTGCTTCTCCCCGCTTTGCTTTCATGTTTGTGAAATGGAAGAGTGGCTCGGAGCTGCCTTGTGGAATAACCATCCTTTTGCTTGAATGGTATATCCTGCTTGTATGCAGGGTATCTTTACTGTGATGGGTTTCTACGAATGTGTGGTACTCGGTCGTGCTGTTGATCTCTGTTTGTCTTGCTGTGGCATGCTATAATTGTGGCTTCTGGTCTTCCGCTGAAGCCTGTAATGATGTATGGGGATGCTTTCTGTGGGCTGTGGTGATGGATTTGGCAGATGTTTTGTGGAGTCTGCTAGACACCCTTTCTACCTCCTTGTGCTCTTTAAAGTGTGTCCAGTGCTGCTTTCCTTTCTCCATTGCTTAGAGGCAAACAGGACTGGAACGTGTTGGTCACACAGAAGTTAAACATGTTCAGAAGTGTAGTATAGTACTAGGGTGCTGTTGTACAAACAGTGTCTTGGATAAAACTAATCATGTGTTGTATTCTGGTTGAGGAAAAGAAGCTGTTGGGAAGTATGTTCAGAGATGCGGTAGAGCAACCCTGAACAACCACGGATTTGATCAAGAACAGTTGGCTTGAGTTGCAGCTTAGGAGGCTCTCCTTCACCGTCTCAATGAAGACCTTTGATACTGTCCTGCCATGGTACACGTGAAAAATGCAGTGAGTCCTTTGGCAGTCCCTTTCCTGCGGCCAGGGTGGCTGCCTCTTCTGTGGTGTCCCACCAGGTGCTGGAGGAGGGAGGTGTGCCTTTCCCTTTGAGACAAGCACCTCTCATCAGGTGTCTCAGATTGCCTTTGCTCTAGCCATGATACCGGAAGTTTTCTCTTTGTTTCTGAGAAGAAATTTTTCTCAAAGAGCCAAAGATAAGGATTACTTTAAATAAAACCAAATTATGTAGAAGAGCTAAGGCAAATGCTTTTAAATCAAAGATGAACAGAATAAAGTGCTGTCTAATCCATCACCAAAAACCAATTTAACTAGATAGCAACAGTCTTGAGGGGACAATCTTGCAGGAGTAGTGAAGTCAGTTCAGGGAATAATGTGAAGTTTGTCTTCTTTTCCTCACACAGGAGTTTCCTGTTACAGTGCTGGTAACAGGCCTCTCAAAATGCAGCCTCTGAACTGGTGACTTGCTTCACTCTGATTTAATATTATCTTGGCAGTCTTTGAAAGTCCAGCTGCGAGTCTACTTTATTATATTAACCGTGGGATCCTATTTTGTATTCAGAGAATGCTTGCTTAAACACAATATCCTGGGAAGGGTAATAATCCATTGTAAATATGATATAGCCACTGAATACCTTATTTCATGGAGCTCCTAGTCTTTCTCCCTTCCCCCAAGAACTCTTAATTATTTTTCTAGGCTCTTCATGCAGTTACTCTCTGTAAACATGTGGATTTATTTCTGTCTTCCCTCCCTCCTTTCCTCCTGCTGTTTGTTGCACAGTAATGTCTGGTCTTAACTGTTGAAAGCTTTGGGGGCTGATGTCTGTATTCGAGCAGGACAGCGGACTCTCAGTTCTAAAACGGTTTGTAGGTGCTGCTTGAGTGGAGATAATGAAATGTGAAGTGTTTGTGGTGATACGTTTAGCTTGGGATTTAAAAAAGAGAGAAGTCAAATGACCAGCTATTAAAAAGTCTCAACCTACTCTTGCAAAAACTCAAAATGTCTGGAATCGAGAGCATTTTTTCTTGTATGCAACATTTCTGGCATACCAAAAAATGGGCCTTGAGCTTTGCTGTTACCCGAGGCGGTTGGCGGATGTGACTGTAAGACCCAGAAAGTCACAATCCTCTGGTGAAAGGGGCAACTGTGGTCGTTCCTCAGATGATCGATGAGTCTGGGCAACCTGGGTGACTGGACGCCTCTGCTAAGCTAAGTGAGCCAGGTTGGTATGAAGATGCATGGTGCCAGGGTGCTTAGGGTGATAGGGAAGAAACGGAGAGACTGTGGTGTCTAGGGTTCTGCTTACCAGATGTGAGAAGCACCTGAACAAAGATGCTTCTCTTCATGGACGGATGTGATCTGCAAGGGTGCCACATAGGTAGGACATTTATATAGTTATTGATTGTCTCTTCTGAGTGCTTCACGTAAGTGTCTGTTCCTATGGAAGTACTAATAAGCAGCTTGCAAAAGTTTTCTTGTATCTATGCCCCAGTCACAGAAAAAATTATCACTGTATTAATAGGCCACTAAGACTTTTTTTTTGTTTGCTTTGTCTTTACACCAAAGTGAGAGATGTCTTTTCTTAGCAATTTTACTTATTGTCTCAAATATGACATCTCAGCAAATGATGTTCCAGTGCTTTATCTCACTTTCCAGAGGATTTGGGTTAGAATCAGCAGGTGTCAAAAAACCCCTCAAATCCTACAAAACCCCCTGAGCCCTCTAACCCTTCCAGAAAAATGAGCATGCAGCAGCTTGCGTGAAGGATTCTTGGCTGCTTCTGCCTGGCCTCTGCCCCAATGGGACTGCAGTCTGATGGAGAAGCTGTTGCTTGTTTGCCTGCCTTTCTTTTGGAGAATGACTTCCCAAGTGTAGGTTTGTAATGGCCTGTGTACTCCCTTTCTTGAAGCTGCCTAGGGTGATTTGATCTGTAGATGCCGTTCTTACTGCGAGAAAAAAACATTTTTCTTCTTTCTCAGTATTTCTTGTCTCTCTTGCATCGTTTTGAAGAGATACAAGCTGCAAGCGGTGCTTGGTGCAGCTTAGTAGAAATTGGAGGCAATTCCAAACTGACATAATGACAGACTTTTTTTCATCCTCCAAGTAGGAAGTGTAAACACACCTGAGATAATTAACTCCACAGGAATGAGCCTTGTGGTATGTCCCTTCAGTGTGACTGCAAGCGTACCTGCCTCTTCCTGGGTATGGTGGGGGCAAAGATTTCTAACCCAGTGTTTGTGATTCTGTTATATGTTAACATAGTCCTAACAGGCCAGGTGTCAAATAAGTGCGTGGGCATGGCATGGTGAGAGATGGTGGCTTTTATTTTAACCTCTTTGATTCCGTGAATGACACGGAAGGTAAAAATGAAGTCAGGAAGCTTGCTCCTTCTGTCCTTGAGTCCTCCTGCCCGGCTCCTGTCCTCTGCGCCCTGCCCTGCAGTGGTGGTTTCCAAAGGGGCTTGCTGGAGCTGCAGGGAACATGCTGCAGCCCGGGGCAGGGTCCCCGGGGAAGACCTACCAGGTGAGTCACAACACGTAAGCAGAACCGGGGTGAGCTTAACTAAGCCTGCCTTGTGCTCTTGCAAGTTAATAGGGGGGCAAGCGGCCAACCTGGCAGGTGTGTGGGAAACAGAAGTGTTCCTCACTGTAGCAAACTGGGACGATAACGGGGGGGTTGCTAAAGATTCCACCAGAAACATTGACTGTCCAGCAGCTCTGTTACAGCTAGGCATAACGTGGCCTGAGCAAGCTGGGGTCTATTGGGAGAGGAGTGGAACTGAGAACAAAGTTTCAGGCTGTTACACCACGCAAAGTTTAAAAAATAAATAAATAATAAAAATAGGGAGTATATATGCAGTGCTAGTTGGCCTCATGTCTGTTCTAATGTGTGGTGCTATATAGTCCCACTAAAATTAGCGGCCACCTCCTATTGGTTTCTGTGATGGAAAATTTCATCTTTCAAAGCTGTATACAAAGGTGCTGTTTTTAAACCCAAGTTAGAAACGTAGTACACCTCTCCCATTTTGTTTTAAATCTGGAATACCTCAAAGGAAGGGAATGCATCTGGTGTCCTCAAAAAGTCGTAGTTAAGAACGAATAATAGACAAATTGTTTAATGCCCCATCTCTCATTAATTTATCAATATTCACCCCATGGGAAGGCCTTAAAGTGTTTTCTTGTTTGTCACCTTACCTCTCTGAGTGCTGGTTAAATCCTACTTTTCTAATTTATTGTCGTATTATTTTGAATAGATAGGTATATTAGTTTTAGTGGAGCAAACAAAGAGGATCACTTTCTATTCTGTAGAAGTGTTTCCTGTAGAAAACAAAGGGCTACTAACTAAGCAGTGATATTAGCTAGGCGTGGCAACACGTGTGGATAGGACTTTGATAGCAGTTCCATCTGTTTCTTTGTGCTTTAGTTATTTTTTAATATAAGGGTAGAATTTTCAGACTTTAAAGGGCATTCTGGACCTAACTTGTCTAGAACTTTTGAAAATCCAGCTTCTTTCATTGCTGCTTTCATTGCCTCTAAATACCTTTGAAAACCTGCTCGAAGGGTGATAAGGCTGGTAACTGCTGGAAAACTAGAGAAGAAATTCCATGAATTTGTGTTCTTTGTGAGGATCAACAAAGTAAAAGAGTTTTGGGGGAAACAGCATTTTCTGAATTATTTTTACTATCGTTTTGTAGCCAATACAGTGGAATCAAGTCTTGCAGATCAGCATTTTTTTATTACCAGTTACTTCTTTATTCTTTGACTTCGGAGATATTTTAGAAATTTTGTACATCTTTCTGAAAATATTCATATGATTGTGAAAACCAAAAACCGGGAAAGAAAATGAATGTGTTTGTGATAGAAGGCTAGAGCAGGAGGCGTAAATGAAGCCACTCAACTTTAGTCTGGTGAAGCTCCCTCTGTTATCAGCGTATAGATAAAGGGGCTTCTCCGGACAATGATTGTGAGAATCCAGATTAAGCTCTTCTTCTGAATCTCTTTGTGGAGACTGCTGTATCTTTCTGTTGATTACAATTTACCTCTGAATTGAGATATTTAGTTACCTGCCTACACCTAAGCAATGTGAATATCCTCTGATGCCATGAACCTGAAGAACATGATTTGGAAGGGGTGAGGTTGTTTGGGAGAAAATAAAAAAGGGAGCATTTCTCTACCACTACACCAATTCAGAGTTTCAGTATACAGTAAATGTGAGGAATAGGTATAAAAAAAATTTCGTATGGTGTCAAGTACAGGGGCTTTAAACTTTCTTTGGAATGTTTTGCCTTGACAATTCATTAGTTTTATTGCTCCAGTTTTGGCAGGAACCCAGACATGGCAGTATTATGCCTGTGTGGATAATGAAGACTCCATTTATAACTGTTAGAATAAAAAGCTATCGGTGTAATTTAAATGGGCTGTGTTGGTAAGTGCAGTTCTTCATCTCTGAAACTGCTTGGTGGATCTATGTTAACTTACCCATCAAGTTCTTTTAGAAGTGTGTCTTTTGCATGTCACTGTGTTGCTTCCAGAAGGTATCTATTTTTCTAAATTTGTGCTACAGTGTAGAAAATATTGTGAGGGGCCATACGTGTTTGATTTTGGCACTCATTGCACTCACAGTTGACAAAACGGTCACTTGTCAGTATATTGCTGGATGACTACATCAGAGAGGAATGCTACTGCAGGGGTGGGGGAAGGATGTTCACCAACCAGCAGTGGCAGAAGCATGGGAATTTCAGAATTTAAGAGAAACAGGCTAGTCCAATGACACCTTTTTATGTTTGTCATATAAAGGCTAGAAGTACTAGTCCCTAAACACTAGAATATATGAAATATCTTCCCAGCATATTAATATTGTTTATTCTCCCTCCTCCTTTCTTCTTCTATTTTTATTTTTTAACAATTAAAAAAAAAAGTAAATTGCATTGACTGGCTCAGTGGATTTATAATGAAAAAAATTAATAGCTAGATAGGCCCTTGTTTAGTATTCATAGTATGGTGTTTTCTAGGAAATGAGATTAAGCTGTTAAAGCATCCAGAGAGGCACTGTTGTTGTTTTTTTTTTTTTTTCTTGGGACTTGCGCTTACATTTAATTACGTATTTTTATCCTTACCACTAAGTATGTCATGCATCTCCGGCCTCAAACTGTATCATATGAAAGATTAGTTATTATTTCATGGCTGATGAAATCAGCAGAGGCGGATTCTCTCTGGCTGTTGAAAACTGGTGATACTCCCTGCCCTGTGTAAGCTAAGGAGACTGACCTAATCATGACCCATCAAGCAGTATAACGATAAGGTGTTGTGTATCCCAAAACCTGAAGTTTGCAGCTGGACTGGGTGACTCATGGAAGGGGCTGTGGGGTTCCTCTCCTTTCCCAGGCTTAGCCCAGCAAAGCATCACGCCCAGTTGCTACAGAGGATGCGGTGGAGAAATGTTATCTTGTTTTGCAGTTGAGATGCTGTCATTTACATCTGATAAAGATTGTCTGGAATTGAAGGGTTGTTGAGGGTGATGCTTCTAGTTACTTTTTCTTTCCGCATTTAATTAGTTATAGGTAGGTGTTGAAACAGTGCACGTTTCTAGAGTAGAAAACTTAATAAAGATGGGGGAAAAAAAATGTAATAAAAGTGAACAACAACAATTTGCTTTTAGAAGGTGCAGCAGGTTCTCTGTGATGGCTGGGAGATAGCAGTGGGTTACTGCCTGGTAGGCACGGTTGAAAATAGGAAGAATGATTGCAGTTATCCAGAAGGATGGGCTGTTGGCAGATGCCCAGGAATTGTCTCACTGGGTTCCAGGGTCCCAGCAGCATGCTAGGAAGGGGACCAGGTGTGCCACATACAGAAACAGGCAAAACAGAGTTTTGCAGGAGAGCACTTTGTGCGGTCTATGCCCATAGCTGTTCTGTCTGCACAGGGAAAAGAAACACAGTGCTTGTTTAATTATTTTTTTTTTGTTACCATTGAGATGTGTATTTATTCAACTGGAGAAAGGTTGGATAATGCCCTTCAAAAGGAGTATGATGCATCTGCTGCTGGTTCCTAAGCCTTTGCTGTTTCTAATTCACACAAATATCTTTTTAATCAGCTAGCTTCCTGGCAGTCCTTCAGTTCTGTATCTCTTGCTTTTAATAGCACATTTCTCAGTTTACTGCAGCAAAAAAAAATAAAGATTTTAAGGTTTTGTTTACCCCAGGGTTGCCAAAAACTTTAATGCTATAAGGGCAAGGACAATTTCTTATCCTGATGATTGGTTATAAGGCTAAGCTGTGCTATCCAGGAATTGTGTGGGTTTTCACTTGATTTCAAGGCCAACACTGATGCTGAATACTGGAGGCTTGCGCGTGACTGCCATCCCACAAAATAGGAGTGTTTCATGTGACTCTTCTTTTATAAGATTGTGCCTTGCATTTTGTAGGGTTACTGCCTTGTATTCAGTAAGGGGTTCTTTTTGCACTGTGTCGGTGCTATAAAACTTCTGAATGAAGATGTTTGTTCAAAAGTTTCTGTGGGCTGTGTTAGTACCTGCGAGTTTGGGCCCCAGAGACCAGCCAGCGTCAGGTACCTTATGATTACACGTATGCAAACATGTAAGAGGAAAAAAATCCCCCCAAACTGATCTGCTCCTGTTTTGTCCCACCTCTCCTGGCAGCCGGGTGCAGGAACGCTGCCTACGCCGCTGTGGCGGGTGATCCACCAGGAAGTGACGCGTGACGATGATTAACACTGGGCAGCCAGAACAGGACGTTCGGATCACGAAGGAACACGAACTTTCCCACCTTTTATTTTTTACTTTTTTTTTAATCTGCTATTGTTTAAAACTAACCTGTTGCTTTCTTAGCTGGTGTAATTTTTCTAGAGGAATGTGAATTCCGTTATTTTAACTTCGCAGCAAGGTAACGAGTAATTATAACAATTTCATAATGATGAGGAATCAAAACATATTTAAGATGAGGAATTTTGCCCCAACAAGGGGGCAAAATGTGTCAGTAAGGTAGAGAGTAGTAACGTATTCACTGTCAGGTAACTGAGCTGAAAGCAAGTCTCTGTTTATGCTTTGTTTTCGTATTGGTGGATTGGCTCCTGATTTTCTACCTTACACTCACTGACATGTTAAGCTAGATGAGTTTGTTTGGCAGTTAACTCCCTGTTTTCCATCACTTTGGAATATGGATGTTCATAGTGCTCTTAGGAAAAGCCTATTTCAAAGAAGGATTTCCCCATTCTTAATTAACTTTGCAGTGAAAATCACTACTTATTTATTTGCAACTCCTGTTCATCTGTATGCACTACTTTTCTCTTAAAAAAAAAAAAAAGGCATATTTGTATGCCTTTTCACTTTGTATCTTTGCAGGTGCTTCACTGTTAAATGCTTCTGTTGGAATGCATGTAAAAATCAAGGAGGGAAAAAAACCTTGTATTTGTTTTATAATGATCTCTGGCTCCACATTTAAAATGTGGCTCACGCTGAGCAGTTAATTTTTACTTCATTTTTGTCAGCAACAGGACCATTTTTATGTAACATTGATACAGCAGGACTAAAGTGATAGCATTTCTCTAGTTCGGAGATGCTGTAGTCATTGGACAATAAATTTGTAAAGTGAAAGTTGTGTGTTTATGAACTTTGTAGTTTCAGCTCTAAGTTGTGATTTAATGGCATTATCTCTAAAGTAGTGTGACCTGCCCCTTCTTAGCTTTGTGTGGTAGGTGATTTCCCTGCCCCATTTTGTGGGGGACTCCTGCCCATGCAGTGATATGGCTGCTACTACTTTGTTATCAAATCAGTCGGTGCAGTGTATTGTTGGGGGGTAAACAAAGACTGAAAGGCTGAATGACATGCCCAGGAACATGCTGGCAGGGGAGAATTCAGGCATCAAGGCCTGGTCGACAGAAGATGATGGGAATGGAAGACATCTGTTCTGCCTTGGTACAGAGTAAACAACCATTGTGAGATGAGGAAGGATGGGTGTCTGTCCGGAGGTAAGACGTGTGGCACAGACTTAAGTGACCTGTCTGGAGTTACAAAGGGGGAAGGCTGAGACAGTTCCATATTTTGAACTAATGTCTTAGTCCCTGGTATCTGGGACTCATGACCTGGATCCATAAAATAAGCAGTATTTCACCGCATTGTTTGTTTTGTTTGGTAAGGTATTTCCTCTCTGTTTTCCCCTGCCAGAATATTATTTCCTGGCAAGTATTGCAGGCACAGAAACCAGTATCATAACTGCTTGTCAGCACTGGCTACTGTTGCAGGAAGAGAGTGGTACTGGTAGCTATGGGAGGAAAGAAAGCATATATAGTAGCAACCAGTGCCTGAGATGGGCTGACTGGAGGCTCTTCTGGTTCCGTGGATCTGATTGAATGTGGCTTGCCAGAGCAAGGCACTCTCAGGTGTTGATGGTCAGTGTTACCTCTCCCAGCTTTGCAAGCTGGGTGTTAATGAAGACAGTCCACTTTACACCACTGTGCCTGTGCTGAGGAGGGGGCAACCTCTGGCTTGCTGCTCCCCGACTGCCTCAGGTGACCGTCCCAGCCTCTTTGTGCCTGGGCTGGGCTGCTCCTGTGGGAGACTGCAGCCACCTTCCTGCGGGACTCCTCCTGCCTCCTCCTAACTCTGTGTCCTCCAGCGCTCCCTGCTCAGCCATGGCTCACCTCATCGCCTCCCAGGAACTCTTCAGGGAAAGGCTTCTCAAGGAGGATGGCGCTTTCTCATTATTAACTTAATCAGCTTGTATTTATTCAGCTGAGAGGCTGGATTGTAATAAACGCTTAGAAGACTTCAGCAGAAATGCTGTCGACTCAAATGCAATAAGAAGAGCTGATTGCTTATGGGCAATAACTATCTATGGCATAAATTATTTACAGGGTGGTTAAATTGTCAGAGCTCTTGAAAGAGAATGGGAAGTTAGTTGTGTCCTACAGCAGGGCTGGCTTGTTCAGCCTTGCAGGGAGAGAGGTAGAGCCAAACACAGCAAACACGATTCATTTGAACAAAACTAGTGTGGGTACTCACTTCTAATCCATACAGAGTTTCTCCTGTCACACCCTGGCTGTTCACGGCCATCCCGACTTCACAGGTTGGTTTTTGGTAGTTTTTGCTGGAGCAGCAGTGCTCACTTCCCATCCTTAACTCTGGTGGGGAGCTGCTGTGAGAAGTGTTGTATTTTCAGAGCAGACTGCATGTCCATGACAAAGCACAGTTTTACGTATTTGGGTCCCTAACGTGTGCATGACTGCCTGTACTAATAATATATTGAGCTTAGTGGAACTATGTGTGCATGTGGTCTTTATGTGTATGTGCTGCATGTAAAACACAGCCTGCACTTAAGTATCTTCTAGGATTTGGTCTGCATGTAGTTAATCAGTTTGGAAAGTACTTGGTAAATGTACAAAGCGTTGTGGTTTGTCAGAACACTGATGTGACTATACTGTGAGACAGGGTAATGACAAGGTCATTCTTTGAAAATCAAGGTGTTTAGCATCCTGCCTGTGTGCTTTGTGACTGATGGGGTGGAGAGCTTAAAAAACTGTTCATAGCTCTGTGAGATGGTTTGAGAAACTACAACATTGGAGAGTTTTAAATCTGTACAGAAGAGAAATTACTTTTATAGAATCATAGAATTGCTTAGCTTGGAAGGGACCTTTCAGATCATCGAGTCCAACCATCAGCCTAGCACTGACAAAAACCATCACTAAACCATATTGCTAATGCTATGTCTACCTGTCTTTTAAATACCTCTAGGGATGGCGATTCCACCACTTCCCTGGGCAGCATGTTAAACATGTTATGAACATGCTTCTAATGGTTCTTGAGGTATTTGAGGAAAATACAGTGATTCCCCCTGCCCTATTGAACAAGATATAGCTATGTAACAAAGTTCTACATAAATGTTTTCAGGTTGTTTTTAGATGGTCTTATACTGTACTTTAGTGTCCGGAAAGCATAACTAAGCAGTTACATCATATTTTCTGACATGACTAGTACTGTATTGGTAACCACAACATCCCATTAACTGTTTAGCTAATCTAGAGTACTTCCTAAAGAGGAAAGGGTTATGTGCATAAATATTTTCCTTAACTGCGCAAAACACAGTTGCCTCTATAAAGAAAACAAATGCCATGAATGCATAGCCAAAAATTGAAAGTGCATGTAAGTTACTTAAAGGTTAAGGCAGCCAAGTGCTGTCCAGGAATAGGGCTCACATGAGTATTTTACAAAGCACCTTCTACTTGAAGCGCTTCAGCCTTCACAGGGTGCTGCTGCCTCTCTCTGCAGGGTCTGGAAACCTGTCACCTTTCCCCTCCTTTTGGAGAACATAACACCTTCTGCGTTAAATAATGAGACACACTCTTTGGATGCCCATTCGGAAAAGGGTTTGGAGATTTGACCCAGAGCACAGAAGGCTGCATACTATGGGAGCAAGGGCAGCATCAAGGGATCCAGGGCTTTGGTGGATTACGTGACTGGTAGTATCGCTCACTGAAACTTTAATCTCCTGTTTTGAAGCTGGAATAAAACAATGAAACAAAAAGCTTACACTAATGAGTTATTTTTAATTATCTCTTTTTTTTTTTTTTCTTTTGCATTGAGAGGGTGCTGTGCAAAATAATATACAGCACTTCAGTTTGGATGTTTCTGAACAGAAGAATACATACACCAAGGTTAAACAAAGCTTGCTATTGAAACGAGACAGCTGTAATATTAAAACTTTGAGGAAGAATTTGTGCTGTGATGAGCTATGACAGAAATGTTTTTTGACTTCTGTGACAAAACCGAACATACTTTTTGAAATAACGTCCAAGGCATTACTGCTTTTGCAACGGTAATGCCTCAGATAAGGCAAAAGGAGGTAAAGTATTGCTACAGAAGGGAACGATGTGAGAAGGAGCATCCCAAAAGTTAAGAAGAGTAGTTATAGGACATAATAGCTGCATGTGCTTAATACAAGCTAAAAAATAGCTTGGGGAAGTCTTCCCAGTTCCATTCTTATAATAACAAGGCTGATGCCTCAATCTTACTTCCTCTTTATCTGCTGAGGGTCTAAAGGTTGTCTGGAAGAAATGAGCCCAGCCTAGGAGGCTAGCTCTGGGAGCCTGGGATAAGAAGGACAAAAGAGAGAAAAATTGAGCCCAGGTGATGTGGAGAAATTGGGTGAGGAGTTTCTACTGAGCTTACTGTTCGAGCTTGAGTCTTCTATATATTGCGATGCAGATTCAGCAAACTGGGGCGGCTGCCTGTGGAAGTCCACTCAGCTGCTGCAGAAGTGTGTTGTGACTGATTGTGAGGGGTGGGGGGCAGGCACCAGCTTTTGCTGTCCCTCTCATCAGAGGCGACTGGGCAGCTAAGACCATGTCCCTCCCCTGCTGCCCTGCCGGTGTGCTGCCTGGGAGCCGGTGATTTCCTTTAACTTTTAAGTTTAAATGCATTCTTTCTGTTTAGCTGAGCTCTCCTGCATCATCTGAAAAAACACCGTCGTGCAGCTCTGTGGGGAAAGTCTGGCCTCTGAGGTGGCAATTAGGCATTTTACTGGCTTCAGCAAAGTCTTTGAATGCCTCTCTGAACAAAGCCAAGATAAGCATTCTCGTAATAAAGTGAGCTGAAATTTACTTTGGTACCTCCTCCGCTCGTGTTTTCTGAAAGTGTAAAATAAACCTTGTAAAGATGCACAATGTAATAAACCCCAAACCCTTATTGACCCGTATCTAGCAAGTTCTCTGGTGTCTATAATCATAGAATTGTTTGGGTTGAAAGGGGCCTTAAAGACCAACCAGTTCCAACCCCCCTGCTATGATCAGGGACACCTCCCACTAGACCAAGTTGCTCAAAGACCCATCCAACCTGGCCTTGAACACTTCCAGGGATGGAGCCTCAACAACTTCTCTGGTAAACCTGTTCCAGTGTCTCACCACCCTCAAAGTAAAGAATTTCTTCCTAATATCTAATCTAAATCTCCCCTCTTTCAGTTTAAAACCGTTACCCCTCGTCCTATCACTACGCTCCCTTATAAAGAATCCCTCCCCATTTTGTAGGCGCCCTTCAGATACTGGTAGGCTGCTATAAGGTGGTCTTCTCTTCTCCAGGCTGAACAACCCCAACTCTCTCAGCCTGTCTTCATAGGAGAGGTGCTCCAGCCCTCGGATCATCTTCGTGGCCCTCCTCTGGACCCCTTCCAACAGGTCCATGTCCTTCCTGTGCTGAGGACTCCAAAGCTGAATGCAGCTTGGTAATATTCGATGGCGTATGCTGAGGACCGAGAATAGCAGAGAAATGAGCTTTTGGTGGTTTGCTCTGACTATTCCTCATCCTGAGGTTTACTAGTCACAGTTAATGCTATTCATCATCGACTTTTCTTTAACAGTTCATTCACAAATCTGACATCAAGTTGTTAGTTTTGAGAATCAGCCTCCTCTAGTTTGTACATAATACATCCAGTGACACTTAGCATTGCTTAAAAAGCCAAACTTAAATATTTCAGTGAAGTATTTCTAAGCTATGGGAAAGACAGCAATGTAACTCATCATTTAAAAACTGTTTTAAATAATCTTGTGCTTGGAGTTATGTGCTCTACTGACCTTTTCGTAGTTATTGCTACATTATTAGCCATTACTAGAAAGTCTTTTAAATATCACAGTAATATTTTTTTTCATACTAGAAAGCTTTTCTCAAAGAGTTTCAATGAATTTATGCCTTACAGAGGACACAAAATGAGATTAGCAAACTTTGTAGAGCATTAGTGTAGCGTAAAAGATTTAAAGTTTTAATTACAGAAAAGAATTAGTTTCTATAAACCACAATTGAAGAATTTCTTAGAATTCAAATTAGGTTTCACATTAATTTGATAAAACTCAAATAAAATAGACATGTCAGCAATAAAAACAAAAAGAAAGAGAAGACCGTGATCAGATGATTTTTCAGATACTAAACCCAACATTATTCCAAATTCATCAACTACTCGGTGGCTTTGAAAATTGTGCTATGAAATGTTGATTGAAGTATTAAGGGCTCAACAAGTAATGCTGCATTAAATACTGGGAGGTTTTTGTTGTTGTGGGTTTATGTGTGTTTTTTCTTGTTTGTTTTAGGTTTGTTTGGTTTGGGTTTTGGTGTTGTTTTTTTCTGAAATGAATTGAATAGGTACCATTTGCTGAGAAAAAGTGATTTTATTGCTTAAGTTTTCTGAGTCTATCCAACACTTTTCTTGACAGGCAAGTTTTCTAGGAAGTGTCAGGCTTGATTGAGGTCCATCTGTGTTAGATAATTCCTGTCCCTTGACTGTGAAACATCATTCATTCCTGCTCTGTGGCTGCCCTGGAGTCCTTTCTTCATTTTGTAGTTGACTATACTGGTATTGTTTTCTCCTGCCCCTTGGGATTAAGTTATAAACCTTTATATTAATTTCCATTCCATGGGAAGTTCCTTATAAACATTATTTGATCCTTTTTTTTTCGCTGCCAAGAAAGAATATTTTGCAAATGGGCAAGTCACCTCTGCAGCAAAGAGCAAGGCTACTCTTAAACCCAACGAGTTGGTCACTCTACCATCCAGCCTTCCTTAGCAAACAGTCTCTATCATGGTCGGTATAATGTTTAGTAATTAATCAGTAATTTAAAAGAGATTAAAAAATCCACAATAATTCTGGGTGCTCCCTCTTCTTCTCTCTTCTTTTTAAATACAGCCTTTATGATGTAGCTGTGCTGAACATGTTTAATCTGCAATAGAGGTCTCTATGCAAAGTTGTCTGAGCCACGCAGCTTATAGGTGTCAGTCTGCAGCAGATCCCAGACTTGGGCTGCCCTCCAGCAGCCTCCCCTTCCTCCTAAAGCTGATGTGTCAGCAGTGGTAGGCTTGATTTCTGAATTAATTAGGTGTTCTGCTACTGGGCCTGTGGGGTGAGCTGAATTAATGAATTAATAATTTTGTGATTTCTGCGGAGGAAAGAAGGTGATGTTTTGGCAGTCCAGCAAGTTTTTTTATTTTTATTTCTGGCAAGATTAAATTACTTGAGTGGATGGCGAGAAAAGCACTGTTGTTGGGTAACTATCGTGTAACTACAATTTTTTGGTGAATTTTTCTGAATTAAGTTTTTCTTTCTAGTTCTTTTCCCTTTCTACAGTAGGGTTTATTTTAGAGAGTTTTTCAGTGGCTGTTCTAGTGGAGATTTGATTTTTATATGGTTTAATTTAGTTGCAAAAACTTCAATACTAAAAAAAAGCCTTTTTTTTTTTTCTTTTTGTCCCTCTTCCTGTTGTTGTTTTTTATATTCTTTACACAAGGACCCAGTGTCTGCTTTTTTTAAGCAGCAAGAACAGGGTGAAACACAAAGGGCTTAGGGCGTTTTCAGCCTGGCAGGAGAGAGATGGGGGGGTGTCAGGGAAGGATGGGCTGTTGGGACAGCAGGTATCTCGTTGGTGTGGCTTGAGGGTGTTGCAGTGGAGAAGCTGGATGTGGCCATGGGCCTTCTACTCTGGACCCCATTTTCATGTTGTTTTCAGAATGGAGAAATGGGTGTAGGCATAGGGTAACAAAGACTAAATCACGACTGCACATCTGAAGACCTGTTTAGTATATATGTGCGCCTGTAGGAATACATAGTACAAAGCTAAGGAAATAGGGAGCAACGGCAAAGTGGTGTGATGTACAATTATTACAGTTTATTTTGGAAAGTGTACATCTCTTTCATGTTCCTGTACGGCCATCCCAGACTTTTAAAGTAAGGGTTTTTTAACTGTTACACATGCTATATTGTTTAGATCTTTCATTTTCACAACCAAGTGGCTAGAGTGCTGCAAGAAACATACCAAACAGGCTTTCAGTTACGTTCACCTCACTGTAAATTTCTTCCATTCCTAGCAGGTTGCCCACTGTAAGAATAAGAGCAAATATCTTGCATTTGAATCCCTTAGCGTAAAATCAGCCCTTTTAAGCGCAGCTAGACGGCAGCTTCATTTGCTGGGGTTGGCCATACGTCCAGTAAGGCTGCATGTTGAATCCCATGGAGTAAATGAAGATTGATC
Organism: Dromas ardeola; assembly: GCA_013398915.1. NCBI lineage: Eukaryota > Metazoa > Chordata > Aves > Charadriiformes > Dromadidae > Dromas > Dromas ardeola. The sequence continues at coordinate 346,118 of VYZM01005197.1, forward strand.
TTTATTTGTTAAAGTTTCAATGGTGTCTCTTTTTTTTCCTGCCACCCAGCTGAACTGGGGTGAACTGCCTGACTTTATATGGATGTATTTTGTGGAGAAGACCATAGTCTTCACTTCTAGATTGAGCCTTTATTACAGAGGTTTTACAAGGAGGAGTAAAAACAGGAGGAAGCCCTGGAGGATGCAGTGAAAGAGAGGATGATCACGAAGGAAGTTTATTCTGAAAGAAAAAGGTGCCAGGTAGTCCTGTCTGGGCAGGACTGGGATGGAAATCACCTTGCTTGGCTTCCTGTATTACAATTTTGTTCATTGAGTGGCAAGCTGTTGTCAACTTGTGAAGTAGCCATGCTGGCAGGTTAAAAATAATCAGGAAATACATCAGGAATTTATTGCGATGGTAGTTTATTTGAATATAAATCATTAATGAAATCAGCAATTCTTAAACTTGTTTTTCTGCTTTTCAAGTGCCTTTTTTTTTGAGGCAGGAGTCCTGCTTTTTCAGGCTCAGCATTCAAAGCGTAAGTCTTAAAATACTGCATTTCTGCCAAGGCTTATGGCCTTTTCTTGGGAATGGTGGCATTGGATTGAAGTGTTTTTTCCACTGACTTACAGTATGTTTTTCCATATGGCCCAGGTTATCTTTCTATTTCTGTTTATTAAGCGAGCAATAATGTTGAGGCATCATTTAGGGAAGCTGAAAACCAGGTGAACTGCCTGAATAGAAAATTGGTCTGGACCCTTAAGGTATTTGTTTGGTTTTCATGGCTGGTGCCTGTTATTGCCAGCAATGGTTACATGGCCTTTAGTTGACCTCCTTCATTTCTCTGAAGGTTGTTTTTAGACTGTTTTCTGTACTGATATAAGAGGAAGTTCCTGAAGAAGTTTACATGATTTACATTGTGCTACATATCCCTCCTCGTTTCATTTCCCTAAAGCTCAGACGAAAAGTATGTGACCTCATGGGGTGCAAATAACTTGCAGACCTTGTGAATCAGCAGCAAGTTAAATGTATGCTAACATTTCTTAAATAGATGCAGATACCTCTTTTAGGTCTAAACATAGGAAGCTTGGGTGTCTAATGAAGTACATGACTTTTATGCAGACAGTTGTTTACATAATACGGTATAAAAAAATTTATAAGTTATGTGGGTACCATTTCAGCAAAGTAGGTTAGCACATGCCGAAATCCAGCTATTCAAGTAGTACCTATGCTTCAGCATACGGTTAGCTGGGTGTTCTTGACTTCTCAGTCAAGGGCTAAAGAATTTTGAGCCATTTTTTTAAATTTGAAAAGAATCTGTGTGACTCGAGACTTAGTTGTGCTTTATGAATTCTTTTAGGTTTATTCTTGATGTCTTATTATTAAGTACTGCTTGTGTGTGGTGATTTTTTTTTTCCCTTGTGCAGTTATTATCTGAACATTGCCAGTCTTGTGTCTTAGTCGATAACTGATACTTTGTCATTGAGCAGACTTGTTCCTGGACAGTTGGTAACAAGTCATTTGTTCTCTGAAGTGATTGAAGTTATTTGGACTTGTCTGTTTAATTTCTTTTGGGTGGACAGGAAAGGTGTGTTGGGTGATCCTTCACTGGAGTTCCTCTATGAATTGCTTGACACTAGGAAACATCGAATACTGCCTAAAGTCTGCTGAGGCGTATTTCCGTCTGCTCTGGGCTTTTGATAGTGATGAAAACCAGTATATAACCAGAGGATATCTTTCTGGCTCTGTATCAGAGGATATTGGTGGTGTGAATTTGTGCTAAGCTGCTTTGTCTCAGCAAAACTGTTTCTGAGGCACAATGTAAACCCAGAGAAAAGTGGGCATCCTGGGGTTTCCCCAGATAACTTCTAAAGAGACGAACTCCAGAGGACTTTGCCTGTTAGCGTTACAGTCTGGCAGGGGTCAGACAGCTCTCGGTGGTTTTTGGCAAGCATGGAAAAGAAGCTCTCAGGAAGGGAAGAACTGTCCCAGCCTGGGGTATACTGATGGATGTTTCATAGTCAAACGGTTTCTTTTGAACGTTTGTGTCTGGAGTAGTTTCACCAGGGCACTGAAGCTGTTCACAAACTTACAGTGTCTGTGGTATTCATCCTTATCCCATATTGTTGTATGTCTGCAGGTCTGATAGAGCTAGATTGCACCCTAAATGCCTGTGGGTCACATAGCTGCATCAATAGCATGAAGTTTTTCTTGTTTGCCTTATGTGTGTAGCCCTTGGCTTTGCATCTTTTTTTTTTTCCCTAACATGTTAATATCTCATTGTGTAAACAAGCTGTAGGGAGAAGGAAAGTTGTGCTCTGCTGTCAGAAACCTTGATGGGAGCTACTGTCTTAGGGAGACATGCGCAACAGGAATGACAGGAATGACTTGCTAGAGAAGTGCTGCAGGGCAGGAAAGGTAACAGCAGCGCTAATGGCTTTATTCTGGTCATGGCACATGCTGTGTGGCACTGGATCTTGCATCCTTCAGCGGGGCAACTGTTCATGAGGTACATGGCCATGTTCACCCAAATCTTAGTCAACCAAGGCTGAAAACTTTTAACAGCAGTTTTATTAACCGCCTCACATTCAAAACCAGTTGCCTTAAACTCTCAGTGCATTGGCTGGGATCTCTTGCACAGACCTCTCTCCCTTGTACGTCTCCTCCAGTGGTCAAGCCTTTTGAAGTGCTATGTTGAATTCTGACAAGAAAAGTCATAGGCCAATCTGTTTGCAAATATGTGAGGTACCAGGTGTGATTTTAGTATTGTCCAGTTTCTTCTCTGTACTGTTAGTTTTTCAGCAAACAGAAGACCTGCAGGATTTATTAAATAATCCTTAGCAAAGATTCATGTCTGAAATTGTATTTTGAGAACTTCAGATTGCATTCTCATCTCTGTATGTGAAAGTACTCTTTTCTGTATGATAGGAGAGAATCTTGTCTTACCACCTACTTGTTCAAATTTCTCATTGAAAACAATCAGTGTGATAAAATATGAAGCAAATGACTGTTACAAGAAGAAAGCAAAGGAGTAACTAGGAAGATCTGTATCGAGAACTTTCTGAGATAAAATTTTATGTTGAATTTGTCTTTGGAGAAAGTTTCTTTGAAAGACCTTACTAAAAGAACTCTTTTTTGTGAGAAATTAAAATGGTAAATGCTTGCAGGAAGCCATGCTGTCACACCTCAAACGTATCACAAAGTGATTTGATAACAGGTGAATAGGTTTTAAGTTCTATCTCTATCTTAGCATTGCATTGTAGGAGCATGGAGAGAAGCCATCGGAGGATAAAATGAATATCTGCCATAAGTAATAATTTTCATTTTGCTTCATCAAACAAAGCACTAATTAGATGCAATCTAAAAGACATGATTCTCTTATTCTCATGGTAGCTTTTTGTTTCTTCTAACCCCAACTATGTACTTGAATTGATTACAGTAGAGCAAGAACAGCTATGGTAATGCTAATCATATCTTACTACTTTTAAACCCAGTAGTACTCATGTGACAGAAATCCTGCATTTATTCAGTCTGCCTCCTCAAGATTTAGTTCACGTAACAATTTGTAATATGTTTACCCAGGGAAGTATGACAACTTGAAATACACAGTTCCAAGATAAAAATACCGCCCCCCCCCACGGCCCCCCACCTCCAGTCCCATTCTGGTTATTCTGTGCCTATTTACTGATTCACTATTATAGAATTTAATAGAAAAGAAATTGTTTCAAACACCCGTCTTGCAAAATCTCAGTGAATGCAGGGGAGAGAGAAGTCGGCTCACTATAGATTGTGTAAAATTAATCATATCTGTAGCCTGTGGATTTAGAAGGTTGTAGGTTCAAGACATTCTGATAATGTGAGATGGAAAAAATAATGTACAAAACCAAAAAGTTAAAAAGCAATTGTTTTGTATATAAAACATGAATAGAGAATACTCTTAACTTCATTCCTAGTTCTTGCTGCATGAAAACTTTGCTGTTATGTCCAGAGAAACTTAGTGACTGTGTCATCCTAAACAGAAGTTTTTCTCTACTATCTTGTCTTTCCAGAAAGTGAGCAATATTCTTAAAGTTGTGAAGTCATTGATTTAGCGGGAAAAAGGGAAGACTCAGTGGGACATACAGTTTTAAAATACATTAGAAGGTGGAGTTCTTGAAAAGGGAGGAAGGGCGGGTTGACAGTTTTGAACTTTCTGTAATCCTTTGATTGGAGGTTACTTTGATGTTTGAAGTTGGCAACAGTGTCTCCAGGATGAGCAGACTGGTTTTAAAGGGATTAATTTATGTGACAAGTAGCTAATATTGAAGATTGATTCTGTGCTGGATTTATGCATTTGTTGATGTATTAATTCTGACAAGTCTTTAAACAAAAACACTAACCGGCTAAAAAGCTTTTCATCCTTATTTAAACTCCCAGAGACTTTAAAGTGGCTTTCTCGGTGAGTGGCTTCACAACATGTAAAAGGAAAACCAGTGTGCTAAGAAAGGAGGTATTTTTAATGCTAACAGAAGAGTCAAATTAAAAAGAAAAAAAAAAACCAGCCTGAAACTGCACAGCATTATTAAATTGTCCAAATGTAGGTCTGGCAGCTCACAACCGCAGCCAAGTTTTAAATTCCTTAAATTAAAAAAATGTTTATGACGAGTGTGCTGATGTACACCAAACTCGACAGCTCTTCTGTAGCGAGCGATAGATGGTAAAGCCAATGCTGTAGGGCGTTCTTTGGGATAGAGCTGAATTAACCAAAAAATATTCCTTCCCTCTTCTGCAGGATAGGCCTGCACAGCTCCTGCCCTCTTACGTTTTTCAACTGGGCTATTTTAATTTCTACATGCACGCTGATATTCAGCTGGTTACAAGTGTCTAATTATTGTGATTATATGCGTGCCGACTTCATCACTTTTTTTTTTTTCTAATGGAGCTGGCAGTGCAAGAGAAGCTTGGCATTTTATCTACTGTATAATTTGCTTGGTTTTATGCTTAGTGTAACAGCTTGCTGAATGAGTGTCGGAGAGAGACATAGATAAACAACAAGGGGAGGGTGAGCACGCAGACATGCGGGTCCGGAGTGGTCATTGCACGTATCTGAGAAGACCTATCAAACAGGTGTTGGGAAGGCCAAAAAAGTGTGGGGAAATTCAGAAGTAACTTCTGCTGCTCGCACAAATGCACCTATTGGCACCTGCGTCTTCAGATTTTATCCCCAGGAGGTAATTTCTCTGTGGGTGAATGACATCTGCTACTCGAAGAGGCCCCCGCGGTGGCCGGGTGTGTGCTCAACTGTGGGTGTTTCCTCACGGGTACAGCAATTCCTGGAGGCAGCTCCACGGGATGTGCGGAGGCGCGTGGGGGGGAACTTCCATTCCTGGAGCTCATGTGCCACCATCCGTCATTTCTGGGCTGGAGGCAGCCAGGGACAGTGGTGTTACTCCACGAGCAGGACCTGGCTGCTAGCCTGCCACCAGTAATTTATTGGAGGCTGTCGCCATGTTCGTTTTAACAGCTTTCTTCTCTAGCAGATACCGGATGAGAGGTAAGCACTAGATGCCAAAGGCTCTGGCTTTGGTTCCAGGCCCCACAGACAGCTTGTGACCTGTCTCATTGATAGATGGGGACGTACTAGAAGCAACTCGGGTCAGACCAGATGTTAATCCCAGTCAGTGCCTCAAATAGGTGTGGGGGTTCTCCATGGCCATGCTTGCTGCTGCCACCCTTGCTCATGCTTTGGGGAGCCTCCCTGCCGGTTCTCCACCGATCGGACTCCTCATCCACCTTCCCCTGCATACACCGAGGCTGCGGCGTGATGCATGGAGATCCGGGTTGTCTCAAGACTTGGCCAAGTTTTTTCCAGCACGAATCGTGACAGGCAAGAATTCTGTGTGGATCAACCTACTCCTCGAGAAGCTGGCTTAGTCGCTGGCATGGTGTCTGTGGCAGGCCAGGGGGCAACTTCCATGACCCGTGCTAAATGCTTTTATACGCTGCTTGGGTGGTTCAGTAGTGCTTGGGTGCTTCTGTACTGGACCATGCTCTAAAACAGCCTCCCAAGGGCTGTTAACGATCAAGTGATGGTAGAGGACTTGGAGAAAACAGCACTCTTTTTGCCCACTCTTTTGGGGCATGTCCCTTGTAGATGGGCTACATCAGAGTAGATGAAGCTGTGCAAGGAGCCTTCTTTCTCTCACCAAAGAAAAGTAAAGATTTCAAACCTGTGCAGCAGGACCTCCTGAATTCTGTTTCTCCACTTGACCTTTTTCTGGATTTTGAACTGAAAAGTTTGTGATGTTTGTGGTTGTTCTTAAAGCCGTGGCTTGGTTTTATTTGTGTTCTGATTTTATAGCTTTTCACGTGAACTTTGGTAGCATATCCAGGTTTTTCTTTGCAAGCTTGAGATCTGTGCTCAGGTGGTTTGGGAGAGTAAAATGGGCTCTGATATTACTCTGATATTGACATCAGGATGTGGGATTTACAAAAACCACTAGCTATTACAAGGCCTGGCAGTAAAATGGTGAAAGGTAGCTTAACGTGCCTTTGCAATTCAGCCTGAAGTGAGCTCATGGAAATTTGCAGTTACCTCTAAAAGGTCACCAGGTTGCAGTAGGCACCATTGGCTTGTGGTAATAGTGCAGTTTATTCATACTTTGTTCTTTTGGAAATTTTAGCATTGCAACAGGAAATGAATGTTTTCTTATCTAAAATAGAAAAAAACTCAACCCAATCATTTGGGAAGTATTCTTAAAATGAGAATTCTGAAATGCTGTTGGGGAGGCATTGAAATGTTGAATTTCAATAATGGTGTGCAATACTTTTTTTGTTTTTAATGAATACTTTAAAGTACTAAATAGAACTAAGGCACATGTCTACTCCTGTGAATAGAGAGATAGAGGGCAAAACAATTGACATAGAAATGTCAATGACATTTTAGTTTAAAATGCCTGCATGTCTCTACATGTTTCCATGAAATGCTGAGCTCATGACAAAATGTTTTAGTGTAGGTTTTTTTTTTTTTCTTTTTTGGTAAAGTATTCATTTGAAGTATTTTTAACAGTCAGTCTCTTTTTCTCTCCTGCCCCTTCCTCTTTTTTTTGTTTTTTTTTGTCTGCCATATGCTGCATGTATTCTTGCAAGATCTCTGGGGATAGATGATATCTAAATATACTTTTTCTCAGTTTTATCACAATGTGGCTCTGATCCTGATTGGGACTCGAATGATCATCAGGATAAAAATGTTAAGGAATATGATGCCATTTGTGAAGTGGACTCTTTATGAATGTGGGAGGTGCTTTGAGCCTTCCACAGAATCAGCATTTCTCCAAAATGTCCCGGTATTTCAGCTGAATAAGGTACCAGCCAAAACCATGAGATATTTCATATATATGGTATATTCTCATGTTCTGCTGTGAGTTGTACATCCCCTGAATAAGGGTTTCAAGACAGACAGATACATGTTTGGACTGCATTAAAAAATCTAAAGTTGAAATAAGGAAAAGAGAACTTAAAGAAATATGATAAACACATCCAAACTGCTTTTTAAAATTTCTTCCGTACCAATAAAAGCAGTTTCTCCCATTACGTACAGTCTCTAAGTATCTCTGCCGTGTTTCAATGCTGGCACGTTGAAGGAGCTGTGTCTGCAGGAAGTGTTTGGTTTAATGGAGACTGCCCCATATGTTTGCGCTGTGCTGTGTTTTGATCTCGAGTAGGACCTGTGGCCGCGGTGGGTCCCTGAAAGCAGGTGAGCAGGAGTCATGAACTGAGGCAGCAGTCGGAATTGCTGGGTGAAATCAGAACAGTGCACGTACGCTGCCTGGGTATTTCCTGGGTAGATAAGAGTAAGCAGGACATTGGACTGAGCTCTCTTCTGTCCTGGTCTGAAAAACCCCAAGATTTTTCAGTATGTTCTGGTCTTCTGTCATTTTTAATTATAATGGGGTCTGGAAATCCAAAAGTAATTATCCCGTGTATTCAATGTAATGGGTGGGGATTCTTGGCCAAGCCTAGACCATGCTAGCTTGGATACTAGAAGCTGTATAGTGTCGAAAGGAGGAGGTGATAGCAGCAAATAGTGGCTTCATAGTACCATAGCTGGGCTGCTCTAGTTCAGGTTTTTCTACGTGCGATCTAGACATAACTACATATTGCCCAAGGCACTATCCCTTTCAAAAGCTTTAAAATAGGCAAAGAAAGGAAAGATTATGACACCCTTTGTAGCTTGTTCCCTAATCAATCAGTACATGAAGGACATGGTTGTAAATAAAGTAATGCAGAAAACTATAAGCCTCTTGACAGAGTGGTGTGGATAGTAGTTAGGGGAATGGCAAGCAAGTTTCCTTTGTCCTCTTGTTTTTGGGGGTGTGCTGCAAATTATAGGCTAAGGGAAGGAGAGCTTTCTCTGTGAGATCCCAAATGCAGACAAAACCGGTTTAAAATCTAGACTATGCTTATTGCAGCAGGATGGAGGGAAGCGCAGTATGTACCTAGCCTTATGACTGATTTTGTAGCATTTCTATGGATGCAGGAGCACTTATATCTGGCAATTGTGTTTGAGAATGCACAGTAACCTTTCTTTTGCAGGACTAATAGGAGATGGACTAATAAGAAACAGAAGTCTACTTGCACTTATTAGATGAGCATGATTTTCCCCTTCTTTACCACCTCGCCTTTTTACTTCCTCTGTTAGTGAATGTGAACTATTTTGGATTTGTAGGTGTTTATTTCATTATGTTACAGTTTCCTGGCAGCAGTTTATTCTGCAGCAGAGGAATCTAGAAGTGTAGGTTTTTGTTTTAAATATTAGTAATTAATAAATAAATAAAAATTATTAATTTCTTTTTAAGTACACATTAATTCAATGTAGAGTTCTGGGCTTAGTATTTATATAAAGTAAACAATAACTTCCAGTTTGGGAATGTTATTGTTCATGTTGCTGCAACTTACTGGAAGAAATAAGACCAGACTTACTGACTCATTTTAAGGATATTTTGATTTCTTTTTTCTAAGTTGAGCAACTGTTGAGGGGTTTTTTTGTTGTTGTTGTTGATTATCTTCTATTACTGCTCACATCTTACTTGGCAGCAAATTCTGTGTCCCTTACATATCATGCTGTTCTCGATCCGTTGCTTTGTGGGTGGGTGTTTTTTGCTAGCCATTTTTTTCATGGCTCATACTAAATCTTTTTCCATCGTTACATCTACCTTTCTTCATCTTCCCAGTGAGATGCGTTAGTGGGAACACTCTTGTATAACTGAAACAGGATATAGAAGTTTGCTTTTTATACTTATCTGGCATGAATTCCGTAGATTCAGGAGGCAGTCTGTGAGAACTGAATGCACTGCTGGACCTACCCGCATAAAGCTGGGGCTAGTTACACCTACAGACCTGCAAAGTCTCAGGTGTCTAGTAGGATTGCACAAGAATTTAGCAATTCCTCTGGAATTCCTCTGGATAGTCGTAAGAAAGACAGCCAGATAGCAATAAGAAAGGCCAGTGAGTGAGGAGTTAAGAACTCTGGGCATGTAAGTAGAAATTAGGTGTCTGGGTTTTGTCGTGCAAGAAAATCCAGGCATTATAGTGGCATTAATAAAATTCACTTTTACTAATTTTTACTAAACCTCACATTTTCTCAGTGAAATCTGTGATTGTGGCATTTCAACTGTATAACATATTATTAACTGGACGAGTGCTACATGCCCTTTTTGCTCTGCCACTTTGAGGAGAAGGTGTGCCGGATGTGGCTGCCCTGAGCCCAGGCCCAGAACTTGTTCCTGCAGAGATTCTCGGTGCCTTTGAGACTTGCTCAGAGCGAGGAGGCGTAATGTGGTTTAAAACAAACAAAGCAACTCTCATTCCCCACCCAAAAAGTGGAGCTCTTCTGGTTTTGTCACGGTATAGGAACATTTAACTGAAAAGTTAGTGCAACTGCAAACTTAAAGTCTTCTGGCTAGTTATACGATATGACTACCTATTTGAATTAGCTCTTGTGGAAGAAGAGAGAGACACATGTATCAAAATCTTTTAAAATATTGATGAATTAAAGAAACCCTTGCAAGAGATGACTGGTTCACTGAGTCCAGTTCCTGCTGTTGCAGGCACCCCACATCATGTAATAATGCTCATATATTAACCACACTCCATCTTTAGGGTTCTTGCCTCTGCTGCACCCATCTGATGTCTTGCTTTCCTGGTGGTGAGGAACCTTCCAGTTTCTGACAGAGTAGTTGTCATAAGTTTAGCCATACTTGGTTCTTGTACCAGTTAAAATCATTGTAAATTTAAGTAGTTCTTGTCTTTTTCAAGATTTACTGAATCAGTAAGAGGGACACTTACAGTCCCCTCAGAACGCAGATACACTGAGCTCTTTCTGGTGTCCTGTCACACGAGTAGTTGCCTCTCCCCTCGACCATTTACTGGTGAGGAGTTTAGACTTAATGCTGAGGATTTTTGTCTCAGCATCCTAGGTGAAATGTTGACTTGTCTAGTAGTCTGGTCTTTGTATAATGCTCGTTTTGGACCTTGTAGCTAGTTTTCTACCCACCTTTAAGTTCTTATTTCCCACCTCCGGTGTCCTAAGCAACGCCGATGCACGCTGTAGGGTAGTCAGCTGTGTTAGAGCTAACATACTTCCTTCATCTAGAAAATGAGCTGCTATGTTGAGAAAGAATGTCATGTTGGTCTGATATATTTTTCTTTTTGGTGCTGGCAAACTGATGTTGTGTTTTATTCTGTTTTCCTTTAGCCTCTTTCTTTAATTATGCCTCCCTTTACAATGTGTTCCAATGCCATATGTTTCTACTGAGGTGATTTTTATGAGCAGTAGTTGCCTAGATGACTTGTTTTGGTTTGCCACTTCCTCAGCCTGTTTGGTTTTTTTCTTTTTTTTTCTTGAAATCTAGTTACTGTATTTGTTGAATGTTTTCAGATCATATACTGCTTTATACGTATTAGTTTCATTAAAGTCCTTGCATCTAGCCCTGCAATTTCATTTGCCAGTTCTTTAAGAATCCATGGATGGAGATTATTGAGGTTTTTCTAGCTTTGAGTGGATTAAGCTCTGAGTTTTGCTTCTGTTTTCATGCTCTCTGCCTTACAGGCATCTTGGATTTCCCAGGCTGTAAAATAAGAAAGTTAATTCCATTTGGAGACTGTTGAAAGTTGCCTGTAAGGCATGTTGATGTCGGATGCTCTGCACAGGTGTTGTGGAATGCTGAAGTGAAATTTTCGTTTAATTGTTTAAGGATAGTGATGCTACGGAAAAGCCTAAAACTGTGTCTTGATTTCTTTTTTCACCCCAGTGGAGTATTTCTCCAGCTCCTCTACACCGTTCGTTCATTCTGGCTGGGAGTGGCAGTAATTCCTCTTCCCAGTGCTCGTGATGTACTCTCTGACAGTGATTATTCAGTGATGCACCATCCGACAGGCAGCCCTTCCAGGCACCTCATCCTTTTGCCCAGGAGGATGGTTGTGCTTGTGCTGCTGTTGTGCTGAACTCTGTCAATAAGAGAGGAAGGAATTTCTCTGCCACCCCTTGGGATTTGGCAAGGACAAAAGAGGCAGAAGCACATGGGTGGGTAATGAAATGTGGTATTTCCCAACAGATGATAGGCCCCAAAAGACACTCTCTGAATGTGGGTAGTAAAGCCAGGAGTGGGTTAGACGTGAATGATGGAAAGAGCCAGACTGACTCACTTTGGTAAGTTTAAATGGTTTGTGCAGTTTCCAGTTCACAGCGTGTTAAAAGTCTATTCATATTCATAAACAGCATTTCCCCAGCTAGTGAGGTGAGTGAACCCATCTTGCCTCTGGTTTCACTGGGGAACTGTAGAGTGGACAAGAACAGGTAAGAAGATAAAGCCACCACAAAAAAAAAGTGTATTTGAGGAAGGGTTGTGACTTTTGCGTGGTGGTTCTGTCACTGACAATTTCTCTTAAAATAAAAACATTTTTTAAAAAAATTGAAGCTCAGCAGATGACCACGTAATCTGTTGTTGAGACTGTAAAGATGGAGGCTGAAGGGACTTCTGGAAGAACTTGACACACCCTGACAGGGAAACGGTACAGCGCGTTTCTCCTTTCCTCGGGTCCCGCCTTCCCTTCCATCTGCCCTCCCCAAACCCTAGAGAGCAGATACAAACCTCATTGAATTCAGGCTGTTGTTTGCAGAGGGAGGCTGGAGGGCTTTGAGTAAGTATGATTTTTGAAGCTCATGAAGCATCAACTCTCTAGCAGTGGAGTTTTCCTCTTTCTTTTTCCTCGTGAATTCCTCTGGGGGCTTGGACTGAATCTTAAAAACTTTACAATTTTAGAATTTAAGATGTTAAAATGTAGAGTTTTAGTATCAGCAGAAGTGAGGAGGTAAGGGCTATCGTTCTGAACAGGAGAATTTATGCAGTGGGGATGATGCTATTGCTTAAACAACTGCCTGCCCCTAGACCCTTCTGTTTGGATTGCTGTTGGAGAGGCTTATTTGACCCTAATGTTTTCTGTCACTGCCAAGCCAACTTCTTTTAGCCTTTCACAGAGCAGAAAAGGAAAGCCTTGCTCACATTTTGAGGAGTATTTGAAACCTACCGTTGCCTCAAGCTTTAGCTTCCTGTGCTGTGCGGTAGAGTGTCTGATAATGAAAGATGAAAGCTTTCTATTTTTGTCTTGTGAATGTAGCTCATGTTTCATGGGCCAGATTGGTTGATTTTTGTGTGTTCCTTTTCAGTGCCGCCTTTATCTTGGGGAAGGAGGGAGTAGCGACTTCACTGAGATGCTAAATTTAGAGCGGTTAGAGAAAGTGAGGATGTGTATCTGAGGTCTTTCCAGCTTTTCAGACTTGAGGCACCTGAAGAGGCTGATACGTGACCAAGTATGTCAAGTTGAAAGGACGGTGCCTGGGCAACAAAAACGCCCTCGTCCTTCACCCCAGTGAATATCACAAGTGGCAAATCTGTACACCCTGTGACACATAAAGACAATCTTTCTCTGTTTGTCATTTGGAGTATACACTGCAGAGATAGCTGTCAGTGGTGTGTTCTGATCTAGACAAACTCAAAATACACATTTTAAAAAATTACGTTTGATTCTGGGTGTGTTTTAATTCTGTCTGCTGTTATATCAAAACTTAATACAATAATTTTTATTTACATAACGTTATTCTCAAAGATGAGGGACAGCAGATTTGTGGTTTTTTTCTACCTATGCAAAGTACAGAGATGATGTTAAATGGAAAGGGGAGAGTGCAAAAAGAAGACCTAGAGGAGAGGCCATGATGTTCTGTGCCTTGGATGTCACGTATTTTCTGCCTTAGATTTATTGGGGAAACTTGGTTATCTGAACTGTAGTTATCCAAGTGCTTTTACTGTATAGGAACGAAATATGTTTTGTATTTTCTTTCTCTAAGACCTATAGCCTAGCTGTAGAATTAATGCTTTTTCATTATAGTTGTATGTATTTTGTCATTCTCCCACCTCACTTTGCTCTCAGATGTTGATATTTCCACATTCTTTTTTAGGATGATGGATACCTTCATTAAAAACATGTCTACACAAGTATTGCAGAATGAAATACCATGTGTATTCACAGTATTTTCCTGCTGTAGGAATTTTTCTGCAGACACAGAAGCCTGCATAATTGTGTGTCCAGTCTGAAGTATTTCAGAGCAGATGCCACCCGTGTTCTGCAGGAGGCCGTACTCCAGGATGCAGTTCGATCTGCAAACCCCAACCAAGAAGTTCTATGGCTCAGCCTTCCCTCTTTTTCCCCCTCAGCTGTTCAATGCTATTTCTTTCCAACCTGCCAGTGTAACTCCTCAGCAAGTGTGAGCTGCAGGAGAAAATAACTGCCTAGGTTGTTCTGGCAGAACTCAGGTTAGGTGACTGCTTCTGGATTTCACCTGCTTCTGAGCACTGGCACACCTGGATGGCATTTCACACTGAGGATGGCTAAGATCCCCTGCAAAATACTGCTGTTTTCATTACAAAACAGTTAGAGTTGTCAACATTTATAGCAGGTGATGGTTTTTGTGATGATACGCTTAAACTACAGCTTCAGAGTCAGAATGGCTAAGATGTCCTGTACCATGCTGCCCTGTTCATTATGAACTGGCTAGCATTGTTAGTGTATTTACAGTAGGTTGTTCTTTTTTTTGTGATGTCATTATCCAAACTACTGTCTTGTGGAGCCAGATGTCAAGTCTTTAAAAATCGCCTTGGTGCTGCTGAGAGAAGGCAGCAGCTTCCAGGTCAATCTGCTGGGTTGCAGGTGTGTGTGAGAAGGGTTCAGTTTGCGTCTGCTTTCATAGAGCTTTCATATAATTTCTTGCCAGGCCCTGCATGTGTAGTACGGAAAGAAGCGCTCAGCTGCTTGGGCAGCCTTTCCTGCTGAGAGAGGTGTTCCTCTGGAAAAAGCTGCATCTGACATGAAAGCATCTGAGAAGGCTTTATTCAGCTTCGTAAGTGTACCTGGTTTTCTAGAAAGCAAGAGCTGCATTAGGGCACACACAGTCGTCAGAGTTTTCCTTGCTTTGAGTAAGGGAGGAGATCCACAGTGATTTTTTTTTGTCTGTTTCTGTGAAAAGCTCCCAGGTTAGGAAGATGAGAATAGAGAACAAATGATGAACAGTGATGCTTTGTACGAGAGCTAACTTCATGTTTGCTCTGCAATATGAGCTTAGTGCTTGTTTTTACCTGGTTATGAAAACCCAAGGATTCTTAACATTTTGCTATTTCATACTTGTAAGATAGCATCAAGGGCATCTTACAGGGTATCCTTTTGATCCTGCTTGTTATAATTCAAGGTACTGTATTCAAAAGACATATAAAAGTACATTTTAATCCAAATCAAAATGACAAAAAGGAGTACGTGTTAAAGAGCTGCATTTGGGGTATGCTCGAAGCTTGTTTTCTGAGTGCTCTGAGACAGAACAGGTGGTTGCTGTTAGACGAGACCCTTGCACACTGATTCCCCGCCTCTCCCCAGCAGTTTAGGAAGCTCCTGTACCCTGGTATGATACACACTTGAATTGGCACCGTGGTAAGCAATACAGGTTACGTGTAAGTCATTGATGGGAGCTTCAAGCACAAGTGCTGTGGCTTGTGTGGAGGACGCAAATAAAGGAGGCCCTTTGCCCTTCTCCAGAGGGACCGTGTTCACGAGTGTGCACACATGCTTGCATCTTCACAAGGAATTGTCTCAGTGAAAGGAATTGCAGAAAGCTGACTAGATGTCTGGCTAAACAGTTACTGAATCTGGTTAAACTGTTGCAGGTGGATCACTCACAAAAATAATCAGTTGTTTTCACAGAGGCAGTTATGTCGTCTGCCCTGCTTGTTTAGTGGGAGACAGGGAGTTGTTTCGCAGTGCATTGCAGGCTGGTTTTGTCCAGCTTCTTACCTGCAGCTGTTACTTTTCCACATGTGCAAATTTTTTCAACACTGCTGGAACTAAATGGGTTTTTTTTAGTCTTAAATGAAATATGTCCACAATTAAAAAAAAAAAATCCTCAGTGAGCCACGTTCCTGGTGGCTACGGGATTGCTGGAGAATGGCCAGTGGGGCTCGCTGACTGAAGGTAAGAATTGGAAAGTGGCACCGTGTAAGTCTAGAAATGGGAAATACTGGTACTTGGCTACACATGGCCAGAACCACTTTGTGAGCAGAGTCTGAGCACCATAAAACAGCTGGTGGCACGTCTCTATTTGAAAGGTGGTTTTGTCTTACAATCCACAGCCACGCTCCATGAATTACAGAGCAAACTTCAATTAATGTTTGCATTTTGTTTGGTAGGTGGCTCTTTTTTAACGTTGCTCGGGATAATTTGTAATCTTCCCTTTTTCCTGTCTTCCTTCCCTCTGACGGTATGTGGTGCAGTTATTTCTCTGCAGTCTTACTGTTTTCTGTCGGCTTTCTTCTTGTTTCCTGCTTGCTGCTTAGGGCCGTAGGGAAGGGGATTCAGCTCCTCCACCTTTATGCTGTGTCAGTGACTGAAGCTGCCTCTTCAGAGAGGAGCAAGGAAGGGAAACTGTAATGGTATCTATAAACTCAGAAGTCAGCAAGGTCCCATGCTGCGTCAGTGTGACATTTCCATTGTTAAAAGGGGTTTCCCAGGGTGGGGAAGAGCCCTGCTGGAGTCAGGTTTAGAAACAAAAAGGGCTGTGTAAAATCAAAGGTGAATTCTTAGCAATCAATACCTGTTTGTTAATGGTTCCACCTTTATGACAAGGTAGATTTGTGGAGAGAGGGAATGACTACAGGAATCAACTGGGAATTACTTTAAGTGGAAACACCCGCAATCATTAATGAGTTTTCAGTGTAACATGTCTTTATTAAAGAAAGCATCTTCCTTTTTCTTTTTTTTCCTAAGCGGCAATAATAATGAGCAGCAGTACTTGCATAGTCTAAACAAAGGCAAAAACCATGTCCAGCAGTAAAATTACTGCTTTGTTTTTATATTTTGGTTTTTTTGGTTAGTTTTTTTCAGTGACACCACTGATCCTGTTTGGTATTGCGAATCTCCATTGCTGTTTAAATGTTTTCCCATAGAACTGAGAGAGAAATCATGACAGTTTATCAAAAATTAATGCATGAAAAAATTGAAACGTGTAAGACTATTGGAAGACCGATTGTAAGACCATTTAATATAAGACCATTGGAAGCAGATCCAGATTGAGGGATGGTGCTGCCTGGGATACTGGTGCTCTCTCTGTAGGAAGGAGATTTTGTTGCTGCCCTATTGAGGAGTGAGGTTTTCTAGAAGTTGTCAAGTTTTTGAAATAAGTTTTGCATTCTGTAATGCACAGTCGCAAAAAGAGAAGAACTGAAACATTCTGATGATAACATTGTATAGTTCATAGAGGCACTTTATTTAATATCCTTGCTTAGCAAATGTAATTGTTGCTGATGAAAATTGGGAAGTTAATATTTACATGACCCAAGGCAAACAACTTCGAAACAAGCCTGTTCCTGAAGTTTTCAGTTTTAGCAGATGCCTCGTTTCAGACAAAACTTCAAATACCTATGACTCCCGGCCACCAACTAGAAGTGTTTTGTTTTTCCTAAGGGTACAAAACAATTTCTTTTGTATTTTGGGCAGTGAGTCATGGCTGAAAAGCATGTCAGGAGTGCTTCTAAAGGTAAATTAGCGATTCTGTGGGCAACATCTGGAGTTGAAGCACTGTTAGTTATTTGTGGGGATGGACTCTGGTTTGCTGTCATGGATTTACTCATAACAGATGACCAAGTGGTTCATAAGGTTTATTCTGCTGTTGTCTTTGACCTCCT
The DNA here is from genome assembly GCA_013398915.1 of Dromas ardeola. NCBI lineage: Eukaryota > Metazoa > Chordata > Aves > Charadriiformes > Dromadidae > Dromas > Dromas ardeola. The sequence continues at coordinate 363,359 of VYZM01005197.1, forward strand.
CTGGAGTCACTGTTGACAAAGAACTGTGAGCTTCCACAGTTTGATACTGGTTACAGGTGGATAAGTCTGTTGAAGGTTACGATTTAATGAGGCATGGGATTTTGCAATGAGCTGATAAGGTCTGGCTTGATTCAGCATGTTCTCCTGTAGTGCACGTACCAGGATTTGCAAAACGCTCAGGCCACTGTTGCCTCCACAGTGCTCTGTCATACAGTCTTGAGGGGTGAGTGGGGTGTCCAACGTCTCCAGCAGGCTAGCTCAGGATCCGTCCCATCAGTTACTGTCTGTGTGCTTTCTGACTTCTCACTGCATTTAAGGTAAAATGAAAGTGCGCTACCTTCACTGCGAGCTATCCCGAGAACAGCTCGGCCTCATGAAGTTACAGATGTTTTTAAAAATAAAAAGACCTATTTCCTTGGCAGTAAGGAAGGGGATGGCAGTGGTTACTCTAGCACGGTAGCTGTGGATGTGGGAGGCAAGCGTTGCTCTTGCCTGCTCTTCCAGGTGAAACACTTCTGCCTGTGCGCAGTTGGCAGCAGCAGTCGCTGATTCGAGCTGCCTTGCCTGCCTGCAGGTCTGAAGTTGTTTCTTCCTGTATCGGACTGAGTTTTATGCTCAGGGTTAGGTATTCTGGCTGCACATGCGCGACTGCCTCTCTGTGCTACCCTCAAGCCCAGAGGTGAGTGGAGCATTTCGCTTCCCGAGCTGCCGCACATGGAGTTTCTCTGGTTTTGGTAGCCTCTGTATGCAAAGGTGGGGGGATTCGCACAACTGATTCCAAGTCAGGGGTGGAAGAGCGTAGCTGATAGCTGGCATATCTTTGTAACTTCTCCCTTCTCGGGGGCAGCTCTTCTTTGCTCAGGGCAGCAGGCATCAAACAAGCAAAAGGATGGAAGTTACCTGGCCTCCAGAGTGCAAGTATTTCACCGTTTGTGGGGAGGCTGGGCAAGTGACTAAGTTCCCTGGCGTCTCCTTCCTCAGAGGCATGGATTTGATACCGCGAAGGGTGTGGACTGCAGATGACTTCTCCAGTGACTGTGCTTGTCTGCTGAAGGTGTTGTAGATGGAAGATAAATTGCTCATCATTGCAGTCTGACAGCTGCCTAGAGAGCAGAGTAGGATTAATTCCTGAAGTTCTTCCTTAACTGTTTCATTTACCTGGGTGGATGTTCACTACTGAGTTTCTAACTCCTTCACAGTGTTGAATAGTAATATAATTATCTGTCTTGTTCATTTTGTGTATGCTTAGCATCCTAAATAATACAGCTATTATATTGTTATTTATATCTCTTAGGAAAAAATCTGGATTGTTAAAATAAGCTGATAATGCAGTTTTACTGTATTTGGTAGAGGCTGTTGCCTTAGGGTATGGCTTATCTCATTAACCAGCCATGAAAACCTTGCAGTTTTCCATCTTTGCTCTTCATCAGGTATATTACCATTCATATTATGTATCTATGGTTTGTTCAGAGCAGTAGTGAGTAGCGTATTTGTGTATTTACACAAGGCTTCTCTCTGATGATTGCAGACTCTGGAGTTGAGTCCGCATGTGTTAATGTACAGCTGCTCTGTAATTAAGTAAGAAAATGCCCTATTCATTCGGCAGGGAGGTTTTCTTACCTTCTATTGTGCCATTCAGTTACCTATTGAGGGGTTAGCCTGTGAATGTGCTGTAATAACAAACAGGCTGTTGGAAAAGCAGGTATCAAAACAATAGCCTGAAATAAAATACCTTCTGGAGGCATCTCAAGGGTGGTTAATAGACAATTCCTGAGCTTTTAGCTGTTAAAAGTCTGCTCTGAGCTCCAGCCAGGTTACAACACATGTTTTGTCTGGCAGTAGTATGGATCAGTGAGACAAAGGGTTATGGACAGTTAAAAAAATCCTTTCTGACAGAGTTCGGACCCTTGTTTTGGGAAAGCTGTTGAGAGACCATGCAGGAGGTAGGATTTCTCCTGAGTCTCCAGCACAGGAGTTTGATAGTCACTTAGGTAAGTGGGGTTTGCAGTATGTATTTGTTGTTTCAAACTCATATTCCTCTAGTTCTTATTTTCTACGGATAAAATTCAATATTAGTTGGAGAAGGCTGTTTAGCCACTCTATTTAGCATGGCCACAGCCTTCCAGGAGGGAGAAGGCTTGGGTCCAGGGAGAGGGCCCGGGGAGCTGTGGGCACCACGGAACTGGGACAGGGTCTGAGCAGGAGCAGGCAGGGACCCAGGGATAAGCTTGGGAGCTCGGAGGCGTGCGCTGTCAAGGGCTGGAGTGCCACCCCAATGTGCAGACTCAGAATGGTGACACTCTGGCCACCTTTGCTATTTTCATTAAAATCGTATGTGGTGCTTTGCGAGTGTATAAAAAAGAGACTCTGGAGAACGCTGAGTATTAAAATGTCTAGTTTTAGGTTGTAATTCAGTAGAGTATTTTTCTGAAGAGAAGAGTCAGTTGGGTTTTCTTGGGTGTCTGGTTTATTTGGGACTTGAAAGGGAAAATTATTTTATAAAATGAAACCGTATTACTGTGTACAGTTCTGAGACAGATGCTGTATGTTGTCATGTTGCTTTCATTGGAAAGCAAACATAAATACAGCTACAGCACTGTTAAATGCTGTGACTAACCTACGATACTCTAGTACATACTGTTTAAGATTTTATGCTGCCAAGAATGTTATTTTCTGCAGAAAGAACATTTGCTGCAATTTTATTTTAGTAATCTGTAAGGAGTTGCTAAATGTATATGACAAATGGATTGCTACCTGCAGTATTGTGAAGAATATTGTAAGAAAATCTTGATAACGTTTTCTGCTCCTTTAGTGCCAAAGTAGTCCTGGGGAAAAATGTCCGTATGCCCCTTTGTGTATTTTCTCCCTCCAGTGTATACCTGTATGCATGTATCTCTATAAGGAAAAAAAAAAAAAAAACAAAGCTGAAAAACATCTTTACTTCATTTTCCTATGTTTAATTGCTGATTACTTTAGAAGTAAGAGGACCGTGAGGTCTTATGTTTTCATGTTTTCCCTTTCTATTTCACCAGCTGAATAGCTAATCTATAGTTCTCTTTGTATTAGAGTGTTTTTTTCTTCTGTTACTCTTAAGTAGATACAATGTCTGTGGAGGTTATCACGTAGGTGACCTCTGCTTTTTAATTTGCAGGCAAAACAAACTTTTGTGTGAGCATAGTCAAGACTAAGTTTTTTCTGATTATGGTTTATTTTTTTAAAAAACAGCATGAACCTTTTAGAAGACTGCCTTAAGTGTGAATGTACTTATCTTGGCAGATGTGATAGCTAAATGTAAGCTGAAAGGGCTCTTTGGAAACCACTTGTGTATCTGCAGACAGCAGGAAGTGCCAGAATTATAGCCAACTTGACCGAAATGACATGGGTTGTGTATGTTAGGGCATATGAACGAAGCATGCTGCCAGCTTAATTTGCCCAAACTGAGTGCTGATTTTACAGTCAACTCATTCCTTTGCTTCAATGTTCTTCAGATAGCTTTTTAATTCTGTGAATTAGCATCAATACACGTGGGAGGACGTTTTCTTTGGATCCCGTGCTAAATTATTCGGAACCGTGTAGAAGCCCTGACAGTGAGAGGAGTTGAATGTCTGTCTCCTCATCTGTCCTGTTAATGGGCTTTTTCACTGTGTATTTTTGCACCTATTTGAAGCAGGGATATTATTCTTGCAATTATTGTTCAAGCTCTTTGACTGTGCTGATGAGCAGTTATGCAACATGTCTGAGTTCCTTCCTTTTTCCCAAGAGCGGGCGAGGACCGGCGGGACAAGTATTCACTTCTACGTGCAAGTTAATTCTTGAACTGAAATTCAGAGCCTGGGCTAGAGATGCTCTGAACAGATCCCTGATTAAATGAGGATGAGGGGCTGCTAGCTATTAAAAGAATGGATGCTGTGTTGCTAGCACAGTGTCAGGAGAGCTGGATTTCTGGTGCTTCTGAAAAGTTGAGTGCAAATTCATGTAACATTTTCGTCTTTCATCCATTGTAGGAAGTGGTGACCTTTTTTTAAAAATTATTATTTATTTAAGGTTAATCAGCCCAAATGGCACTGATTGTTCTAGTGTAATGGTTAAACAAATATATGAAGCTTTGTGTGTGAAATTGTTACTCTGCTGCTCAGTGCCTCAGCGATCTGCCGTACCAGCTTCCAGCATCTGTTTCTCCTTCAGGGACCTCCACCATGCCTGTGGCGCTGCCCCTTGAATGTGGAGCAGCTTTGCCAGGTTTATCAACGAAACATCTCCAAATGAGGTGTCTGCGTCTGGTAGGATGCTTGGGGGTGAACTGCCAGGTGGTAATTACCGGAGCCAAGGGCTGCCGGGGCTGGGTCTATATACCTAAATCACAAAAGTCATCCAGCTGTGGTGCATCACTGGCTTGTTTAGATGCTTAATTGCATTGCCCTCCCTCTTTTGCTCTTTCCTACAATAATAATACCCATCTTATGTCTGATTCTTTCTAAAGAAGTTAGGCTAGAATTCTCTTCTCTCTTTGGAGATTTGTCCTGTTGACAAAAAGTAAAAGGGTGACAATTAAAATCATGGAACTTGTCCAGCTTTGAGGGAAGGCTGTCCTTCCAATATGAGATGACCAGCAAGCTCTGGCTTTTAGGAAGTTTCCATTTCTGTTGGCCACCTGTCCTCTGGCAGAGGTTACCGCTCTCATGGCCGGGTCAATGGCATGGACGTGGGCATGCACACCTGCATGGGGTGCTGGAGAACTGATTCCGTGTGCGCGAGCCACCCGAGCAGCTGTGTGGCATTGCGAGTGCTGTGTAGCAGGGTGGGATCGGGGGGAGCTGGGCTCAGCCTCTCGGGGATAGCCCTGTGGTTATGTTGGATTAGCCGCAGTACGCAGCTGCATTGTAAGATGGCATTTTGGCACGTGTGTGGAGGCTTTGCGCTTGTAATTGATTTCCCTCACTTGCTTTCCTGCTTCATGTAAGTGACCTAGAACATGGGGTGTCGAGGCTGACTCAGTGCTCCTTGCGTTGCAAGCAGTTTGATGTATTATTACAGGGTATGAATTTACTTCCCTTTTTCTTAATTTGGAGATTTTTCATCTTGGGTTGAGTGATTTGGATTTCCTGCTGCTTATCAATGGTTTAGTGGATGTAGTCGGATCTTGGAAGACAGCAGTTCGTACACATAAACAAGGAAGAAAGAGGAGATGGATCCTGCTTCTGGTGCTGGTGGATCATCTTCAAATATTTCTGCTTGACTATGTGGTTAGAAAAAAAGGCACCATGTATTTGTGTGACTGTTGTGAAGCTTGCTGTCTTTTTACTTAGTATCCCAAATTGTGTGTAGCTTCCCCCGGTCCCTGCCGCCTTCCCTGCCCAGCCCCCCAGGCCTGCTTTACTCAACAACTAGGATAAGACAGAGATGACTGTTCAACTCCAGACTTTTTTTTTTTTTTATGTGCTTGTGTGTGTGTTTTAGATTTGCTGATTGCATTTTGATAACAAAATTAACTTCTGAAGCTATACCCGAAATGTACCAGTTCTGTGGACTGGTGAGATAGCATTAACTGTAATTTTTTTTGTTTGTTTTTTTTTTTTTAAGGCATTAGCTTTAAGTCTTATTCTTTCCTTCATAGTTTTCAGAGAGCTTCATTTGCTTTAGTTCCAAAAGATTTCTCTCTTCTTGAGGAATTAGCAAATTAAACACAGAAGACAACAATATGGTTTTGTTGTTTCTTTAAAATTGTTGGTTACCTTGTATTTGTAGTCTCTCTGTGGTTATTTGTTGCTGTGAAACAGAAAATAATACTTGAATTAATGCTTCATTACAAAAGCGGTACTAAGTCAGCTAAATCACAGGAGTATATGCATTGCAAGGGATGGTATTTTGAACTAATAATCTGGAATAGGACAGCACTGTCTTGTTTAAAGGAAGTGTGGTTCTGCAGCCGACTATACATTTGCTGCTGGAAAGGGGTATGTTTATAACATCAACAGAGTGGATTTAGAGAATCAAAACGTGTTCCATGGTAAAAGTGACCTGGAAAGAAACATTTTCATACAGTTTTATGTTGTCGGTGTTTTTCATTCATTACATGTACACATATCCCTGGCTGAGATATTCTTTTGTCTTGTTTGTTGGTTTCAGGAGCTTCCTGGCTTTTCCATAAGAATTATTTCGTGTCCCAGATCTGCCAATTATGAGCTTCTCAAGCTATGGGCGCAGGAGCAGAGGGGTGAACCTCCAGGCAGAAACCTGGTGCAAATAGCTCTGAAGCAGCTGCAGACAAAAGGGCAGGCTGTGCATATGATAACATAAGAATTGAGTGCATTGGGACTGAGATGTAGGCATATGAAAGGTGACAAATATAGCCCAGGGTAAACTTGCCTTTGGGAGAGCGCTCAGTCCCTAGTAAGAGTCAGGTTTTCACAGCTTTTAAATCAGGACAGCTTGACTTGGCACAGATTAACCCTTTTCTGAACCCCTGTCCTTAGTCTCTGCAACCCATACATGTTTGGGTTTCTCTGTTCAGGTTATCTGTTTCCGCTTGGGGGGAAAAAAAAAGCAAAACGGTGAAATGTTGAAGGTATGGTGCATTTCTCATGGATTTCCAGGCCTGTGGTGGTCCAAATGAAACCATGGCTCTGAAAGGGTGCTGGAAATCTGGAGATCATGGTCACATCTACTGTAGGTATACATGAACTCAGTCGCCAGAGTCAAACATGGCTTGCATGAGTTGCATGTCAGGAAGCGTAGCATGTCTCAAGCGTGTTGGTTTGCCGAGCGTGAGCAGAGCAGCTATCATTTTTAGGCAGTAGAGCAGCCCAGGCTTTCCAGAAGCATTTGACTTGCTGTGTATGACTGCAATCTTTCTTGTTTCTACCTAGACCAAATCTTCCAGAGACACAATTGAAAAGGTTGGTCAGCCTCAGCCTAATTTTTCTTCTTCCAAGTTGTTCTTCAGTATCTGCATGTTGCCAACAAGTAGCAACTTCAGACACTATAAATAAAAACCACTGTCCTTACTGATGAAGTAAGTTTGTGTGGGATGTTGTAGTCTTTGGACTGGTAATGCAGCCTTCCAGAAGCAAAAACTTGGCAAAGACTAGAAATTGTGTGAAGAGGAAAAATTCAAGTCCTCGAAATCGAATTATCTTGACATTTGTCACTTCTATAGTGTTTTTGCTTTGCATTAAAACCTCTTCCCAGTTTGATTGGAGGGAAGTATCCACTTCACGTTCCCTTCTCCAGGAATGATACCCAGATTATGAGAGTTGAGGCTTGGCACTGTCCTGGTTGTGTCTTACATCCCATCTCCATGTGGTGACCTCACTTTTTCAAGGTTGCTAAGCCTGTTTGTTTGTGGCGGCCCTGCTAGGCTGTTGCAGCATTGGCCCTGTGCAGGGCTTCTGGAAGCCTGTGGCTTTAACCCCTTAGGAGAGAGCATTATTGAGTACCACTGTTTCCAGACAGCTGTGATTCATTCAGCATGTGTTTATAGGAACAAGATCATTACAACCAGGGTCAGATCATAAATTATGAACCTTGAGGAGGAGGACGACAAAGTTGTGTTTCCCTAGCTAATTTACTGGGATTCAGAGACTTCATAGAATTAATTGATTTGTGCCATGAGTGGGTCAATGATGTACTTTGAAAGCTCTTATGGATTTTCATGCAGCTCCAGGGAAAATGGAACTGCCCCCCCTACCACTGTTGGATATTTTAAAGCAAAATTCTTCCAACTTTTTATTAGCAACCGTAACAGACGCTCAGTTTCCGAAACTTCTCTGAGGCGTCAGATTGAGGAGCTGAAGTTACAGGCCCCATGCTGATATTGTTGGATGAAGCGCTGTGGTCTTTGTCATGCAAAAAGTGGGTGTAAGGATATATTAATATTAACTTAAGCCCCTGGTATTTATCATCTTTTCTTGAAAGGGTTAAACCTACTTGCTTCTGTGATCTGCATTTTTGAATTAGGGCCTTAATCACCTGGCTGTGTACGGTAATAGCTTTTAGGGTGGCAGTGGCCTCATTAAAAATGTACTTCATGATCATGATAACGTGATTTTTTTTTTTTATTATTTCTTTTAAATGTATTGGGTAGTGAGTGCCCTTGATTTTTTTTTAGCTTGAGCAAAGTAATCTCTCCAGGAGCTTCATTTTCTCAGCCTGGAGTAGATGTCAGTAGAGGGTCCCATTGTTTGCATCTCCCTTGACCACTACTTTAGGAGAAATCTATACCTGAGAACAGAAGATCTCTTAAGTTCTCATCTAATTTATGACCAAGAGGGAAGTAGTGGCCCTTTCAGAATTGGTGGGATCTCTGCAATGCAACTGAATTTGAGAAGTCAAAATTCCACCTCAGACAAGTTGATGTGGATGCCGCCTTCTTCTTGTCTTCATTTCTTGGTGCACTTGCTGTGTGAGAAGTGCTGGGATTTAGGAAAGGGAAAGAGAAGACATCTGTAACCAGTTTGCAAGAAAATAAAAAATGGGAGTGTAGACAAATTGAGTGATCACAGGACCCTGAAATAGAAGAAATGGAAGATAAAACAAGGCTGTGGGTGTTGTTTCAGTGCTGCAATTATGGTGGGAGGTTTTGGGTTTTGATGGCTGTGATTTGCTGACATCATTAATGCTCTCATCTGAATAATGAAGTTAATAGTCCAATAATGTGAGTGTTTGTGTGTGGGCAGAGTTCAAATCTTCAATGTATCTGATGTTCTGTTGGGTGCAATTTTCTGCATACCTGCTAACAAGACCATGATCGTTCATTTATAGTGTGTTTGGGAGCTTATCTGTGTAATTCAAAAACTTTACAGTGATTTCTTTAAAGTTCTGATTTTACTTGTACAAACTTCTGTGTTGATATAAGTATCAAAGCTCAACAAAAGGAAAAGAAAACATATTTAGAACTTAAAGAAATGAAGGGTCTTGAGAAGAGATGATAAGCTGTAAGCAGATTGAAAAGTCGTGATTACATACATTGATCAGCCATTTACGCAGCACAAGTGAATGGTATTTTCTGAATTATGTGAGAAGACCAACGAAATTGGCTGAATCCAGGTGAGCTTATTTTAGTAGTTGACGGGTGATGTATAACTCCAGCAATAGTTAATCAATGTTATTGTGAACTTGATTAGGCGAAGGATGATAGTCACATTAGAAGAAAATTTAGCTAAACTGGTGTGTGTGTATTAATACCGTACTTTATAGTTGGCATAAACTTAAAATTGTGCTTGTAAGCCTTGCTCTTACAAACCAAACTTAGATGGACTGTCCTTTAACCAAACTAAAACTTCACTCGTGAGATCTTGCACTACCTAAACTAAGTATTAAAATCCCACCTGAAGTTAATAGGTGACGAGGAAAGGCAACAGTAGCAACTGGATGGAATCCACCCTGGAAACTAAACGTTTGTAGTTGTTTTTTGAAGGATAAGTAGTAGTACATTGTTGTGAAATATAGTTACCAACATTTGGTTTTGGTTTTGCAGTAAAAAAAGCCTGTTCACCAACATCAAGAATCTTAGAAACCACAGCTTAAAAAAAAAAAAAGAAAAAAATAACTGCAATACTTCTTTGAGGTGGTTCAAGATGATTTTAGCGTGGGTTTTGTCTCACTTACCTTGGCTTTGAAGCCATGATGGGGCTAAAGTTGTGTTTAAGGGTCTCTCCATAGTAGGCTGAAAGCCTTTGGGGTTTTGGTTTTTTTAGGAACTGCCTACTTAAGAACATAATAAAGACACAAATTGTGTGTGTAAACACCCTGTGTCAGAGTCAAAAAGGTAAAGCATGGAAAAGATACAGCATGAAAAATTTTCTCTATGATGTGTTGAATTTCAGCTGAAGGCTTCTCAGCTTTATTAAAAGCAGTACATCTCCAGTGGTAGGAGAGCGAGTGGGTTTTCAGCCATGCTTTTGAATAGGTAGAGATAACAGGCCTGAGGACCCTGTGCTGAAAGGCATCCTGGCTTCTTAAAGTTTTGTCTGTAATAATTTTTCTCTATTTTTGTCACAAGTGGAGCTGTGTTGATGGCAAGAGGATGGTGGTGCTTGAGAAAATGGAAGCCTAGAAAAGGGCATGCTATAATCTGCATCCATGCTTCAGTCAGGATACCTTCTGACTTGTCTTTTCTTATTCAAGGAAGCCTTAAATTTCCTTAAAACCAGGATACTTCAGTAGTGTGGAGCTCAGTCAATCCTGAAAGACCTGCCCGTGGGATGGGGAAGTTGTTAGGCAGTTAGCTCACCTAGAGCACCATGTTCCTGTGCCTCCGCTGATAGCTGGGCCATATTGGCTGCTAAGCTGACCTAAGTTTGTTGCGATCAGACATTTGCCTGCATAAGAGGCTACCTTTGGCTGTGCTGGGCCCATTTGGTGGAACATGGGGCTTAGGCCATGGGGGAGCTGGTCTCATCACAATGCAAACTCTGCCATCAAGCTGCTGAGACATGTAGGTGCTCGCCTTCCCTTCTTATCTGTGGTCCTGTACCAGCTTTTCCTCTGTTAGAAGTCCCTTTAAAAACAAAACATTGATGTCTCAATTATGGTTTTTGAATCTGTGTTCTATCTACTCAGGATGTTTTTTAGGGTGCGTGCAAGAGTGACCTCTTGAAATTGCAGCCTGGCTCGCAGGAAGCTGATCTGACAGCTCCAGAGTTAGGAGAATTGTCCTGCCAGCTCCCAGTTGCTGCTCGGCCCAGCCAGTGCTGCTGCTCCTCACATTGCTCCACGAGGTCCGCCGTGCCTCATGTACCCAGCAAAAACCTGTGGTGAGCGGCTTCGCTTGGTTGGCAGAAGAGCTTAAGCAGTTGCAGAAGGGACAGGGGAAAGGCTTGGCTAAGGGCAACCAAAGGCCTTGGCTAGCTGGGGAACGGCGCATAGAGTTGCCTGCGAACCTGCCATCGAAAAAGAGCAAAGGCTGTTCTCAGATTTACGTTCCTTTTTTTGGCAGACTGTACCTCCATAGCAAAAACTAAATGAATCTGCAGATTGAAGAGCTTTTAAGTCATGATTCTAGATAAAATTGATAAAGTCCAGAAGGATCTAGTTAGCATTACACTTTTGTGGCTTGCACTGACAAGCCGAGTCAGTTGTTCAGGTTCGCAGTAGTGAAGTAACCTTTTAAAAGCTCTCCTCTTCTCTGAGACTCTTGTGTCCCAGTTTTGAAATAAACAACGATTAAGCAGCATTAAGCATGTGGCTCAGTGCTTACAAAACCAAAATTCACCCACCAAGCTGTTCTGAGAAAAAATTTGACTTAGAAGACCTGTGCATCAGAATCACGTGAAGGTTTTTTGGGGAAGCAGGTTGAGGTTTTTTTCTGGTTTTTCAGAGCCAAAGGTGGTTTACAAACTGTTGGAGTCTTCTGCGTAGCTAGGAGGTGACTCTTTACTGAGTGTTCGGTAGCAACTGTAACAGTTGTACTTCTAAGTTTGAAGAGCAGAATTATTTGTTGTTTTTGCATTCAGTGGATTGTAATTTCCTTTTTTTTTTTTAGCATGGTTTCTTCCATTTTTTGGAAGCTTAGTTTCCATTTGGCTGTTAGAAATTGGTGTTCTTGTCAGATAAATAGGAATATTTTGTTATTGCATGCATTTTGTCAGATTAATGTACTGTATAAGAAGCTGTACAAGTAAAACACAGGCCATATTAGTGTGATACATTTAAATAAGAATCCTCACAAACCAGAAAGTATTAAAATAGCTTTTATATTGGACAGGAGCATATTCATTTTTACTAATGAACAGCGTTAGATAATTGACACCATATGGCTTTGAAAAATCTGCGCAAAGAATAATAACCCTCTATCAACAGTTACTTAGTGGTTTTTGCTCGGTGTGCGCAACTCGTACTACTTAGGCAGACGAGGCAGAATGCGTGGTGGGAGTGGGGTGAAACTGCAAGTATTTTTTTTGCAGGATGTTGGAGGCAAAGTTGCTTTCCTGGAATGTGGCAATTCCTGAATTTCCGTCTAAGGGGAAGCCAGACGCAATCAGCTGTGTCACTGCCCAAAGCTGGCCTCGCCTCTGGGTTTCCTGCCTCCAGCTCTCCCTGCGCTAGATACAGAGTGGGAGCAGGGGGAGGGACAGGGAGCTGGGATTCATCATCTGGTGCAGAATTTCGTAAGAACGAAATCCATCCAGCAACCTGCACCTGCATGATGGGGGAGTGGGGACATTGTTCACCCCTTGGTTATTTGGCTGCCCTGGCTGTAAGAGTCTTTACTGCCTGACAGAGAAGCTTTTGTGTGATTTCCCCGGGGAGAAATCACGATGAATCAGCTAAGCTGGTGGGTGGGTGGCCGGCACTGGGTAAGCCAACAGAGGATGCCTCGGCCGTCTTCACCTCCCACCCCTTAAATAATAAAGTATGGGAGCTATGGGAAAGGAGTTGCATGTGTCGTTGGCAATGGGCAGTGAAAGGGAGGTTCCCTTCCAGCCCTGCCTTCTTGTGCAGAAACAGGGGAATAGTTTGTTCTCTCCTTCCCGTTTCTGGAAGATGTTTTAAAGCTCAGAAAGAAAAGATTTCTTTAGCAGAGCGGAAATGTGATACCCTAGAAATAAAATAGCTGTAAAAGAGATCGTCTTATAAAACGTAAAACAATATAACAGAAAATCCAAATTCAGGGATTGGGATTATAGTGGTGGCTTTTAAGGATTTTAAATGACCAAGTGGATGGTTCTGGCACTTAAGCATTAGTCCTTTTTTGAAAGATTGATGGTCTTAAGATACCAAAATATAAAAAGGTGAAGACTTGCAGCATACCTTGGATGATTAGGGGTGGAGTGGCTGTCACAGTTGTGTTAGTTCCAGAGTGTACTTTGTATTTTACAGATGATAGAGATGGAAAAAGCATTCTATGGCGAAGCAAAAGGAGCAAATGGAAATTGGAGTGCACCTGAAAACTGCAGTGAGGCTCCTGAAGTAGTGTAGAAGAGCAGATCTTGAGTAATCCCCTCTGGACCTAATGGGGAGGAGTGTTTTGTCTTGCACCTGTAACAGTGGTTTCTTTGTGAAAGAGCTGCCTTGGCTTGGAGGTTTTTATAACTCTCCACCCATCGATTTGGTTTTGAGTTTCAATTTGTATATGCTGTGGAGAGGCCAAAAAGGACTTAATTCTACATGTTTATTAAGCTGACATCTTTCTGTGGCCCTTCGCTCTCGGGGCTGTCCAAGGTCAACATTATTGAGACTGTGGTTTATGGTAGTGGGTATTGAGGAAAATTGTTTTACCATGCTTATTTATTTTATTTTAATATTAAGTGGAGCTAAGTGCATTGCACTTTACTAAATGAATCTTCATTTAATTGTTGATAACTAAAAGCAAATATGAATGGTTCTAGAAGAGTTTCTTCTAAAACACTTGCATTATGGATCAAATTGCATTTCTTCAGTCCCTGAAGTTTTTTGTTTGTTTCCTGGTCTTTAAAATTTTGCATTGTGGTTGCGTGTGACATACTTATAAAGAGAACAATCCTGTCACCAAGGAACACTGCAAAATGTTTAATCTGGCATTTCTAAGTGATTAAATTAAAGAAGATAAGAATAAAAGTACTGCAATAGCAAAATCTGTTTCCAGCTGCTTCTACATAGAAACAGCATCATACACAGCACACCAAAATGTTTCCAGTCTTACCTGCTGTCCTTAAACCCAGGAAGAAGCTCCATGTAGGAAGAGGGAAGGTGTACGGATGTTTCCTACTATTAACACTAGGGATAGGTAGTGGGAGGGCTTTTCTAGAGGGTGCCTGTACGTTCTTTTTATGATGGAGAGAAGTAATGCGAGAGCATGAAAAATTGTTGCAAAGAAGATGCTGGAGCCCAGGGTCTTTCAAATTACAAGTCTACTGAGTGTTTTCAACCTGTTATTTAGCCGAGTATCAGGGGCTAGAACATCTTAAATGGCTGGTACGTGGGGAAGGTATCCTGCTGCGGCACTTCATAACCGGAATCGGGGCAGTGAATCTGTGTAATGGCTGTATACAGAGGAGAGTGAAGTGGGAAAAAAATCTGAAATAAAGGTGTATTAGCACTAATGTGCTAGTGACCTATTTATGTGTAATGTAGATGCAGAGAAGGAAAAACTCCTTTGGGGTTATATGCCTCATTGAAGAGTTACAAATGAATGTATGTGATTCAGCCTGCACCCTCCTGCTCCCCTCCTTTACCCCGCTGGGGTCAGCCCAGGCTGGGTCCAGTGCCACAGAGGGGACTTTGTATCGGTGAAATGTTGCTGCTCTCTGTTTCCTATTTTTATGGCTCAGAGCAGGCTTAAATAACACAGTAGTTAGATCTTCAGGTATTTAGTGCTTTATAACACTAGGGTTTTTTGTTTTTGGGAATTGTGTGGTGGTGAGAAGAACAGCGAGGAAGTTTTGAAGTCGGCTGGGGGTTGCTTCAGCTTAAATGCTCTGTGTTGGATATCTCTCACAATGAAAATCTGTTCCATGGCTGACTGGTTGGAAGAGTAAGAGCCCTGTGTGCATACACAATAGATGGCTGCCCCTCCAGAAGCAAGTCTGCGGTTAATGGAAATGATAGGTTATGATACAAAATTGTTGAGTGTGAGTACAGTGTCTGAATCGAGGGAGTCCCAGTCTGCACCACTGGTGGCCACATCACAAGGTACTTCAAGCAGCAGGAGCTGGATGTTGGGGTGACCAAGGATACTGTTGCTGCCATTGGCAGTGTCTGGCTAAAGGTGTACCTCCATCTCAGCTTCTTCTGAAATCCCACCTTTACTGGAGTAGCTGGGACATTTGCACATTGCAGACAAGGTTATAGCAAGTGTTTATGTTTATTTGTGCTCCAGGCTTAAAGAAGGACAATTTGATTCATGTACCATTTACAAACAAACAGTTTGCTGGGCTAGGACACTGCCTAAAGGTGATAGTAGTACCTGTTGGAGGAGCTAATGAACATATTTGGTTTAGGCAAGAGATTTTGGTTTAATTTGCTGATAAACCTCCAAGCTCAGTTGTTTCCTCTTTTACTCCAGAATTAGGAGCTATTAACTCCAAGCTTCTGTTCCAAGCTTTCCGCTTCATTTTACCCTTTTGTTTTAGGCAAATCTCTTGGCATGTCCATGCCACAGTTTTTGTCAGTTTTAAAATGAGGATACTTTTTCTTAACTGTCTTCCAGGGAGGACTTGTTCATTGTTGCCTCTGAAGGAGAAACTTCTCTGAATATTGGAACAGATCTCCAATAGCTAAATAAGCCTTTCTATTAAAAGGGTCCTCGGGAAGTTTGTATGAAGCTCTCCATTGTGCCATCTTGTGGTGTCCCCTGTCTTGTTCAGTTAAGTAATTTGAAAGGTGCTTCTTTTCTCTTGAAACACAGCAGATTTATAGATTTATTGGCAGCAGTTCTGATATCTGACCCCACTTTTTTTGTAAAAAAACATTTCAATTAAAAGCTGTTTCCCATACTATCTTTTGCCATCCAGAAAATACGGAAAATGGTGGCCCATAGCAAATGAGGCTTGTGTTTTTGATGCAGTACAATGGTAGTAAGGACCAGTGCAAACCTGCACTCCACACAGCGTACTGGTGGCAGGGCAGAGGCAGGCAGGCTCTCTGTTTGGGGCTCCAGCGAGGGGACCTTGTTGAGGAAGCTGTGGTTGACTTCAGGAATGACCACAGAGAAACATGCAGCAGGGCAGTCCTTCGTGGGGATGGCCGAGGTCATTACTTACACTGCAGAGCTTACCCCCATCTTGGGCAGGAGAGAATCGTACTGGTGCAAATAGAAGCTTTCCCCTTATTGCTGAGGGTCTGCTCTGGGTTGTGTTTTGCGTAAGTCTTTGGCTGGCCACACAGGCACCGGCGACTTAGGCAAGCCTGGGAATGTGTTCAACTTGGCTAAGGTCAGCTCAGGGAGGGAGAAATTCTGTTTCTTGTGTGTGAATGCCAAGAACTGAATTGCACTAGCCCTTTCCTGAAGGGTCTTCCTCAGCTACAGAAGACTGCTTTAGTGTTGGTGGATAAATAAGTAGGCATTTGCAACGGGAGTGAATGAGGTTTGTCAATGGTTTTATCATAGATGATGCTTTAAAAGTAGCCGAGAACAAATGATCAGTCTCAAATTAAACCTCAGACAGATGAGAGGGCTGTGGGTGAAGGTGGTGGTGCTGCCAGCCCTTAGGTTGGGGCTAAACTGGGCTGCTTTGCTAGCGGCAGCACTGCAGAGAAACCCACCATATGCCAAGTGATCCCACCATTTCAGAAGCAGCTTACGTATTTGTGTTGTGCCCAAGCTAATTAGCACTCCAAAAAGACCTCCAGGATGTCAGCTAGCCTCTCTGTGTAGGGAGGCTCAGTGCTTTTAGCAGAGACCGCCTCGCTCGAAACCAGCTCTAATATCTCTAACGTGGTGCTGAGATGGCCCTTTTATCTAATCGAACTCCGGCCGCTTCAGGATGGAGCATTTACAACATCAGGCATGCAACCCGGGAAATGAACGGTCGATCCTATAGGGACTGAGAGAGACTGGATGCTCTAACATGTATTGATTCATCCGTATTTTCACAAAACAAAAACTGTATTAGTGCTGCTGCTTTACCTCACATTAGTATGTGTCCATTAGACACTGAATCAGTAGTAGTAATGGAAAGCTTATGATTGAAATCATAAAGCAACTAATAAGTGTGGAAACTTAAAAAATAAAGACGATATTTGGGATAGTAATGGTAATGAATAATGATAAAAATAGGGATGGTACAACTTACAGGTATATAAAGAAAGCGATTGTCTTCTGGACTTCAAGGAATTCTCCAAATGATGGATATCTAAATAATAAAACCTGTCATGAATGCTTCTTTCCTCAAGTAAATTACCATGGAAGAGACCAAAGCAGTTTTGAGGCTGACAAAATGGCAAATGCTGGGGGGAAAAGAAACTACAGTGGAAGGAAAGGATCAGAGCGTATTTTAAGAAGTAAGACTGCAACAGTTGATCAAAAAAGTACTAAGCTTTTTTAAAAAAAAAATATATATATATATCTGTCAGTCAGTTTCCAGAAGAGAAAAACATTTGGCTAATCCATCATTTTTTTGAGATTTTAGCAGAGGGAAGTTTCAAAACATCTGTGCTAGTGAGTGAAGCGACCATCACGCGACTTCCGGGGGCCCATAAAGTGCTGAGGTGGTTTCATTTTGTTTTATATTTAATCACAAAGCTGTTTACGCTCACTGTGTTTTCCAGAGCTCTTTATGCCTGGGAATTTTAAAAAGGGTAGTAGTGTTTTTTTATAAGATTTCTTTCATTTGCTTGTGAATTTGAAACCGCTTTAAATATAGATAAGGTGGCTTGAGTTGCTGTGGTTTGTCTGACAAAATACATGCAATTAGCACAGAGCTGTGTTGCTCTAATGATTTTCCCAAGACTGACTGCTAGGTAGGGTGGCTGGGTTAACCCAGTGCAGTCCTGTTAATTTAACTTACCATGCTAAAATGGATAATAAGGCTAGGATTTGACAATAAATCACGAAATGCATCTGTATGTTTATGTTTTGTTAATATACTCGCTGACGATCTGTGTTCAAATTAGTTTTATTTACTGAAACAAATTATTTATTCTGGTAAATAGAAGATGACCTTGTAGGCCACGAGCCTCTGGAGAAATAATTTGCGGGATATGTTTTTGGTGAACGTTTCCAAATTAATTTCCAAATTTTAACTTGCTTCATGTACATTGTGAGCAGTGTAGGGAGCATTATGGAATTTGGAGTGATAAAAGTGTTAAGAAATCATCAACTTGCATATCTCTGTGTGAGTAGGAGTCATTTAACATTCAAATGATAATCCTATTTTGTGCTTGAATAAAGGCAGAGTAGGAAGACAGACCGAAGCTACAGTAAACTAAATCTAATTCTCTTTTATTGTCCCGTCAATGGAGCAGCAGCCAGGTTATGTACCCTGTATAAAATTCATCTGATGTGCTTGCTGACTTCACATCGGTCACTTGCAAACCTTTTGGTTTACAGCTGTGTTAAAGCGTGAATCCACTCCCCAGTCTCTTTCGTTACCCTGCATGTGTTTATCTTTTAATGGGATCTTTTAACTTTATTAATGATTGAATACTACATGTGACCAAACAAGATGGTTATGGAGGAATGGGGCTGCGACTCCTTGAGCTGAGCAAGTGATTGTTTTCTTATCAGAAGATAAGGTGGGTTGTACACCATGCCCAGCTGACATTCCTGATGGGTTGAGAGCGAGGGAGCCCTTTGTTCGCTTGTCCCTGGTATAAGGGTCTGCTCCTCCGAGTCTCTGGGTTTCAAAGTGACTTTGGCCATGACACTCCTTCTCCTGTACTCAAGGTTCCCCAGTGCAAAATAAGTTTACCGGTGGCAAAATCTTCTCTGTAATGTGCTTGAGAACTGCTAGAGAGTAATGAGTGGCTACTTCTGCTTTTTAGTTTCTTTGTATGAAGAAATTAAAAACTTCCGGAAATCTAGAACCTGCCTATTCATAAACCCCAGCACTCCTAGATACTTCTGAAAGCCCTAGACAATTGTGCAATTAAGCACATACTCGTTATTCATGCCAGAGGAATGCAACAGGGACTGGGGACTTCATTCACAAATACCAGCTCCGTGCCTAAAAGGGGACTTGAACTGTCAGTGTGGAAACACCTCTTGTGTCTCGGCCTTTGGCGCCAGCATCATATTTCGCAAGGGAAGGAACAGAGTGGTAGGTTGTTTTAAGTAGTCTGTAATATATGTTCTGTTGCCCTTGCGAGTACTAACAGCCATGCAGAATCCTATTGACAGAGGCATGGGTGAGCCGGTATCTCAATAGCCATTATTTGTTTCTGCACTGCAGCTTTATAGAGGAGAAGGAGGTCACACTGAAAACAGTTCATGTTTCGCAGCTTATCTATCCGACAAGTCTCAAGTTGGTTTGGGGTAGAAACTACTGAGAACAAAGGCTAAATGTGAACAAACACGGTCATGTTAAAATGCAGATGTCGCATAAAATTTTGACAAGATTGGAAAAAAAAATAATCAGAAAGCAGTAAACTAAAGGTGATTCTGTCAAAGGTCACGATGCATACTCATGGATGCAGCTAAAATTGTGATAAATGCCAACTCTCCTCTTTGCCAATTCTGCCATTGTCCAAAAAAAAAAATCTAGTACTGCTGTTGTCAAGATGCGACGTTAATTTTACAGTAATAATTGACCTTGTTTTCAATTGACTTTATGTAAAAATCAAACTTGTACTTGTTTGTGACGGTCTCAACTATGAGAACTGTAGAAATCTCAGTGTTATTGGATTAGAGGGCCCAGGCTTTTTTGTACCATCTTATTGCTCAAGAGTATTTTATTTACCAGCTGAGTGGGGAATCTCATCTTACAGCAGTCCTCTCCTTTGTATGTAAACGCATCTTATTAAGATAAGTGGGTACTTCAGCTTTGTTGGTTTTAGCAAGATCACTTTGGGAGCTTTGGTACCTTCATGATGCAAAGGTACACTGACATGTGCTCTGTTGGAACATCCTTTTCCAACATAATTGTGTTACAGCCTTCCACTACCTGGTTTGCATTTAACTTTGTTATTTGCTCGTGTGTACTGTAATCATGTTTAAAGGGACCCTGTCAATGCTTTAAATTAGCTTGAACCCCATATGTGCAGGCAAATGTTTTATAATAGGGCTGTGACATGATTTTCCTGTAACTGGCTGTCCCACTGTGGTGGCATACACAGGAACACTGATCTCTCCAATGTTGTAAGCCAACTACCTACAAGGTAAATATGGAAAGCAGGTCTGCAAAATCTGTCCTTTCCCCTCACTGTCTCACTGCTGCACCTGAGATGTGTTGACGAGCAGCAGATGAGGAGAAGCTGTTGCAGGTGCTCTACCTGCTGCTCTGGAAGCATTTAGCTGGTGGTGCTGGTGCAGGGAAGATGCCTGATCACCTACCCTTCTTCAGAGCTGGGCAGCTTGTGTGTGGGTGCGACGATGGGTAAGATGGGCTCTCTTCTTACTGATATGGGCTCTCTTCTTACTGATAGTGAAGCTTTTCTTTGGAGCAGGCAGGGGTGTGACTGTGGGTGTGATCCTCCCCAGAGGCTCCCAGGAGAGTGGTGTGCGCCTACTGTGGGTGGCCGCTCTGAGGAGGTGGGTGAGGGAGGGCAAAGAATCAAGGCTTTGTGACGGGGAGAGAGAGCCGCTGTCGGGCTGGGGAAACTGTGGTTGTGCAGTGGTAAAACCACTCGAGTTGACCCTTCTTAACGTGTTGGATTGCCAAAGGTGTACTTGTGATGGACGCAGCTGGGAGGAGAGCAGAAGTATTTCTCCCCCATGCCTGAGTGCAAGGGGACGAGGCAGGTCTGTCCGACAGGACCTGGACATGCCAGCCGAGTGGCAGCGGTGGTGTGCCAGCCAGCATAAGGGGCCTTCAGTGGTGGGGTGAGCGTTAATGAAGACAATGGACAATGGTTACTATTCCGCAATAGTTTGTCTCTAGATGCGTGATCATCAGACTGATCGCATCAACCCTGAAACAGCTTGCTAATATCCAATGTCTTTCCTCACTACAGGAAAGACATTGTGCTGCTGGACCGAGTCCGGAGAAGGGCAACGAAGCTGGTGAGGGGTCTGGAGAACAAGTCTTATGAGGAGCAGCTGAGGGAGCTGGGGTTGTTTAGCCTGGAGAAAAGGAGGCTGAGGGGAGACCTTATCGCCCTCTGCAACTACCTGAGAGGAGGCTGTAGAGAGGTGGGGGTCAGTCTCTTCTCACAAGTAATAGGCAATAGGACAAGAGGAAACATCCTCAAGTTGTGCCAGGGGAGGTTTAGATTGGATATTAGGAAAAAATTTTACACTGAAAGGGTTATCAAGCATTGGAACAGGCTGCCCTGCCACCACCAGGGAAGTGATGGAATCATCATCCCTGGGGTATTTAAAAGACAGGTAGATGTGGTCCTGAGGGACATGGTTTAGTGATGGGTTTTGTCAGTGTTAGGCTGATTGTTGGACTCGATGATCTGAAAGGTCCCTTCCAACCTAGGCAATTCTGTGATTCTATGATTTTAACACTAGTACAGCATTTCTGTGTTTTGGTTTTAGCAAGATGCGGTTCAGCTGAGATACCAAAGCTGAAATCCAGTATCCAAAGCATTTGAATGGTGTTTGGAGCTGGGTGCCGGGTTGCCTTCTCAGGGTGGTTCTCCCTCTCTGAATGAGGAACGCATTTTGTGTCAACCTGCTCACCTGGAGATGGACGCTTACCGAGTAGAACTGGCTTCAGGACGTTCCAGCTGCGTAAAAAGCTCTGCACGTGCTGCGGGATTTTGATCCAGATGTTCGAATTAAATTTGTTTCAGTCTTTTGTCTGGAAAAAGATGGAGCCAGCAGTAGCTCATTCCATAGGCAGGTAAATCAAAAAGCCATACTCCAGTTTTTCAAAGTGAGTCATCCCTTTGCAAAGCCTGAGTGTGGAATGTGCTACTAGAGGTTGGTACTTTTCTATACCATTATATTTTGATTGGCAATAACTTCTGAAATATTTGTTTTGTCATGTTTTCTCCCCAGAGTCACTGGTCTCACTAATCTAATTGCATTTTTCCTATGTCTTTGCTAGAAAAGAAATGCAGGTGGTGTCAATGAGAAATCTTTGCATTGTTACTCTAGAAATGCACTGAGCGTGTCCAAAAGAAAATGTTTGCTCATGGTCTCTTATATTAGTAGTAATATCATGTTTATCTTGCATATTTTTATTTCAGTACTTCATATGTTTCTGGTAGGACTTCTTATCCTTCCTTCTTTTTAAAATTTCACTGAGATTGGTATTGGATGTTCTTGAGAGATTGAGTTAATAAATTTCTTCAGTTTGATGCTGTACTAACTAGCTTATAGCTGATCAAATTGCAGCAGTCTCTTCACTATGCTCTACTGCATCTGAGCCCAGTTTTGCTTCTTTCAGTGTATGACAGCAAATGGAATTGATGGTCACTCTACTAAGAGGCTTTTTCCCTCTGGTATCAGGATTTTCCTGGAGAAGAATCTTTAGTAATATTCCTGATAAATTAAATATTTATCACAAATTCTGCTTTTTTTTTTTTTTCAATAGGTGTTGGCATCATGCCGGGCGTTTCTTTTAACATCTCGGATTCCCACAAAGGTAAAGCCACTGTGTTTTTATAAATATTCTGGGTTTTAGATACCAATGTAAGTTGCTTAAACTAAGTTGCATAAACTTAGCATATTTTATACTTGTGCATCTGTTTAAAAAAATAATAATTGTGGAATGGTATGTTGCATGAGTTACAATGGTCCTTCTGTTAGTGTCTGTCTTAAATTGATTTGTTAATTTGTATATACAGTTTCAGAGGAATTTTAACTTCTAGAAATGCAGGTGGGTGAAGTAGTATGTTGGAAACACCAACTTGAAGAACTGTGAGATGAGCCTGATGACCTTTGTAGTGGGACTATTTATGTCTAAACAAGTTGATGGCGTTATTCCCTCTAGTGTTCGTAGTGTCATGTTTCCTTTGGAGACAGAAACTATGTTGAGGTTTGTTAAATTCGGCTGTTTTCTGATGATTTCTGTGGTTCATTTTGAAAAGCATCTTGCCAACCTGCCTTGCCAATGACAGTGAATTATTTTATCTACTCCTGTGACAATTTGTAACGATTGTTGTAGCAGAGAAAGATAATTTCCATGTGAAAGAAAATGACTGATGTGGAAGAACATTTCTTGTCCAGCTTGGAATCGGTGAATGGGAATTCGGCTTATATTCTACTTTGCTGTGGTTTACACATACATATATGTGTGTGTGTGTGTGTGTGTGTGTGTGTATGCTTTGTAGAAAAAAGATCAATAAAGAGAATGATTGATATCAGGTTTTCAGTTA
Source organism: Dromas ardeola (assembly GCA_013398915.1). Classification (NCBI taxonomy): domain Eukaryota; kingdom Metazoa; phylum Chordata; class Aves; order Charadriiformes; family Dromadidae; genus Dromas; species Dromas ardeola. Next base: position 386,204 of record VYZM01005197.1, read on the forward strand.
TGGTCGCTGGTAAATGTGACTATCCCTTACTTACAATTTTAAGATGCTGACTGACAGGCAGGGATGACTAACATGAATTTCTGCTGAAATTTATTTTCCTCAGTTATCACCCTGTCCCTGCAGCAGAGATATCTTTGGTTGGTTGTCTGTTGGCTTTTGGATCACTGCAGTTTGCAGCCTGTTTTTTAAGACAGGATTTAGTGACTGGTTGCGTGGAAACATAGAGCCAGTTGATGAACAGCTCAGACACGAGTGCAATGGCAGTATGATGGACAGGTGGTGGTGGTGATCTTGTTAAATAATAGCAAAGCCATTGTAATTCATCAAAAAGCTCTTAAAGGATAGGGCTTGGTGTACTAAGGAATAGCTGTACTTCGGGTTTAGCATTTCAGACCCTTCTCAAAACTCCTTTTATTAAATGGATTTATTTAATTGAAAAACTTGTTTCTGTTTTCATGGAAATCTGCAATATGTATGCTGTAATAACAAAGTTGGTACTTCAGTGATAACAAATGGAGGAAAGGTGACCAGAAGAAACTGCGTGTGCTCATGGTTTATGTCAAAATTAAACTTTGTATATCTGAACAGTTATTAGGATGGTTGAAAATGCATTTGTTTTTTAGCAGGATTAGTGAAACTTTCTGAATTTTCTAACCTCTGTACTATTTTCAAAAGCTGCTCAGAAGCTTTCTGAACCCGAGAACTTCCATATAACTGGCAGGCAGTAACTGCTAGCAGTTACTGAGAACATGCAGCAAAGACACTTTATTCCTCCAGGGTTCTCTCACAAAAACAAGTATGCTGAGAGATGGCCAGTTCTGAGTGACTGTTGTTAATACATCTGATTCCAAGCCAGTTCTGAGTGACTGTTGTTAATACATCTGATTCCAAGCTTCACTTTTGCTTAAACAATGCCATTGAGATTAAAAGGGATAAGGTTGATTAACTATAATATCAACTCACACGCTTATCCTTAGAGCAAGGATATTACAATGGCCACCTCCTAACTTTACACTCTGGTTCAATTAGTTCATTTCCACTAACCTAGGTGGATTGATAGGAAAGAAAGTGCTGTACTTAACAGCCTCCTAATCCTTGCTACAGTCTATATAAAACGTAGTTACAACATTAGTAAATGTTGGATGTGTCATCAAGCCCACAGATAAGCATATGAAATATTTGTGGGAGCGTAATTCAGGTTTGTGAACATATTTCTAGTGCCAGCTTTCATTAAGTTTTGATTGAAAAAATTGGAAAGTGTGAAATTAGCTGTCTTGGTAATTGAAGGGTCCCTAGATGAGAGGCACTCGTAGCCTTTTAAGAGGATTTTTTTAAAATATAATTGAAGGTAATAAATGGGATTATACTTTTTAAAACCTTGTAAAAAAATGTCCATAGTTTGAGGTAGATGATATTTAGAATATTCTGTGTTTTTCCTGCAAAGCAAGGATTGTAAATCCATGTTTTTAAGTAGAAAACTGAACCAAAGATGTACTATAGGGATGCTGCCACATTTCCTGGTATTTGTTAATTCTAGTCAAGAGGATTTTTGCAGATTGAATTCTTGAGTCTGGATCTGCATAAACTTTTCTCAGGAGTAGAAAGATATTTTTGATTGTGTGTACATATATATATGTTTGCACATACAAAGTATGTTGGCAAAAGCAGAAACTTCAGTCTGGTAAGTAAATAATTTGCAAAATAGGAAGGATTTCAATCATAGAAACTTTTCCCTAAAATTTCATTATGATTTGGGTAAACAAATGTTAGATAGTCTCACATGTTTTTTTTAATTTGACCGGCACTGGAGAAAGAGAGCCCTTCACTTCTATTCATGTAGTCTGGCTTACTCCGGTAGCCAACAAGAACCGCTATGGAATTTTATTATATTTTTTTCTTTCTGGCCTGAATGAACTATACAGGGCCACGTCCTGTCATCACAAAAGGTTGCCAATCTTAGCTTAGAAATAAGGCGCTGAAGAGGCCTGAAGAGAAGTGAATGTCTTACCTTTGGAAGAATGCAAGACGCCAGTGTGGGCGGTGGGAAGATGCTTGTGCTGGTTCTGCCTCTCCTGCCTCGCTTCCCTGTGCGCACTCGCTTCGTAAGCAGCTGCCACGGCATCCCTGTGGTCTGAAACTGTAGGGTGCTGCCCCTGCAGCAGAATAAGTGAAACGAAGCGTGTGAAGACTCCGCAGAAACTTCGGAGTAAAGTTTGGTCACTGAGCTAGGTCTTTGGTGGAAGGTGGACTTTGCACAGAAATGGCTGAGGAGTGCTTGTATCTTGTGGTGCTGTCAAATCATGAGGGCAACTGAAGGGAAAAGGATTCAGAAAATACGGAACAAAGAACAAATAGACAGTAACAACACCTTCAGTCTCTGCAGCTGTGAGCGGATAATGTAGCGAAGTGCTTAAAAAAGGTCTTCTATTTCATTAAATCCCCCTAATTTTCAGTGTATTCTAAACTGTAACTATTTTAACTGGAATTTTTTGAGCAGCTTCATCCTGCAGTAACACTGTTCATGATGACTTATAGATTTGCCAGCGAGACCTTGGCGTTTAGGAGCTCTCCCTGCTATCTTGTATCTTGTTGCTTTCTGGAAAACTTTTAGCTGGTTCTTACGGTTGGAAACTGGTATGTTCCTGACTTCTGTGCTGTTGCGGCCTTTGCGGAGGGGGAGTCGTGAGAGCTGCATCTGGGTTCTGAGCACTGCAGAAGTCATTCAGGGTTGTCTTTTAAAAAGATTGCCACAAATACAGAAAGAGAATAATATGGTGTTTGCCAGTTAAGCTGGGAGCACCCTGACTGTGAACCTAGGATAAGATAAAGTACAGGAAACTGTGCAATTCACACAGACTGCTCAGTTACAATGGTTTTAATGATAAATAAAAGGAAATGACCATGCTAATATCTTGCCCTGTAGTTATAATTCAGTCCAAGAGGTTTGTTTCTTTCTGCATATCTCAGCTGTCAAGATGTTTGTCTATGTAGCTGTGAATTCAGATCTTGGCACACTCCCTGTAGCCCTAGGTTTGTCCTTGGAGAAGAGGACTTTCCTGCCTTCTTCTAAGCTTCCATTTGGATTCAGTACGTTCATCCTTCTTCCCTGCCTATCCTGACTGTCGTCCAGATAACCCACTCAGGCAAAACTAATGTATTATTTCATCTTATGCTTTTAGACATGCTAAAGCAGTATTGAGCATTTGTATATCTCTACCTACCTACCTATCTATCTATGGTACTTTTATTTATACACATATATATAAAAAATTGTGTGTTCTTGGCCCTCCAGCTTCTGTGCAGTAAAATTTTTCACGCCTATGGTCAGTGTAAATAATGAAAGAGTAATATGTGATGCTGTAAGTATTGTAATTAATGATTATTCAGTCACAAGAGTACACATCAGTAGGGTATTGTATAAACAATGCTTTTTACAGTAAAATTTTGTCATAAATATTATTATAAGCTTATATGCTTATAGCTTACAGTAAAAGGGACAGTGTGGTATTCCTATAACCTCTAATAACCATTTGAACCCATAATAAGCAAATGCAAGTGTTCTTTTAGTGTAAAATGCTATCAGATAAGATATTAACAAATACTTAATGTCAATTACAGAAACTGATGTAAAATAGCAGTAGCATCGCTCAAGGCTTTCTTAACCTCACTCTAAAGAGTAAGTGCTTTTAAGATAAGATATTTGCACTAACATGGCATTTTCTTCTTTAACCACAGTTAGAAGTAACTTTCAGCTACTTGGAAATCCAAGGAGTAACTTCCAGTAAACCGGGTCAGGTGAGTGTATTCTCGATAAAAGATACTTGTTTACTCACTGCTAAATCCGTTCCAGTCAAGGAGGTACTGCTCTCACATGCAGGTGTCCCCATCCAGTGAGCACACTGGATGTTTGCATTCTTGCATTCATGCTGCTTTAAAATCTTTACAATAATTATAAGAATTTAAAGAGTCAATTTTAGGAATGTGTTGTGCAGGTGGGATGACGATAAGAAATGCCTTTTTTTCCTAGTTCAATGTGGTACAAATTTTCATGTGTCTCGTAAGTGAATATTTTTCTCAGAGATGACAGAACAACGGCAGCTGGTATAGTATCATCACCATGCAAGATTGAATGGCTTCTGTGGCATATACTTTTATGGTGAAGCCAAAAGCTACTGCTTACATTGCAGGCAGAAATGGTTTGCTTCCAACTATTCTTGGTGCCATTACTGTATACAACACAAAATACATTTGACAGCAAGTTACGCTCCCAAAAAAGTGAATGTCAAAGAGAAGGTGCTGAAAAGAAGAATGCCTTTAATACGTTTTTCATTCATAAGATGAACGTGTTGACAAGATTTGACAGTTCAATTGTATCAAAGTCTTCATGGGTTTCATGTGTGTTTGGCTTTTAAAGAGCTTTTTAAAAATAGGAGCGTCTGACACTTTATTTGAACTCTGAAAAACTCTCTTTGTGTTTAACATGTCATCTTTTTAACCTGGCTTTTGAAGCTTTTATTAAAGGGGGAAAAAAATGGTCCAGATGTTTACTATTTTAAGGGGGAGACATTTAGTAAATTCTGTGTGTGTTTTTGTGGCTTTATTTATTTAAGATACTAAAACGCCAAGGTAGCTAATGCTAGTTATTTTGGAAGCATAGACAATCACTGTTGTAGCAGGGTTTACATGGGATTTTCAGCAGCTTCACTTAGCATACCATTTTCCTAAAATACTTTTTAAGGTTTTGTATGTTTACATTCATTTGTGTTTTAAATGTGTAAGGCTTATAGCTGAAGGCAGGCAGAATCCCAGATTATTGCTTGCGGGGCAAGTGGTATTGTTGCAGTTTTCCTGCAAACAGCGTGTTATAGCTGTGATACCTGAAGGATGTAGTCTTGTGCTTGGCATCTTGCAGAAAGCCACAAAGAGCTTCCCACTGTAAGATAAGTGAACAAATAGGGAAGTGTTGTGTTAATATTGATGACAATGAAAAACAGTAGTAACTTTCCCACTCATTTGTCTTCAGGGAGTGACAGCAACAGGTTCAGAAAGGAGTTGAATTGGTAGGAAAAGGTGTGAAGATTCTCGATGTGCTTTTGGGATAATGAGGGTTATCCTGGTGATGACCCTAGACATGAACTGAGAACCAAAAGAGCCCTTGGAACCAGTTTCAATAAAAAACAATCTTCTTCAGCATATTATGCAGTGTCCCCTCTTGTATTGTCTGTCTATACTTCTTGTTTATTCCTAATGTTAGCTTCTTACTGTGTATGCACAGTTCCTCATCTAAAACAGTTTATAACTTGGGCTGTGCTAAATATTCACATTGGAGAAGACAGAAACATTACATTGCTTCCTGTGATGCAGCTGAAAGCAGCAGCAGCAGACCTGATGTGTCAGTCATACAGCAATCTGATTTGATGCTGAACACTCAATACATAACAGAGATGAGTTGCAAAAGGCTTTATTTTTCTCCCTAGCTGAAGCACGTATCCCCCAGACAGTGGGACAGCTATGTTAGCTGAGTTACTGCTTCGTCTGAACCGAGACAATATATTACCATAACATTTTCTTAAACAACATAGATCAAAGCATCAGAGCTTTTCCAGAGGATCATGGCCATTAAAGGCTTTTACTTTTTGCAGGAGGAAGCAGGCCCTGCTCGTTCAATAGTTTCCTGTCAGGCTGCACTCGCTTCTCCTGGTGTTCTGGGACGTGTTTCAAAAGAGGACAATGCTGTGAAAAGTTCTTGGTTTTCAAAGTGTCAGCTGAGGTCAAGATCCTTTGAAACTCTTATTCCCGTGGGAAGCAGGGCACTCTTAGGAAAAGCAAAGTTTGAGTACGGGGGTCTTGTACATTCCAGAACGACTTTCAGAAACTTCACCTGGAGCGTTGTTGTGTCATGTCTTAAAGAATAGCAGATTCCTACCGGCATGCAAAGCATTCAGCTGGCATTCAAAATGCTCTCCTTTTTAAACGGACATGAATTGTATGATAACCAGTTCCTGCCCTCATGCCCTTTTATATTTACAGTTGATTATGGAAACTGAGAAATGCAGCATCTCCATGAAGATGGCATCTTCGGAGGATGTGAACGAGGTGCTGGCGCACATCGGGACCTGCCTCAGGAAGATATTCCCTGGACTCTCCCCAGTGTAAGTGTCTTTTAGGGCACCTTTAGTGGCAACGGATTACGTGGAAAGGGTGACAAGCCACCACTCTTTGTCTGCTGGTCTCCCACCCTGACCTCAGAAGTGCACTTAAGGGTATGAGTAACACCTTGAGGCAAGCACTAAGCTTTCATGCGGGTACTTGGCAGAACCAGGAGGCAGTGCAGAGCATAGGTAGGCTATGGATGCTCTGTAGGGTCAAAAGAGCCTTCATTTTGAAAGAGCGATGCAGGTATTTGGAATCTTAAGTTGTCATTTTACCCTATTGCCTCTTCAGCCTCAGGTATACCTTAGGTCTGGCTTTTTGTTGCAATTCACTCCTTTCCCCATAAACAGCTGTGATATTCAGTAGGATTTTTCAGTTTGGTTTGTTTTTTTTCACCAGAAGTAAAATCTGAGTTGGGAGAGGAGGGAAAAGTTCTGTTTACTTTCAGTGTTTGTGAAACGATGCACATAATTGGGAGCCTTGTTCTTCAAAACTGAGCTCTGGGCAGTCTTGTCATATAGTTTCCATGGTGTAACTGGCTCCTTGCATCATAGATCTTTTTTGCTCTGCTTCTTTATGTGTTGTTCTTGTCTTTGGGTTGTTTTTGTTTTTTTTTTCCCCTTGTATCTGTGCCTCTGAATTTTATCATCTTGCAGCAACTTTCAGTAGTTTTTCTTCATTTTATTTTATTTCTTGTCTCTGTCCTTGCCTCATCTACATCACTCTCTACCAGATCATGCAGCTCTACTATTACTCTCTTCAGCTCCTGGTTTTCAGCAATATTAGAGAAAATGGACTGTGCAAAAGAATTTTCCAGGACACATTGGTCTTTCGAAGTGAGCTTTTGTAACAGGGATTAGATGTGAACAGGCTAAATTTACATATTTTATTTTGGGGACATGTCTTTATTATTCACCTTTCCTGTAGGTGGAGTAGGAAATCAAGTTCATGAACTCTGTCTGGCAGTTTCTTTTTTTTTACTTCCAGTTTATCTCTGTGGCAGTATTTTTAACTGCTTTAATGGAGATCAAGCTTTCCCTTCAAAAAGCACACATACAAGTGAATATTTGTGAGCGGGTTTGCCATAAAATCTCAGTAGTGATGTGAGAAATGTAGGCAAAAAGAGTAGAGTGAAGAGGGCTGCAAGGCTGTGCATGTTTGTCTGGATGTCTGTGAAGGCCTTGAGACAGAATCACAGAATGGTTGGGGTTGGAAGGGACCTCTGGAGATCATCTAGTCCAACCCCCCTGCCAGAGCAGGGTCACCTTAGAGCAGGTTGCACAGGAACGCGTCCAGGCGGGTTTTGAATGTCTCCAGAGATGGAGACTCCCCCACCTCTCTGGGCAGCCTGTTCCAGTGCTCTGCCACCCTCAGAGGAAAGAAGTTCCTCCTCGTGTTTAGGTGGAACTTCCTACACTCAAGTTTGTACCCATTACCTCTTGTCCTGTCACTGGGCACCATTGAAAAAAAGACTGCCCCCATCCTCCTGACGCCCAACCTTTAAGTATTTATAAGCGTTGATAAGATCCCCCTTCAGTCTTCTTTTTTCCAGACTGAAGAGACCCAAGTCCCTCAGCCTTTCTTCATAAGAGAGATGTTCCAATCCCCTAATCATCTTTGTAGCCCTTTGCTGTATCCTCTACAGCATTCCCCTGTCCTTCTTGAACTTGGGGACCCAGAACTGGACACAGTACTCCAGATGCGGCCTCACCAAGGCAGAGTAGAGGGGGAGGATGACCTCCCTTGAACTGCTTGCCACACTCGATACATGTTTTCACTGGGATTTCTTGAAAACGTTGCTGGAGCATTTGGTGTAGCTGTGTGGAGAGCTTGGTTCCCGGAAAATAAATAAATTTTCTTGCTTTCCTCTCAAGTGGCATTACTTTCCAAAATTAAGGCATTGGAGTTATGCAGATCATATAAGACCAGAACCCGCAAAAAGGGGTAAAAAGGTTTCTCCCATTAATATCTCTGATTAATTCTGTCCCTCTGTTTTATGGAATTCTGCAGTTTATGAGGCAGTCCTGTCATTCACAAAAACAGATAGTTTCGTTTCTTAAAAGGGAGGAAGGGATTGTGGTTTTGTTTAAGGGAGGAAGAACACTACCAAATTACAAAGATTGGAGCTGGGTATCTAGAGTGCAGCCCAGAGGCCACATGTAGCTACTCAGCATGCTCTGTGGCTCTTTGCACCGTAGTATTTTTACTGCATAAAAGCACTGTATAAACAGCAGCAGTTTCAGGGTAACAAGTAATACTGTGTCTCTCCCCTATTTTGCGCATCCTTGTGTTAGTTGAGGGCCACCAGTCTCCTTAGGTTGAGTGATCCTGTCATAGAAAAGGGCTCAGTTGCTCCAGTAGTCACAGGCTTAATCATTAGAAAGAAAGAAGAGACAAATAAATGTTACTCCTGTTGGGCGGCATCACGATGTGTGTGACTTTTAGGCAAATAAGTGAGTTGTATTAAAGATGGTAATTCTTCCTATACATTCATGTAAAATTGTACTTGAAATAAAGAAGATTTATGAATTTAAAAATACTTTCAAAGTCATGAATGATTTTTCCCCCCCGCCTTTTTGCATCTAGGAGGATTCTGAAAAAAGTAACTATGGAGCCTTCAGAGAGACTGGCTAATCTCCAGGCCCTGTGGGACAGTCAGACAGTGGCAGAACTTGGACCTTGTGGTGAGAATGAATTCAAAGGCTCAAATATAAAAAGGCTGGAATTGCAGTGTCAGGAAGTTTAATTCTATTTCTGGCAGAAGCTTCTAAAGGTGTAATTAGTTTTAAGGTGTAATTAGTATGGAACAGACTTCTGATTGGTAGGTGAAGGCACTATTTTAAGCTTTCTTGCAACCTGCTGGGCAAAGATAGGATAGTCTCAGTTTCTTTCAGCAGCACAATGGACAGCCTTCTGAGAGAAAAAGAGCGTGAGTTTTGAAAGACTCAGTCTTTAAGTATAAGTATTAAAGTATGCTTTTAGGTGTTTGTTTGTTTGCTTGTTTTACTATTATGTTAAATACTCTCTTGGGTTGTTTTTTAGGAGGCTTTTCGCAGATGTATGCCTGTGTTTGTGATTGGCTTGGATTTCCCTATAGAGAAGAAGTACAGTGGGTAGGTACATGTCTTATTCTGGAGCTCTTTTCGGCTATCTGTGCAAATGATGAAAGAGCAGGTAAATCATAGTACTTAGGAAAAAAAAACAAAAACAGTTCTGTAAAGATGCATTTCTTTATATATTTTTAACAGGATGTTGATACAATTTATCTGACACAAGATACCAGAGAGTTGAATTTGCAAGATTTCAGTCACCTTGACCACAGGTAAACATTATGCAGTAATCATGCTTGTATTTTGCAAAAGTTCCTTGTTTCCCCCTCGCAATAGGGCTCACCTGCCCTTGCTGAAGTGGGATGGTCCTGTAGCTGTTATTTGAATGTGTAGACCTCTGAAATGGCCATCTGTAGCATTTTTAGTTTTCAGCACAAAGCTGCTGTTTTTGCACAAAAGCCCCATGGAGAGCACATTGCATTGAGGAGCCTGAGAAGATATGTTTTGCTATTGGAAGCCCTCCAAAAAGTTAGCAGATAGATACTTTTCCTGTGATGGCGGATATAAGAGCTCAAATTCAGCAGAGAAAACATGCAACTACATCTGGTGAGCAAAGCGAAAAAGGAAATTATGCAGTCTTATGCAGAATGTTTTTCTCATGGTGTACACAGTAAAGGAAATTATTTTTGTCAGCAAGTCAGTAGAAGGTTTAAGTTGTTCAACTGAATCCCAGCCAGTAGTTTCTCCACTTACAATAGATGCTATCAAAAATGTGTACTTCCAGAAAGGAACTAATTGTGGGTAATTTAATTATGAGATGCTGAAACTTAGCTAAGTGTTGTATTTGGTTTACTGAATTTAGCTGGCTGAGAAGATAGGATTCTAAGAAAGTTGAATCTGAAGATACTTAAGTAGGAGGAAATGGGAGGAAGTCTTAACTAAAATCCATCATTATACAAGGAAAATGACAAATTTAAGACACTGTAAATAAAATAGTGAAAGCATTTGTTTCTTTGGGAAAGTCTAGTGGAAGAATTAAGAATCCATCAGAGGTACAATGTTAAAATATTTTAACAGGAAGGCTGGGCTTGGAGGTAGGTAAATAAGAGTATTTTGCCAGCATTCTTTGCAGCTTTAAGCTATCTAGTATGTAAACTTGCAAAAAACTCCACTCAAATACTTAGCTTCTGTGATGGGTTTTCACAGCCTGCACCGAACCCCATGGCAAAGTTACTAAGTTGTACCTGTGTTGGCTAATTCAGAAAAGAGTCGAACAAGACTACAGGGCTGCAACTAGTGCCTGACAGATGTGGCCAAAGACCGTTTGGTTGATTTAGCCTTGCTGAGGGAAGATAACGAAAAGGAATAGTATTCAGCACGAGCAAATGTGCGACAAGAACATAAGAATGATTTAAACATACTGCAAGGTGGAAGTGCTGAGAAAACCGTGGGGCATTCTTGAGAAAGTCACTTACAGATACCCAGCTTCAATAGAAATTAAATGTTTGAAAAAACTATTGTATGGGTGAAAAATATTACTTATTAGGAAAGAGTAGATAGAAGAAGTGTTTTAAGTATTTAGAATATCTCAGATGGTTCAAATAAGTTGGCTTTCGGAAAACGGAATAATGGGTTTGTTGCTTCACAGAAGCTTTTCATTGAAGTATACCTTACAAAATTGATATCACTGAGGAAATATATTTGTGTTGTTAATAAAAGTCTTTATGAAATTTCTCATGATTGTGTAAGTCCAAAGATTCAAAACAATTTTGGAGCCATTTACACGCCATGGAATCCATCTTGTGATGAGAGTTTCTGCGTGTTGAGGACTGAACTGAGAGAAAGGTTTTTGATTGAAGTGTCAAGAAAACTAAATTTTTTAGGAAGCCAAAACCTTATGATATTCATTAAAAATAAAAATTAGGATCTGAGATCCCAGTCAATTCAAGAACGTATGTGAGTGTTTTGTGATACATTTAGCACAGTGACAGTACTATAAATTATCAATATGCCATCATGCTTTGGATTTTGACAGACTGTTGTGTGTCTTGTCCACCTAATTTTTGGGATCGCTAAAGCTATGTACTTCATCTTGTGCAGTAGCTCTGAAGGAAGGTAGGATGGGTACACCAGTTCTCTAGATACAGGGGCTATGCATTGCAAAAATAAACAATTTGTGGTTTTCCTAGTAAAGCATTTCTGTTAGAGGTCAGCATAAGATGGCATGAATTATAGATGAATTGAGGTTCCCGAAGTGTCTGACACTTAGAGTGCATAGCATGGCTTGCCACATGGGAACATGACTTCTGAGGTTTCATCTGGAGTTATGTTGTTCTGTGAACCATATAATTGTTTAACGACAACAAAAAAAAGACTCAAAGTGAACAGGGCTTATTTAACCCAGTAGCATAATTTTCATCTGTGTAGCATATGTTTTAGCATATTTGGACATTCAAAAAATGGTCAGCAAAGCATGACTCTTAGATTTATTTTTTTTTTTTTTCTTTGCCCTGGTTAGATTTCTTGCTATCTTAAATACACTGGGGGACAGAGGTGTTGAAAAAACGTGAAGGCATTAATGAAGCTTGAATGTTATTGAAGCTTGGAGAGATTTTTCTGCATTCCAGAAGGACAGAATCTGTTTCCATTTTAAGATGGCACAGATTTACATTTTCTAAATCTTAATTTATTCTGGATGGTAGTTTAGTAAACAAACTAATAAATATAAGCAATTCAATATAACTCAATGAGGGAAAGTTACGAGAAGGCCCTGCTTTTGGAAATGGTCGTTAGTGTTCTTTCATAGCGTATTGCAAAAGAATTCAGATCATTGTTAGTACCACATCTAGAATTTCATAGAATAAAGTGAATAAAGCAGTTTAGCAGTTGGTGTTACTGAAGTATGCCAGTATCTGTGCTTGTCTAGGGTTTGAACAAACAGGCCTTGAATACTGCGGAAGACTAAACTATATAAAGGTGAGAATTTGCAAATCAGCTGGGTCAATTTCTTTTAAAACATTCCTGTCCCGCTGTGGCAATATTTCTTTAACTTCTTGAAAGTGTGATGGTTTTCCCACTAACTCTGAGCACCCCCTGTCCTTCAGCCATTTCCCTCTGAGTTCTGGGGAGGAGAGGGGAGAAAGGGATGGCCTCAGGCAAGTTCTGTTTGCAGCCACTCTCCTGCCCAGAAGGTCCTGCGCTCTTGCCAGCCCTCCAAACCGGCTTACTGGTACTGTAAATGCTTGCCGCCAGTGATCCCTGATGGTTGTCCCTTTGGAGGAACTGGTACTGCTGCTGAGACCTGAAATATATCTGCTGGTGGTGCCTTCTGCCTCTTTTGAGGGTGGTGGTCCACAGCATGAACAGCTCTGCTCCACTAGTGGGATGGTGGTACCGTCAGCCTGTCCAACATTTGCCTTGCAGCATTCACCACTAGCTGTGGCTGGCTGGTTACCACTGGGTGGATAAACCAAAATTAGACCTGAAAAACAACTCTTAATGTTCATTTCACTTCCAAGGCAAAGGCATTGGCAAGAGGGACATCAAAGCTGCTAATTCATTACCTTCTTACCGATCGCTCCAGGGGAAGGCAAAGGAGGAACAAACCTCTCTGTGGACATTCCTTAGTCCATAGCAACGTTCCTGCCTGCCCAGCTTGAGAGGCAGGCAGGGTTGTTGTTTTTTTCCTGCCCTAACATTTCACTGGTCAGTTACTGCTTGACATGGAGATAAAGTGTGTGTGTGTAGGAACAAAAACAACGTGGTGGACAGAAATAAATCTATACGCTTCATGAAGCTGATAAGACTCTACTGTGCCAGTGGAAATGAATTCACCATGAGACTTGATGTGTGCTGAGAACAAGATGGAAAGCAGTCTTAGTCCTTGAAGGGCACTGCACGCTAGTTCCTCTGCAGAAGTGTGAAAACGGTCTATTTGCATGAGCTTCACAGTTGGCGGGCAACAGTCTTTTGCTGCAAAATGCCGCACCTTCTTAACGTTACCTTAGTGATGGGCTTCTACTTCCAAATGTAGCAACTGCAGTTCCCGATTTAGCCTGCTGAAGGCTTGTCGATATGATGTTGCCTTGCGTCCTGGCTTTCCTACATGTTTAACAACCACCCTCAAGTGTCTTAAGTGTTCATGGAGGAAAAGTGAAGGAGAGGAAGAAGGAAAAGAAGATGTGAGAAAGGTGCTGCTTGTTTAGTGCAGAGCTATGCCTACCTGCATATGTCCTGAATGAAAAGCTAGGATTTTTTTAATATTTTTAAATTTCTCCCTGCAAAAACAGAGGGTCGGATGAAACTATTTCACTGGTTGGATAAGTTCATGTATGTTACAGCTCTTCTATAAAGACGAGGAGTTTCTAAGTAAAGTCCAAGTGTAGATGTATATATGTATTTAATATGCTGTGTCAAAATGATCCAAGTGCTGCGCAGCTAAATTGTATGCTAGTGCTTGATGGATGATTCTGCTGGGGGGTAGTGTACGGACATGACATTTATCAATGTCTGTTATTGGAGAAACTCAACAGAGGGAGAGCAGATCACATTAAGAGGCTTGGAATGAAGAAAAGGGGAATAATTTAGAATTTCATTTGTGAAATCCCTTTTACAATTAAGGAGGGTTTGTGCTGCACGTCGCATTATCCCTTTGCAGGTCTCCTGCTTCCTGCGGGAATTTAACTATAGAGATGAGACAAGGAGGTGTTCTCTAGAAGCATTCAGTCATGGATTTATATTAAATCATCAGACTGCCAAAAAGCTTTTTAGTGTCATGCTCAATTATAATTAGAGGTGATTAAGAAGCTTAAATATGTCACAGGCTGAAGAAAAAGTAACGCTAAAAGTAGGAATGGCATCCCAGACAAATTCCGGGTTTAAAAATTCATGCTAGAATGGATGTCAGTTGTCTAGTAAAAAATTTGTATTAAAATATGAGAAAGACACACAGCTGCTGGTGATGCTTGTTTTTTCGAATGTAGAGCTTTCTGTAATGGGGATGGTAGGCAATTAGCATTGCAAAAGCATGGGAAATTAAATATGGAAGAACGCTTAAGAGATTGTTTCAAATGACCAAAGCTGACAGTTATATGAGATGTGTGTAAAAGTGTTTTTCTTTTTCTAGAGACTTAATACCTATAGTTGCTGCTCTGGAGTATAATCAGTGGTTTACAAAGCTGTCCTCCAAGGATCTGAAATTAGTAAGTAATAAATTGTAACAGTATACCTGCTCCTACCAGGCTGTGCTGTGTTTTAGAGGATGCTATTACATTTTTCAAGGTGAACTTTTTTAGGCAAGTGCAAATTGCAATGTATTGAAGTTTTTTTTCCCCCTTAATCATATCAGGAAAATATAATCTGTTGGAGAGTTAATTCATGCCATAGAAACACTGCTGAGAGTCACGTCTTGTCAAAATTTCAAGTGAATAAAATTCGAAAACTTGTTGGGCAGTAGCAGTAGCCCATAAAATTACTTTATTAGGCTTTGCTAGCTCCCTCAAACAATATTGGGTGACTAAATAGGAAATTAACTCTAAAGCAGACAGAAATCTCAGTTGCTTTGGGGACATGTAAAGAAAATATGAGGATTCTGGTTTTTTCTAACATATAAAACAGGTTTTTCCTCTTAATTTTCATTGCAACTTGATGAATTTTTCTCTGAATTGTTTGAAGCTAACCCTGTGTAGTAATAAGTGTGTAATGATGTGTGGCATTGATACTCTTCCACATCAGTTTTCTTTCTGAAAAGCAAAAAAGGGGCAAATCTAAACATGTTGGACTGCTGAAGAAAGGGTCAAGAAAATCAGTCACTAGGTGACTTTTTAAAGATATCAAAATACACTGTTTCTTCTAAACTTGAAAGTTTATAGTCACAGGTGGAGCTAGTGGTTTGAGAAATTGCTTTCACTTATATCCATAAGCTTTTGTTCTTAAAAATGAAGGTTGTGTCTCATCTTGTTTAAATTGATGCAATTTTATTGATCTGAAAATGCTCTTATCACATTCCTAAGCTATCGTTTTCCATGAAAATTCAGTAGAAACTAGCTTATGTGATTCTTGGCAGAAGAGTAGGCAAAAAACTTTTCTTTCTTGCTGGGACATCTTACTCAGAAGTATGCATAGAATGAAACTGGACGCATTTTTAATCCTGTTGTAGTTTGCTGTTAAAATCACCATTGTTAAAAGGTACAATGCAATTAATCAGTTTCTGCTTTAATGAAATGAGATAGTTTGCTTAGTTAGAAGACTGGCCGGTGTAGTTTGCTTAGAACAAGAACTGGCTGTATTATCCGTCTGAGATAAATTTACGTGAAAGTTTTTTGAAATTCTTAGCAACTTTTCTGTGGAAAACAAACTTTGTCAACCTTCAGAATGCATCAGTTCCTTTAAAAAAACCCAAACAAACACACAAACAAAATAAAAATTTTTATCTTACACACATTTCATTTTCAGTCAAAAACACCAGGAAAACATAATTTGTTGGACAGTAAATCTGTGCCATAGGAACACTGCTGAGGGTCAGTGTGAGGTCAGACATATCCGGAGGCCATTGAATGCTTTGTGCTTCATGAGTCCCGCTCTGACATTGTGTTTGATAGATGGTATCCATAGTGTTTTTATAGTATATGCATGAAATTTTCCACTTGCAATCACACTGCTGTAGAAGCATTGTGGTAATATTCTGAATTATTGAAATATGGAAGGCAAAGACAGAATTGCGAAGATGGCTGAGTTGACAGTCTTTCGAAAAAATTGTCACCTTTACTGTCTAAGGAATTAATAAGATTTTATATGTGTGGTAGATCAGGTTTTTTTTTCTTTTTAGGAGTTTCAATTAGTTTAAAATTTAAAAGATCCTAGAAAACGTTAGGTTGTCATTAGAGACATAGATGTCCCAGGTATGAATGTCACATTGTTTTTAAAGGTGGATAACACAATAGTTTCAGCACTTCCATGATGATAACTGAAATTCAGCTTTGGACTTCACATGAAAGTTGGTGAAAGCGCTGTGGGAAAAGAAAAAAAAAAAAAAAGGCAAATCCAGAAGCGAAATAAAAGATTATAATAAAAGGCGATGACGTACAGTTCACTGTATGGCTTTTGAATCATTAAGGTTTTATCTCTCTATTTGATTGACCACAGCAAACAAACTCTTTTGTTACCATGTTTTGTTCATGGTACTTGCAAATGGGCATGCAAATTCTAGAATCCAACAACAGTAAGATCATGAGATGGGATTTCATACTGAAATACACTGAACCTTAAGCCCTAGTCCTTAGCAGTCTTTGGAGGACCTGTAGCTAGGGTGCTTTTGCTCTTGAGGTTTTTTTGATTATTTTTTTTTTTTTGTCTGCCTTATAACATCTTTTTTTGTGTTTAGTTATTATTCCTGGTCAGGGTCTATTCTCCTTTACAGTAGTTGCCAATTTCTTCTGAAGGATTATCATACATATGAACAGGATTTCTTTAAAAATTAAGTGAGCATTTTTGCTGAATCACAGGGTTTGGGTTTTTCACTATCATTATAAAAATTCTGCCCCCTATGATTAGATGGCCAGCTTCATAAACGACTTGCTTTTAGTCTGCCTTTTGCTTCCCTGTGTCTTTTGCAGAAGCCCTCTGTTGCCATCTGACCCACTCTCTGGGATGTTCCTGGTATTCTTACTTACTATTTATGTATGACAAAAAGCTCATCATGGCCTGGATCCCATTACGATGTACAGCTTATAACTCAATAACTGTCTGTTCCATGTTTGTGTTCCTTAACACTGTTCTGTCTTTTCTGTGGCAGTCCACTGATGTCTGTGAGCAGATACTGCGAGTGGTGAGTAGGTCCAATCGATTGGAAGAGCTGGTATTAGAGAATGCCGGGCTTAGAACGTAAGTAATTCCTTTGAAATGTTGCATTAGTTACTGCTTACTCCCAGCAAAAAGGATGTGTCATGTGTGTTAACCAGAATAAGCATTACAAAAACTTATGCTCGATGTCTGCCTTGTCTGACGAGTCTGTAGTCACAAGCTTTTTATCAGGTTTTCCAGAGGTTCCTTATGTCCAAGAAATCCCTTTAAACTGATTTTTTTTTTTAAGAATCTGCCTGGAGAGTTGAGTTAAGTGGAGCAAAATAGATTGGGTAAGAACATAAACCCCAAATCAACTTACACTGTTCCTCTCCAAATACAGTTGCCAATAGAAGTATGAACACCTTTTTATCATTTAAAAAACAGTGTTTGAGGTTTTGTTAAAAAAGCATACTATTCCATCTCGCACAACAGATTATTGTTTCATTCCCAAGAGAGCTGTCTTTATCTTACTGTGAATTGCAGTCTGCTCAAATATAACAGGACTTCCACATTAGCAACTTTTTTAAAGAAGCAAGAAAGTAGATAATTAAGTTTAATGCCTTGTCATAGCCTTAAAAGAAAGGTACACAGAGGTAAGCCATACAGTTTAATCCTTGCATATGTTTTAAATATAGTAAATTGTAGTTACTAGGTATTTGCTTTTTTCCTATCACAGGAAATAGAAGCAAAGTTCAAGTTACAAACTAGCTCAGTTGGAAGTATTTGTAGCTTGTTTTAGTGTTAGAATAGTATCCAAGACCATGTAGAAAAGATAAACTCTAGGGCTGGTGAATTTTTGTGTTAATAAAAAAAGCAGTGGAAAGGTGAGAGAAACAGAACACTATAGTGAATTGCAAATAAAGAAGGGAAGCAAGCACAGGGGAAATATTTGGTGTGCTTTACATTATCTCCTCTTTCATTGTTTGGATTGTTTCCCCCTTACTTTAAAAAGGGATTTGCATTGAAATACCTTTAAAAGAAAATTGCCTAAATGAGACAGGAAACTTGAGGTGGAGTTTGGAATGACACCCAAACTTTCTGATCACTAGTGCACTGCCTTTAATAGCTGTCATTCAAACATAAGCACCTGATTTTAATCTCATTTTTCTTGCAGTATGTGGCATGAAATCCAGTAATAATTATTAATATTAAAAGATACATTGACTACTTTTGCACATGGCCTGCCTTAACTTATCACAATTGGATTAACTGCTTTCAGTTTTAACAGGACTTGACAGATAATCAGCCTGTGACTTTGGTTTTCATGTCTCCATCTACATGCACAGTGTTTGGCATTTTGCCTTGGTGCGTGTCTGCTCTGATCAGCACTGTCTGTCTGTTTTTGTCAAGGACGCATTCGTCAGTTTTGCCATTTATCATATCTGCTTCCTAGGAGGAAATCCTGTTGTTACTGGGTATCTTCCTTGACATAGCTTACAGGCCAGTTATTTTTAATGAGCTGTGACAGACTGCTGGACCAGGGTTAAGAAAGCGCTACCAAGAGCAGTGCTTTCAGAAATACCTTAGCAGCTGCAAGAGCATATTTCTTCCTGCAGCAGAGTCAGTCTAATACTATTTCATTCTTTTCTACCTCCAGCTACTCATTTCTGCGATTTGGTTTGGGCCATGGCCCCATAAACACTTGTCATTGTCCCAGCTGATGAGACAGCAAACTATTGTGAAGTAGTAGTTGTAAGGACCCAGGACTAGGGAAGTGTGGACTTGCCGTTGGGGAAGACAGGTTGTCAAGTGAAACTCCCTGTCTAATAAGATTTGTGCCAGTTTAGATGCTCTTGAAAATTTTATCCCCATTGCCATTTCTTTAACAGACCTAAAGTCTAGATTATGTTGGATGTCTTTAATGCATACAGCAAACACTATCATTTTGATAAGTGTGTAAACTGAGGTAGGTGATACCCAGATTTCAAGGAAAGGAGAAAAGTTCAGAATGACCTGAATAAAGGAGCTTGAAAAGAGAGTTGCATCCCTGAGGTGCTTTAGAGATAACCAGAATATTAATTTCCATGAAACTGCAAGATGGGTTCTTCAGTCTGCAAAGGCCTGTTTTCAGGAGCTGGTGAAAATGGTCTTTGCTGTGCTTATGCGCTCTCTGAAAGCTGGTGGGCAGAATGTCCCTTCTGCCATCTACACGGGCTTCTGCAGCCCTGTTCCAAAGGGAACGGCTGGCTCTGACAGAGGGGAAACAACAGAGTTTGCTGCTGCTGGTACCCAAAGAGCCTTTGATGTTGCATCTCATCTGCCCGTGCTCTGAATGTCCTTAGACCTAACCATGTTTGTTCCTCCCACGCACATCCTCTTTGTCTTACAGGGATGTTGTCTTGACAGATCTTGAGGAATTGTTTTGTTTGTCAGAGATTTTCAGATCTGTGCTATTCCTACCCTTGGTGAAATATCCTTACTCTGCCATATGAGTAGTTACAGTGGGTCTTTTTTGGGCTTTACCTCCAAGCTGGAATGTCCTCAGTTCAGGCAAGTGTGGCTGTGCAATGCATGCAGAGCGAATTTGATGCTTTATAGAAAGTGTCAGGCTTGCGTTGCGTGCTCTGTAGTTGAAGTGTGAAGCCAAAAAAAGGAATAAATTTTAGGACTTGAAACAAAGAGTGGACAAAGGAGGGGGAGGTATGTCACCCAGGTGCCTCCGTTTATGGTAGAGGCCGCACAGGGAGCGGGGAAGTTGTGTTAGGTTTTTTCCCAAAATGAGCCTTGGAGCTCCATGTGCCCTACAAAGGTAATCCGGTGCTTTCTGGTGGTAGTGCCTTTGCTAAATAGTGCACACACGCCCCAGTTGTCCAAAAAGTTCTGGTAATCCTGCCTATATTGCTGGCAAAAGCTGGAGCAGGGTTTGTAAACAAGCCTGGAGGTGGAGGCAGAACACTGTAATGGCAGGAATCCTCTAGGGATGAAGGAAAAGGTGGAAACTCCCCATGAAGAAAGGTGGGTGGTTTGGTTTTTTTTTGTTTTTGAACTCAAAACCTCATTCTTTGTGGCTGCACATAAGGAGTTTGATTCAGTTGCCTAAGCCACAGGCTTCTAGTGGCATTTCAAATGCTGGAGGGTATCCACAGGGTGTTGGCAAATGTAACCGAGGACCTACAGGAGATATGTAATAGTCTTCTGCAGCAGCAGCTGGTAGCAAAGCAGGAAACCCTGAGGCCTGTCAGGTGGCACAGATTCAAGCCCAAAATTTCTTTTTGTTCAGTGTTTGTATTCACATGCTGCTTGTATCTTAAGAAGAGAATACGCTTTTCCTAAAGGCAGCCCATCATCATGAATTTGCAGCACTGGAACCTGTCCTACCCCCAGGGTTCCATCTAAGGAAATGGGGTTTCAAAGGGAAACTAAACTTCTCTGGAACATGTCTGTGCTCAAGTACACCTTGCAACAACATATAATGAAGAGCTATTGAGACTATTGCTGTCCAGTCTCCACTCTTTTCCTCTGGAAAAGGATGCTACCTCCACTGCTATTCTCAGCACACAGGCTGATCATTTTTATGGTAGGCAGGATCTGTCCTGAGGAAAATGGGCAGTGTTAATTGGCACTCTTCTAGCAATGTAGCTGATAGCTCTCCACCACTGGAGGAGGTAAGATACTGTACTTCGAGGCAGAGAGATAAAGAAGCTCTGTGAAGGAAGCTCAAGGGATGCTTTTGATTTCTACATCAGTATCTAACTTAGGTGAAGTAAGAACATTGAAATTATAGCCTTACTTTAACAAAAGCACACAGTAGGGCTAGTCCCCTAATGGAAGCTTCCCAGTAGGTACAAGGACAGAGGATTTGTCTTAGAGCTGCTACTGACCAACGGCCTTGTGACTTAATTCAAGGAACATGTCTCCACCAGAGTCAAAAGTGTGGTCATGTAGGAAAACCCAAGCTAGCTTTGAATTTTGGTCTGTGGGTGGTGGTAGTCCAGCTGCAGCAAAACACTCCGAGATAGGGCAGCATTCCCTTGCCTCTCAAATGGATTTGAACAGAGGTAGGTCATGCTACTACAGCTGCCTACCATAGTTGGTTAACGTGAATTCAAAGCTATCTGTGCTACCTGGCCTGGCTGTTATGAGTGTTATAGAACTGATATACCACCATCTCTCTTGGGACATGTTGCTAGAACTGTGGTCAGCCAGTTATGTACTTTGGTGCTTCTCACTGTAAAAAGAAGCAAGCAAAGACCAGTTCTTCAGTGTGCTGCTGTTCTTTGAGAGCATTATTCCTGCTGTTTTGCAAGGTCAGAAATACTCTTGGTTTTGTTGACCTTCTGGATATGCTGCAAAGCCCATTTGTTTGAGTGACTGTTGGTAGAGGGCTGCTGTAGGTGAGGGGGGGGTTGGCTTGTGAGTGAAGGAGGTAGTGTTAGACAAGTTGATGTCTATATCTTACCCATGCGTAGCATGGATGAGATGGAAGATGTGCTTGAGTTGTAAGTTATTTTGTGTAAATCCTATTTTATATCCAGTTCTTTATTAAAAATGGTTTGAGCTTTGATTGAGTTCCCTTCGGTCTCTTAAGCCACAGAATAAATAAATTATAAAATACCCTGCTTTGAAAGATAGCAAATTAGCCAGATACGCATTGTTTAAAACTGTGAAGAATCATTTACTGCACTGAGGTAGGATGGGTCACTTCTATCTAGTAATCCCTTGACATTTTTAAGCCTCTGAATGTGCTGTTGATACAAGAGATAACAGGAGTCTGTCTTCCTCTCTCTTCTTTTCTTGCAGAGATTTTGCACAGAAACTAGCCAGTGCCCTAGCCCATAATCCCAACTCAGGACTCCATACGATCAACCTTGCTAGCAATCCACTTGAAGACAGAGGTACTGTAACGTTGATATTCTTCTCTTTCTACAAATGTAATAGGAGGATTACTGCTGCTCTGTTCAGCTTTGCCTGAATAATAGGTTATTGTTCTGTGTATAATGCTATTGTAAATATCTACCGTTCACAAATGACTGAGAATCACTATTCTTTTTGATTTATAGGTATCCATTACCTTGTCGAGAAATATTTAAATGTCTTCAACCAACCATGGATTTCATTAGATTTCGTTACATTTTTTTAGAGGTTTCTTTTAAAGGAAGATAGAACACAGTGACTGTTTAGGACTAGAGAGTAAATAAAGTGGTGTGCATTTTAAAGGCAATGTAATCAGTTGAAAGATGAAGCACGAGGCTTGTTGCTTGGATTATATTTTCCTGGTGGTTTTGTGTTTTTATTTCAGCCATAATTCCATACTTATTTCTAGTATTGCAACTATTCTTTTTTTCAGCTTTGTGCTAGTCCGTAGTGTTGCCAGTACTTGGCAATGTTCAATAATGTTGGCATAACTGGAATCCTTATGGAGCACCGCGCTGTTGACTCCACAAGATGGAAAATCAAGCTGAACAGCTCAGCTTTTCTCAGACTAGGCACCGCTAGGCATGATTTCAGTACATATCGAGTCAAGTCATTCCCCTCCCTTGTCTACTCTCTTTTCACCCGAGAGGCATTTATTTTTAAAATAAGGTTACATTCTTTCAGTCTGGAGTTGACCCTTCAGCGCTGCCCATGTGAGGTTTCCATTTGCTTCACTTAATGCATTCCAGGCACACAGTGTTCTGGGATCAGACTATCTTGTGCTCCTGTAGGGCCAGAAGAAAAATAATAATTTTATACAGTGAACCTTTTCTTGTTTTATTTGGTTTGTTTGGGGGAAATTTTCCAGTCTCTTTGCTGCCATAATTCAAAATGGAAAATCTGCTTATTTTGATTGCAAACTGACTGACTCAGAATGTTGTTAACACAGAATCTTGCATGTGTCTCTCCGTTCTTGCTGGTTCGGTGAGGAAAAAAAGATGGGAAGGGTTTTTTTCCTTTCCTCTTTTGTATCTCTTTTCCTTTTGTCTAGAAACAAGTATGAAAATATTTTTGGGTTTGACCCATTCAGAGTAGTTTTTTGTTTAAAATTGTTCACATGAATTGCTTTAACTCTTCCACTGATTACTGCTTGCCCTCCTTAAGAATCCATATCACATGAAAGCCAACGTTTTGCTGAAGAGCATTATTATTACAATGTGCTGTAGGCCTAACTGCATTGTACAAAAATTTCTGTTGTAAGTTGTAAAAAGGCTGTTAGATTGTTGATTCTGCTTTTGAAGAAGTGTATTTAGATTGTGTTATATGAAAGGTTTTTTCAAAAGGAGCTCATTTTCACCTTGAAAGAAAACAAATGACCAAAGCATTTGGTAGATATTCTACAGTGCAGGGGGTTATTATTTTTTTTAACATATCAGTGGTTTTTTGCAACAAACTTCCTTTGCAATAAACCTATAGATTCAAACCATTCTGCAGTATCCACATACAAGATACAAATGAAATGCAGAAAGTACAACTTGGAGAAAGTAGTAGGGTTTTTTCATTATCTCAGTCTCTCCTGTCACACGTGCAATTAAAATTTGACCTTTTCATTAGAGAATTAGGTAAGTTGTATGAGTACTTAAAGAGAAATTAACTATAATTGCAATGTGCAAATATTGCAGCTTTTCAGTTTAAGAAAGGTTTACATGTCCTGTAATCTGGTAATCACAGGGTGCAAGGTAGATTTGCCTTTATTAATCTGAAGGGGCAGCATGCATTTCACAAGTAAAAGCTGGCATAATGGAGATTCATGTAAACACATGAATTTCGGAAAATATCTCTTGAAAAATCACCTCTGCAGGAAGTGTAAATTCAACCAGATTATTTTGCAATTATAAGGGAAATAACATACAGTTGTGTGAATTATGGAGAAGAATATATTGCTGTGCCTTGTTTGAACAAAAAACCACCTTAAGCTATTACGTATTATTGAGTTGAGTACCAATAGGTAAAGACACAATATTATTACATTAATGCAACTGTCTGTACTTCAATAACATGGAAACTGTGTTTAGTTTAATTAAGGCGTAGAACCTGGCTTCAGTTCAAATACAACGCAGTGTTTATATGAAGTGATTTACGCTGAGACCAGTCTCTTAATTTGTGATTGACCTCACTTTATGGTACTGTCAATATTTGTGAGACTAACACCTGGAAAGTTTATTATCGGTCTTGGCTTTAAAATCTAGCCATGCTAAAGCGATGGGACTTTTGCTTTTGGCTCCACTAGGATCAGCATTTAATCTCATCTTTTTTCAAAAATAATGCAAAACAAAATACTGAAGACTATAGAAATACTCAAATTCAAAACCGTGTGCT
This sequence comes from Dromas ardeola, assembly GCA_013398915.1. Classification (NCBI taxonomy): domain Eukaryota; kingdom Metazoa; phylum Chordata; class Aves; order Charadriiformes; family Dromadidae; genus Dromas; species Dromas ardeola. The sequence continues at coordinate 410,482 of VYZM01005197.1, forward strand.
TGGATGCAGTTAAGTTTACTTCTGCCAGTAGAGCTCTCATCTGTTACAAGGTTAGCAAAAATGGGTGGCTTCAAGAGCGTTCAAGGGCCTGAGTGACCAGAAGCCCTTTTTCTTTTCTGCACTTGATTCCTGTAGCTTATAACTGGGTGGATCCTTAATGTCCAGTGCTGGTAAGATGTTAAAATTGCTCAGCTTGGCTAGAGCGATAAGTGGTCTGTAGATTGTTAGCTAAATACAAAGATGGAGAGGTAAAATTATTTGCTGCACACCTTACTCAAAATGCTTCACAACAAAAATTACATTTGTGATATCCTTCATGATTCTGATTGTACTCCTTTTTCTCCTCTTTTGCCAGCATAACTCTACCTTGATTTTGAAAGTATATATTGTGACTAAACCAGTTTAACAAATGTGGACAGTCAGCTACAGAATATAAATTCTGAGACCACCTTAAGACAGATTGAGCGTCCTGCTTCAGAGGAGCTAAAAGATATATTTTTTTTAAAATATTAAAGCTATGAAAGAAAATCCGATTAATATGACTTGATTCGTTCTTGCTGAAAGTTGGTGAAGACATCCAGTTACCATTGTGTTTTATAATAAACAATGCCAAGGCATCATCGGTCTAATGTTTTGGCAGTATAAATAAAATACAGTGTGTTGTTTTGAGCCGCGTGGACATTGCACCTATCACCAACATACACAACGTGCTTTTACAGAGAGCATTAAAAAAACCCCTACAACAGTATCTGCAAGGCAGCTGCTCTTTCATGATCAATGATAGGTAAAACATCATAAAAGCAGAGTTAACATATATGTATTACATACTAGCGGACTGTTTCATGTCTGCATTTGTGGAGAAGCGTATCAGCTTTTTCATTTACTGTGTTTTGAAACAAGTAAAAGGCTTTACCCCCTTCTCTGCCCTTTTCTCACCAAGTGAGTTGCTGTAGAGGACTATATTTCACACCACAGGTTAAGTCTGGAATTTCTGTGTTGATTTATTCCTCTAATAAATATTTCATGGATTCGTTCCATTGTTATTTAGGATATGCCCTCTTAATCAAATTTCAATCTTTTGCTTAAATGGGGAGATTAAATTTATGTAGTGTGGAACTTGGATACACTGAGAAAGTACTTTAATGAAAAGTGCTTTTTTTTCTTCTTTTTTTTTTTTTCTTTTGTTGGATTTGTGCTGATGTAGTCCAATCCGTGTCAGCATCTTAATAGGTTTTTACTGTTTGGGATTGCAGCATTTGTTTGGGTTGTATTGTAACATTTCCAACTCTGTGTCCTGGTTCGTAACCTGCAGGCTGCTGTAAGGGAGTTAAGTGGCCTTTACGACTTGGTGCTGGTTTCAGACTCTTAGGGTTTACCTCAGAAAAAAAGGGCAGCGTTAGCTAACATGGGTGTCTCTCTTGCCTTGACAGCCCTTCCTTTTAAAAGAAAATAAAAGTAGTCTGAAGTTTCACGTGAAGTACCATTGTTGGGTTTTCTTTTGTGATTGATTTTTTTATGGTTTTTTTTTTTTTTTTTGGCTGAACCATAAAGCTTCCAGATTTCCCAAGTGCTGACTGTTTGACATGTGTAATATCTTCCCTTTGACTCCTTCTCAAAAGTACGTGTGCATTATATAGTTTTTGCACTGATTAAGGTGGCTTACTGATCGTTAACAGCAATGTTCCCTGTCGGTTCATTGGTCAGCAAAGAAGGGATCTTGACTACCTTGGGCATTTCAAAGATTTATGGTCATAAAAAGACAGGGTAATTTTGGGCCCACCCCCACAGTGAGTGCAGTTCCTCTGTAAGAGTTCTTGCCCCTGGTGTGATTGCTGGGAAAACCTGAGATCACACAGTTAACCTGAAAACGTCCATTTTCTCTTCGCTCCCCCAACAGGTGTGTCATCTTTGAGCATCCAGTTCGCCAAACTTCCAAAGGGACTGAAACATTTGAATTTATCTAGAACCTCCTTGTCACCTAAAGGTATGTTTTATAAGCATGCCTGTTTTTCTGTTCTAAAAGTTTCAGGCTTCCATCCTAATAATACCTTTTGATACCAGATTATGAAGTAATTAATTCTGTAATTGATTTACATGTGTATTCTCAACAGCGCTGCTGCTTTTTTGCAGTCCTGGGTTGCTGAACTGTGGGCTGGGTTCTGTGTCCCCTTCAGCGCTTTGAGAGACTCTTACTCACTTCTGTAAGATTTGAGCTTGAACCTGTACTGTAAAGAAAGACTGAATTTAGAGTTGGTGTAAATTGTATGTTTCATATATGCTCCAAAGAGGTGTCTGAAGCAAAAATGTGGAGGGAATTTTCCAAATCTTTTGCACGCAATTATTTTATGAAACCAAGGGTTGTGACAACGGCTGTGAAGTCGTTTGCTCTGAGTAAAGACTTTTGTGTTTTATAACTTACAAATTTGTGGTTTGATATTGTAACTGGAATGTATGTATATTTTAAAAGCAATAACAGTACTGAAACACAAGTCGGAAGCTTTCAGCATTTTTTGCATTGCTGTTTTACAAATAATAGATGCACTGACCTCTTAAACAGACTGCACAAACCCAGGGTCTCCTGTATGTAGAACATGACTGTTAAAAATAGAAAAAATGCACTGACATTATTGCAGCTTTTTCACAGATGTTGACGACCTGGAAAAGATGAGTGAGTTATAATCTATGAAGGACATTAATTGACAACATATAGGAGCCATGCTCTTTTATCCTCTTAATTATTGCTCTGTGAAGAGCAGATTCTGTGTTCTTCTAAGCTTTAAGGGTTGACCTAGGGGAAATATGGGTGGGGAAAAGGGTTTTTTGTTGGTTTTTATGAGTGTTCTGTAGCTCTTGTTATGCTTCAGTAAATAGTAAAACCTTAGCTGAATTTATTCAATTATGATTTTCATTAAAAAGACTTTAGTGAACTCTGGGGTGGTTTTTTTCCACCGCTAATTCCATTTTTGGTGGCAAGCAATTGATTAAGAATCTTGACTAACCTTACATGTACTTTTGAGATTAGATGTTCATGAATTTGACAGAAATTCATGCAGTTCTGGTATGTTCATTCATCCTGTGCTTTTCTTCATGTGATCTGAATGATTTCAGCAAGTGCTTGTGATCGTTCAGTCAAGAGAACACTCTAGCTACACTTCTGTCTTCATAAAGAGTAAATGCCAGCTTGATGAAGTTCATCTACAAAACTCTTGTCAGTAAAAATGAATTCTGAGGTTATGAAAAGAATTTGAAAGGTTTTTAACACACATTTTAAAGACAATCTTTTAACAAAACCTGAAAATATATGCCAGTATGTCTATTACTGACCTCATGTGAATCCTGGTCCAGACTGGATTGCAATGACTGTCGGTTCTCCAGAGAGTAACATATCACCATGAATGTTGTCCTATGGCAGCTCCTCGGAATTCCTTAAAAAAGTATATGCAATGTCTCAAAATTGGAATTCTTATAACTCCCTGGACCTGAAGAGACTCAGCTTCACCTCTTCGGTTGTCTGCAAAGCTGTCTGTCTTAGACAGTTTTCCTTTAACATAAGACAGTACTGAATTGGTTTTAACTTGGGAGGTTGTTTTTGAACTTGTAATATTGAGGGGGGAATATTGTAATGTTTTCTGTGGGGAAAGTCTAAAGGAGACCTTGGATCTTGGATTCATTAGAGTTCAAGGTGCATGGATGTTTTTTTTTCCCAGCCTTTTTCTTTTTATTTTTTTTATTTTGAGCTTTTAAGTATCAGAAATTCTGTACAAACCCTCATGGGTTTTGACCTTATTTAAAAAGTGCTTTCTATTTGAGATAAGTTTCTAAGATTGAGAAGTGAAGTTCGGGTGGTAACTTCCCAGCTGATCTCTCTTCAAATATTGTATCTCAAAGTTCCTGAGAGCTATTAACAGTCTGAGCCTCCTGAGAGTGGTAAAAGAGCATGAAAGATTGTCTGCAAATGAAAGCAAGATTACTGTTAGAGTATAGCATAAGGTAGGTGAAGTTCAAACAAAAATGTATTGATTTGAAGATTCTGGTTAAATGGAAAATTCTAGTATACTCATTCAAAGATAGGGCTTGCTTTTCTGAGCCCGAGCCAAAGGCTAATTAAAAAATCCCTCATTCTCGTTGTTTGCCTTCAGTGAAGTGGGTGATTTTGAGCAGTTGACTCTTTTTAAACGTGAAACAAGCAGCAGCGTAACGGATTGTTTGACAGCTCCTCTTCTCCCCCAAACTCAGACACTGCTTCTGAATTCCCAGAATTGGTTCTCGAAAGTATATGCTGAAATGTTGACAGTATAAATTACATTCGTTTCTACTTCTTCTTGTTGCTTGTAAATGCTGTTAAGAAGACTCACTAAAGTGAATATAGAGATATAAGCGCTAGTGGTTAGAGAGAGCTTTTAGGTCTTTCAAAGTTTCAAAAAGTATTCATTTGCAGTTTACTTTTATAGATAGGGTGTGGATTCAGCAATGCAATGTTAAGATAAAAGAAAAATCACATGAACGAAGAAGTTTTGAGACTTGACAAAGATGTCACTCTGCTTCGATTCTTTACAGTATCAAAAGCCTCCTGAAACCAAGAACCATACTACTAACATGGCAGACTTTCTTAATATGTGGAAGCTTGGAAAACTGAAGCACTTAAGTGGAGTATTTTGGTCTCCAGTGGCTTTCTAGCTGCTGCTTCCGTATCTTCACTGATAAATCCATTTCATAATAGTTTTTGATTGAAGAATGGACATGTTCCATCCATTGAATGCCAGTCCATTTTCACTGACTAGTAGGTTTGCAAAATTGCCCAATATTTTGTAGTAGATCAAAACACCTGCCTGCTTCGTAGCTTTGGCCAGACACTTACAAAACACACGCATGTAAGAAACACACGTGTACTGCTTGAAAGGCAGCAATAGCCATCTACAATAAATTAAAAACTTGGTGATAAGCTACAGAACTCTCAGCTGAAAGACAGATTTGCTGGAAGTCGCCACATCCCAATTTGTATTTGGAAAAGCTGAAGAATTTTAGAGGAAGAAAGCTCTCACCGGTTTGTTCCCAATGCGAGCTTTTTAATTTTAATATGAAAAATATGTATTTGTTGTGATCAAGAATTGACAGTCTTTATGCATCTCTGATATTTTAATTAACTATTTTTTTCTGACATTACAGGCAAATATGTAATTGAAAGGTTTTTAATTTCTAGGCCTCATCAGTTGCTTTTGAAGTTCTGGCAATTATAATTGTTAATGTACTTGGTCTTCCACAGATACTTTCATCTACTTCCACAGATCCTTTTATCTAAATATTATTGTTTGCAGGAAGACACTATCTTAACATTATGGTGTAAACTCTGTTTTAAAAATCTGTTTCAAAATGGGATTGCACTGTTAAAGCCATTGCAGACTTCACAAAAAGGCTTCTTCCCTGGATCCAGGACCTATAACACACTGTGGCTCCATCAGGGAGCTCCATCAGCCACAGTCCAGGCAAAGCCGGGCATGCTGTGGCAAGGAAGAGTCTCTGGTCTTCCTGGTGGTCTGCCTTCCTGCTGCAGTACAGCGGTGGTAACAGGAGGTCATTAAGCATTTACGTATGTCTGTGTTCACTGAAATTGTGCCCTTGCAGGGTCTGGGCTAGTTTTGTCTAGAGTTGGCTAAGGTGAGTACTAACATTTTGGGTTTTTTTGGCAGGAGTGAATAGCCTTTCCCAGTCACTGAGTGCCAACTCGCTGATCGCGAACACGCTCGTCTATCTTGACCTCTCAGGGAACGCCCTCCGCGGTGATGATCTCTCAGTAAGCACTTTCTTCTCACTTGTGAGTTAATGAACGGATGTCTAAATTTGTTGTTATGAGATGGGCAAGGCCGTTTTGTTTAGATCCTGTTTTGCATTTATTTCAGTACAGTTCTAGTAGGGGTAGAAAATAACATTTTGATCTTTACTCTTCATTATGTAGTCAGAGAATTGAACTGCCCCACACGACTAAACAAATCCACATCATTTTAGTTCATGCTTTTCGTCCTTTGCTTCTACTGATAAATGAGAAAGCTACAAGTGTGCCGCTTGTTTCAGTGGACTTATCATGCACCCTGAGTTCTGTTTAAAAGTGAACAAAACAATTAAAAAACTTCATGTTCTTTTTAGTAATAAGTGTATTACAAATTTTTTCATTGGAAGGTTGGAAACAATTGATTTATTTTGACTTGGAAAGACTTAATTTCTCGTTTTCAATATTTTTTGTATGTATAAATATATCGGTGCACCTTCTTGACACATGCTGTTGAAGCTCGTGTTTCTTTGAAGAATGTAATTATTTTTTAAATTCCTTTGTTCAGTTTATCAATTGCCATAGAGATACAGCTCTACCTTCTCCATAACAAAATCCACTTAGTTCTCAATTTGTATGTATTCACTTTTTGACTGTTACATCCATATTTTTCTCTCACATCAAAAGTTGTATGCTTGTAAGTGTCAGGTTTTGAATTCTTTAAGTATTGAGCATCTAAAATATACAACACTAGAGTCAACCAATCTTACCTTTTAAAGGGCAGTCAGACATGACTGTGTTACTTTTTCACAAATCTTACTAGTTTCAGAATCGTTCAAAGAACTAGTCTTTTCTGACATGAGGTGAAAGTTTTAGTAGGACAAGAGGATTTAAATGATAACAAACAAATACTTAAATGTAAATAAAGACACACAGTGAATTAGTCTTGAAGAGAGAATAACACAGCAAATAATGTAAAAACAAAAAGTAAAATGAAATGTACAGTTTTGGTAGGCGATGCTTAAACATGATGTCTACCTACCATATTTTAAAGGACATAAATACAAAAAGTGGGGCTTTCCTTAGCCTGTCAGAGAGAGAAAGGTGGTTCAAATAAAAAGGTTATTAATACTGGGATCTCTTCATCTGTGGAACAGTTTCCCAACAGGAGTAAGGAAATCCTGTTATTTAGCATTTAAAATAAACCCCAGCAAAGCACAGGGATTTTTAAAGCAGGGACCTTTCTTGCACTGTAGGTATAGGGGCTAAATGACCTAATTTTTAGAAAGATGGATCTATTTTAGAACTGTTGAACATGCTGTTTGGCTGGATTTCATGTGGAGTTGAGCGTTCCACATTTCTGTGAATTAGGTCATACTTTTATCTTTCTGTGTTGTTCTCTGAGACTAAAAAAAGCCCAAAATATAACAGTGTATAGTAAGAAGTTTTACATAGCTAACATTTGCGTGACACATCCTATGCATTACTGAAGCCATCAATATTAGAATCTTGTTACCTGTTCTGTATTCTTCTTTAAACCTTTAATGCACTGCTGATACTAAGAAATAACCATGTGCTTCAGACGCAAATTAGTTGCTTCCCTCATGCTTAAAGGGGCTGGCTTAAACTTACAAACCAATTAGCCTTTCTGAAATATAGCAGCAACCTGAGTGACATTCCAAGGTATTTCTAACTAAATTAATTATCGTTTGCTGTGAAAGTGAATTGCAAAGAGTAATGTTCAGTGGATGTAGTCTGAGCACTGTTTTTTCCCCTATTGTTTTAAAAAATGATACCCTTCAGAAGTAAAACAGGTTGTATTGATTAGGTGAAAGGAAGTTTCAGACACAACTCATATCGTGCAACTTTATAATAAAAGCCTAAAATGTAATGAGAAATAGCGATCCAGTAAATGGTGTCATAATACCAAAATTAACATGGATAATTCTTTTTTTTTCCCCTCTATTAATTATAGAGCCTGTACAATTTTCTGGCCCAGCCAAATGCCCTTGTTCATCTGGATTTATCCAACACGGAGTGTGCGCTAGATATGGTAAAGATGTTTTTTCTGGAGATTCAAATAGCAAGGAAACATTCCACACCTTCTATCCCTAGGTACTTTTTTGGGTTAATATAAAGTAAAATCAGTCTTTCTTTGTTTTAAACCAGGTGTGTGGAGCCCTTCTTCGTGGATGTCTTCAGCATCTAGCTGTCCTTAGCCTCTCTAGGACTCTCTTTTCTCACAGGTACAGTTTAAATGTCATTACTCTCAACTCCTGCAATATTTTGTCTTATAATTTCTTGCTCTCATGTTGCGCCTTATTTTTTTTTAAGAAGAAATCTAAGACTTTATAAAAGTCTTAGAAGTCTTATTTTTCTATGAAATAGGTATTATTTATTCCAAGCAAAATATTTTCTTTCCCTTTCTGCTCTTTGCTAGATGGCTGTAAAATAAGCTACCTTGTCTAATATGTTTTTTGTGATACTGATGTAGCAGAAAGTCTCTATATATCTTTTGTCTCTAAGAGGCATAACATCAGGCTTTGAAGTCTGACTGACTTAACTCCTCTTTAAACTTGGTTTTTAAAGTTTGTATTTTTCATGATTTGAGGATGGTTACAAATGCTTTTTTTCCTTCTTTGTCCTTTTCTGGGAGGAAGTCCCTTTGAAATCCTTGGAAGACTGAACGCTGACTTTGTTGATTACTTGTATTGTAGGAAATATTAACATTAGCTTCCCTTTTCCTCAAATTAGTGTCTTGGGTCCAAATCAGGGATGATACCTAATTGGGGGTAAGCTACTCCAGCATTGAGTAATTATTTCTAGTGGTGAAAAGGTAATTTCAGGGGTTTTGTAATGTTCCATTTGATCTTCTACTCATAAGATATACCAGACTTAAATGATCATTCTTTGTATTTCACCGAACAGAAGCTAGATAGTAATGTCTTCTGTGCAGCAGTGCAATGCTGAGGATTGTTTGTTGAATCAACATTTTGATGACGTTATATTTCTAAGCTAATTGAGATCCACTGATTACAGAGCTGTTGAAAGTAGAGCAAATTAAACATGTAAAAGATCATTACAATTCTGACTGCTTGCATTCACTATTTATTGGAACGAGGAGTGTCTAGATGCTACTTCTTAATGAACTTGTTTATTTACAGAAAAGGAAAAGAAGTCCCTCCCTCCTTCAAACAGTTTTTCAGCAGCTCACTTGCTTTGATGCAGATTAATCTTTCAGGAACTAAACTCCCTCCTGAGCCTCTAAAGTAAGAATTTAATTTCATTTTCTCCTGTTGCCTAAAACCTAGTTTGCATTGTTATTATGTGAGTGCCTCATATTAAAAATGAAGGGGAAAGGATTTTGCTTTTTTTCCATTGTACATTATTGATATTGCAAGAGTGAGTTTCATAATGATCACACATTCACAAATGTTGTTTCCATCTCACAGTTGAGATTATTAATCATATTTTGTTCTGTGGGAACGTCACAGCTGTTTAGCTTCCATCAACATTTTTTGTGATATATTTCTTACTTTGTGGCTTATGAGCAAAACTGTTTGCTTCACAGTAAAATGGGATTACGTACTTGTGTGAGTGCCATTTCTTTGAGGCTGCGGTATTGCAGTAGCCGTTGTGAAACTGAACCTGTTGCAATGCTTGGGAGGAGAGTCCTGTTGCACAGAACTATGCCCTCCTTTTAGAGGGAGAGACGATGGCAGCAACTTCTAGGAATGTGAAGTGTAATACATCTCTTTGCTATATGTCCTGTGGCTAACAGGTTCTCGTGATGGAATTGGGCACTTCCATTGCCCACCCAACGCTGCAGAGAAACTCCTCTTAAAGCCTGACACAGGCTGGGGGAAATTGTGTAGCACTGTGTCACCCTTCCTCTGACGTATGCGTTTTTCAACTGTGTTGAACTTTCCAGACATAAAATTTAAAGGTGTGTTTTAAAGTCAAGATAGGCCTAGATAGATGGGTCTAATGTAGATAGGTCATTCTGTGATTCTGGCAGAATCCTTGTGTGTATTGGGCTAAACTGAAGAAAGGTCTCTTTCCAGAGTATCAACTTCCTAGCTAATATGCATTAAAACATACATAACCCTATCTGTAGTAGACGCCCAGGCATGTTCACTAACCATTTTGGGGAACACACCTCCAAACCCCTAATCTGGACACAGATACAGATGTATATGCATGTACACTTGTGTGGTTGGGAGCCTGCCTCTTGAGGGAGAACAGGGAAGGGAAGTGAGCAGTAGCTCAGCAAGGGAGTAGCTAATGAATGGGAGTTGGTGGCAACTTAAGATGTGAGATACAAAGAGTAGTTAGTGAGTACCGGATGGAAAGCTTTTGATACCATCTGGGGGAAGCTAGGGGAGAGAAAAGTGCCAAGTGCCACTCAGGAAGCAGTAGTGTACATCGTTTTGGGATATTTTTTCTTAATGCAATTTGACATTGGAGAGGGCAGTACAAAATGATGGTTAAGTACAATACACTGGATTGAAATTGATACTCAACTGCAGAAGCCTATCATTTTAGCTCTGATCTTTCACTCTGTTCTGCGTGATGCTCTTGGTTGCTGTCTTGCTTGCTTAGACTTAGCTCTGAGATTAGGAAGGTATGGTACCAATGTGTTTTCAAACAGAAAGTGATTATTGAGAAACACATTGGTTGATTCTAATTAATTTAGGGCTATTGATTCCATGGTGAAGGGCAGCAGGGAGCTATGTTTAATGAAGCAAGAAGAATGGAGGATGTATGTGACTAATACACAAGACAATCTTATCAGTGCTACAGGAAAAAAATAATGCTGTGAGACATTGAATATATCTACACAGATTAGGAAAGGTGAGAAGCCCCAAACACTAAGGTTGATATTTAGCTCTGCTCCTTGGTATGTTGAGTACCTCCTGGGGTGTGAGGAGTTTTGGCAGGTGAGCGCTCTACAATTGTCTGTACTCAAGGAAGATGTTACTGTGTTAATTTATCCCAAATACTTGTGACCCCTTGATCTACCAGCCGTAGAGCAAACGATCTTCCTAGTCCTTTTCAGCCAAAGTGATCTGTATTAGCAAAAACCTACTCTCTTGATAATGTTTAAGCTAATCTGGCTCAATTTGAGTGAATTGGGTTAGCGGGAGTTACTTGCATGACTGGTGTTGGTGGAAATAAAGAGGCAGTGGTGGGTAGCGTAGGATGAGCTGAGAGCAGTAACCTCTTTCACCAGCACATACAACTCCACAAAGGAGCGTCTGTACAAAGTCCAGCTGGACACAGATGGTCTCAGAGAGTCCATGCCCCTCTCAGCTGGATGGCATTTTGGCATGGGCTTCTTTTGTTTTATTCCGATGGCAGTGTTCACATCTGCCTAAGAGGTAAGAGCTCTTAATGTTTTTTGGTAGTTTCCTTGATGTGCTTTTTCTCTGACATTTTTTTCTTCAGTCTGAGCTAAGCGTATTTCACAGCAGTACACCTTGCTTTCGCTCTCAAACCCTGTATGGCTTGACTAAGACACTTGAAAAGCATCCTGTGGAAGTTAATCTGGTGTTAAAAGGACTGAGAATGTGCCATATCCCAGGGCAGCCTTTTGGTCTTAACTGTAAGAAATTACGTAACTTCTACAGAACAATCAAGATCATAGGATTTGTTAAAGACAAGATGGAAATACCGTTTTTCAGACAGGGTTATTTGTCATTGCCAAGATTGCAGTAGCACATGAGGGATGATTTCTAGAAGGAAAAATAAAAATGACAAAATGTACAATAATAGTACTTCTCTGGATGTCAGAGTGCATGTCAAAAAGCTTTTGACAATGTGGAACTGTCCTGTGACAAAGGAGAAGTTCCTGGTTTGTGTCCATGAACCAGAGGTAACAGAGTTGGATGTGTGATTAAAGACCAAGCCTGCCTACAGAAAAAAATACAGATAAAATGCAGGTACCTGACACCCTGAGTCCCAAATTCCCCTGATTAATTGTTACCTGATTTCTTTCTTGTCAACTTCCTTTAGATCAACAGTTATGGTATGTTTAATCACATATGCTGACTCAGTGAGTTTAAAGATACTGGTTAATCACTGCACTCAGGGAAGGAGATAAACTTGCTTGTATGGACCTGTTAATAAAGTCAAGCCTTTCAGGGAAGAGGTTTTGCTAATAAAACTGTACTGTGCGGATGCCACATCGTGGGTGGGGAAAGGGTGCTTTTAGTTCTTCTGCGTAGTTAATATAGTTAATGTTCCATCACAGCTTGATATTTTTTTCCCCTTTTTTTTGAACTGAGTGAACTAGTTTATACTGTCTTTTCCTTGCTTAAATGTATGTTGGCATTTTTTTTCATTTACAGACATTGCCAAAAGTTGTATTTTGATCTGTCAGAGCTATAACAAGACAAGTTTCCGATACACATCTCATGCAAATGCTAATTACAAGGCCATTTCTTGCATTCTGTGTGTACCACAGTTGACAAGACCTTTCCATGTATTGCTGTGTGTGTGATTTAAACATAGTGGCTAAGTATAATTATAATATGTCTGCCTTCAGTGCCTTTAAATGCTGGTGATTTATCATGACAAAGAAATGAGAAACCGTGAGATTTTCTTAGGATGAGTTTCTAGGAAAGAGGTTAGGAAAAAAACCAACCCTTTTTTCTTCCTGTTAAGAGAGTAAATTTGAAGCAGCACTGCGTGTCTTTTTTAATCTGCATTTTTTATGGTTGCACTGTATTTTTTAGGTTGCCTCAAAATGCTTAGGAAGTTCTTTGCAAAGCTATCATCAGCCAGACTAACTTTGAATAAAAGTATGTTTGGGAAGGAAATAGACAAGCATCATCTAAAAATGTTTAAAAATTGTTGCAGAGCTTTCACGTTTTTCAAAGTCTGCATATTAATAGCTTAAGAAGTAAATAAGCACAAGATATTTGTCTTTGTTAACAGAGAAAGTCTGATTAACATTTATACCTGCAGGGCAGATATAAATAGGTTTAAATGAAAAACCTTCCTGGGGCGCACACATTTTAAATGTGGCTTTTACACACTACTTGCATAACAAGTGTATAGGCAAATGGCTCAGCAAAATTGATTGGTTTTTGTCTCCATGCATCAGTAGTTTGGATTCTGTTAGCTTGCTTTCAGCTGAAATGAAGTCTGGGGAGGAAGTCCTTCTGTTTCTCCGTTCAATTACTAATTCAAAGCAGCATCTATTCTAAAGATACTAGAAGGTATATGCAGATTGTGTTTGTTCCTTCTGTAAGACACAGACAGTCGTGCTTTCTGATTTTGTAGTATTAATACAAATGTGATATTAACACTAACTTTTATATGTGGAAACAAACTTCTGTAAGGCTTTAAAGGTGGATTTATGAAAATCATAATGAGTCGTTGCTACACTTCTCTGCCATTCTGCCTAAAGTCGAAGGATACCATTGTCTGGGAATATCATTTTGAAATTTGTAAATATTTATTGGGTTGCAAAAGTGGAGAATTGTGTGATACTTGAACACAATCCAGCGTTTGAGTGTTACAGGCACCGTGCCTGGCTGAAATGGCTGGCTGCACTGCATCTTGCATGTATTAAACCCCCCTTTTTTTTCCTGAATTTTTGGAAAATCAGAGAGTTCGTAGGGTCGTACAACAGAACACTCATTTCGTGGTCATTTGGTACTCTTTGAAAGCAAATGTTGAAGAAAATTCATCTCTTATGAATGCTATTAAATGTTTATGTAGCATTAGCTTTACAGTTTCTTTATTAGACTTGCATCCCTGCAGTTTTTGAAGCTGCTGGAGTGTTCTAAGTGTGGCAGGTTTGTGCCATTGTCATTTAAGAAATAACTGCTCAGCTGGTGTGGTTTTGGTTTGAAATGGTTCTTCTCATTATAGGTGTATTAACCTGTGATCGCTTAGATGATGATGATGTAAAGCTGCCTTTTTTTTTTTTTTTAAATGGTTCTAAAATTGATCTTTTTCAGAGCGCTTTTATTAGGCCTGGCTTGCAATCACAATCTGAAGGAGGTGTCTTTAGATCTCAGTAGCTGTGAGGTAAGGAATATTTATCAGGATGTGTTCAAAAGATGCAATGATGTGGAATGAGCGTTCCCATGAAATCCACTGGGTGAGATGTTCTTCGGTTGTAGTCAAAAGCTGTGGGAAAGGTAGAACTTGGAGAGGCAGTTATGGTAAAAATCAGCCACAGTGTGTTACAGCATCATCCAAAATAACGAGCACAGAGGTTCAAAGCACTTGCAGCACCTGATTGGCAAAACCCTCCTTGCAGCGTAGCTTCTACATTCTGAGCCAGTGCGTTGTTTGCTGTTTGGCGTCTTCTGCTCTCTGGTGCTGTGATTGTACAGGACCCCACATCAGGTCTTTCCGAGCTGCCCAAATTTGAATGGGTCACAGGAAGCTGTGTGTGCCCTGAAGGCATGTCTGTGGTTGGATTGTCTTCCTTCAAAACCAGAGACATGTTTCTTCTTCTGCAGGTTTGCTTTTTAACCTTGGGAAAAATTCTGCTTCCCTAATCAATTCATCAATTCGGGCCAATAGGGAACTTTGGTTAAAGTTGACTTAAGCATGCCATTAACTTAAGAGGCACTCTGCAAATGGCTTTAAATATCTCAAGAATAAATAAAAAAACAACTGTGGCATCTTGATTTGCCTTATCTTGTTCCCTCTTGCTTCTCGGTGCTTTGCTGTGCACTTTGTTTCTCAGAATTGTCCGCACACTTGCAGGATGATACCTGTGTGGCTACAACTTACAACAAAAGATCAGCCAAGACCCTGAGGAGCCACTGAGGCAAAGTTACACAGAGAACGGTGTGGACTTTTGCCAAAAGCAACACAAACCAGCTTTGGCTCAGGCCTTCTGTAGCTGAGCAGCCACCCTTTTTAAGCTGCAGAGAAAGCCTCTCACTTGTTAGGCAGATCTTTCCAAGTTCATCACCTGATTATTAAGTGTTCTGGAAGTGCCTTTCAAATGCAATGGTTTCCCTTTAAGTAGAAAACACGCAATTTGATGAACGTGTTGAGGTGCAGTAATCCTTGCCTTAGATTCATGGTGGTCAATTGCTTTTGGAATGTGCACAGATTCACCTGTGAAGGAAAAACCATATCATCGTGAATGCATTTCATAGTTTGTTTTGATATTGTATACTTTTTTAAAAAATTGTATTTCTTTGAAGAGCATTACATGTAAATTCCAAATAGAAAAGCTTTCAAGTCAAGTACACATGCTTCTGACTTCTGAGTAGAGAGATCAGACGGATGATAATTTTTCTTTCAGAGGGAGGAAGGAAAAGGGAGGAGTAATTAAAGTAACAAAAATGAAGTCCTGTAATCATAACCTTAAAAGAATAAATCAATAAAACACAAACACAAGTAATGAGAGTATAAATTAGCATGTAAGTCAACCAGGGCTGACAGGAGTGAAAACGTTAAGCCTTTCATGAAACAACCCCCAGGATGGGATATGGAGGAGCATTGGAGGGGTGATTAGCAGTACTGGACACCAAAGCACAAGTGGTCATGCCTGACTCTCATGACAGAAAGGAAGGAATCATGCCCAACTCACGGTGTTGCGTTCCCGTAGCTGGTCCCTCCAAATTGACAGCACTTCCTTAGATCCTTCCCTTAACATTTTTTCCCATCACTGAGCTTTATTCATTCTCATGTGCTTTGGAAAGAAGTTATGCTTCCACCAGCAGGGGAGTTGATGTGCCAGGAGCTGGAAGTGCTCTCAGTGGACCCTGCACCGCAGGGTCCTGCTCCACCTCTCCCTGGCCCTCTGTGAGCTGGGCAGGGTGATCTGCACCCCGAAATGAGCCGTGGAAAGCTTGGAGCACTGCTTAGAGCTGCACTACTCCCAGTTCCTGCAAGCGCACAATGTTAGGAGGCTACTAAGCTGATGCTTCAGCTTTGCCCTCCTCTTTCCTACATCAGACAAACTGTACTCAACTATGGAAGGATAAATCTCTCTGCTCCTTCCCTTTCCCACCACTTTTCATTTGCTCCCATAATTTTCTGGTATATTAACTCCAAGCTTAATCATTTTATATTGCTTGTCTGTTTTTTTTTATTATTTTTACTATGAAAATTACATTTTTATTTCTACCTGCTCAGCACTGATGTATTTCACTCTTTTCCCTTCTGCTTCCCTTAGCTTGGTCACTGTGTAAGTACCCTCCATGCTTTACTTTAATTGTTAATTCAGTAAGCAGTTTTGTTTGCCCTTCCCATATTGGTGCCTCATAGCTTTGAACCCGCTTGGCATTTTTAATTGTTGAAGGGTTGGTCTTCATTTTCTGAATAAGAGCTTGTATTTGCAGTCTCAGAAGTATGTCATGTAGGAGATGTTGCAGAGGTGGGGATTTTTCAGTATCACAGTCCACGTTGATGAATAGCCCTCTCTGCTATTACATATATATTATTTTAATACAGTCACAATAAATTTGATCCTAAAAGTCAAGTTGTTATCATCACTCCCAGATTAAACAGGTATCACCATTTCTGCACATGAAATGTTTGTGTATTTAAGATTTTGAATACAGAGTTATCATCACAAGATTGAAAGCTGGTCCTGAAAATTGTCCACTTCCACCCTCAAAGTATATATAGCATAAGCATTTGGATTCTATTGTGAGTATAATTTTAGTGTATAGAACTTTTACCATACCAACAACCAACCCGAGACCGTATATAATCTGCCAGTTCCATAGATTCTGCAGTAATAGATGTGACACTCTGTGTTAAATACTTGTCTTGTGACACGCTGAGGGAGCAGCACAGAGCAAAACTGAATGATTTTGGCATTTGTACAGCAAATACTACAAATGCTTTTACAGAAATAAAGTTGAGTTAAAATTGCACCACTTCGGGCCCAGATAAAGACTTTAATCTGACCACTTCTTGAGAGGATAGGGTGAAGGATAGGTAGGCTTTGTTTTATGCAGGAGAGGAAAGGTGCCTTACATTCTGTATCTCTTACGCTTCCAGATGTGACTTACGTTTTTGATGTTGTCTTTGACCACCACTGTTCTTTAAATGCTCAGGCCAAGTTGTTGAGCTGCTTGTTAACCAATCACATATCTCAAACTTTCTAAAAAGTGCCAAATCAAGTCTTTATTGAAAAATATTTCTGAAGGCATTTGTGGTTCCTTAATTATAGCATAGACCATAGACCATTCATAGAAACATCAGCAGGTTCATTCAGGGTATTTAGCCAAGTAAGTCGACTAAGTAAAATATTGCTAATTTTTTATGCACAGGAGGTGAAAAGGCTATTTCATGTTTGAAAAAGCTTTCCCTTTTTTTGAACCAGGGAAAGTGAAAACGGAAAATGCAAAAATAGAATTTTTGTAGAACTTTTCCCCCCTTTTACTTAAGTCTTTTTCTGGGGGATGTTTGTGAAGTGAAATGCACCTTACATAGTTTGCGTACCTGGAAGAAATAACAAAATGCTTTTGCTTCTTTGGAAAAAAATACGTTGTATTGTTTAATTCAGTAGCATTACTAAATAAGTGTGTAAGTTTTAATAAGTTTGATTCTTGATGTTTTCTCCAAGGCCATTTTATTGTTTTTTCATTAAATCCTGACATTTCTTTTATATTCGTTTAATATTTCAGGTTAATAATATCATAATTGATACTTTCCAGCTATGCATTTTTGTTACTGTTGCTGTTTTTCTCCTTTATGCCTATTTTTAAATTAAGAATAAGGTAAATTATGGATTTTTCTTGTTTATGGACTTTTACAACCATTTTACAATTGGATTATTTGAATTTTCTTTTCAGTGACAGGGAAACATAATTTCGTTGTTTTTTTGTTTTGTTTTGGCTTTAATTTATTTATTTGCTACTCGTCTTTGATCTGGGCACCTTAGCATTTTGCTAAGGGCTGAAAGTTGATGCTCACTATAAGCCTTGACTGTAGCGGAATCCAAGAGTGACAGCATACTTATAGGCTGGGCTGAGTTTGGTTTTTTTTTCCTCTCACTGGATGTTGGAAATGTCCTGGCCCTTTCACGTAGAGAACCTGCACCAGACTCCTGCAGTCACTGCCTGGCACAAGTGCTAACGGATTCACTGTGTCTGCACCATTTAAATCTTTCCCTGATTTAGCTCCTGAGAAGTAGTTTTAAGAGAAAGGACAGAGAGTCCCTTTTCTCCTTTATATGCAAATAGTGAGAGGGGAGGATGAGAACAGTAAGAATGTGTGCATAGGCTGTCGTGTTGATGTGTGTAACTGCTGCTGCTGGTAGTGCCTTCTATTCAAAAAGATCCTACCACTGTTTTTTGTGTGATCTTGAAACCATAACTAGTTTGCAAAAATGGATGATGTTTTGTCTCTAGTTAAGATCGGGAGGTGCACAAGTCTTGGAAGGATGCATAGCAGAAATACACAATATCACCAGCCTAGATATTTCAGACAATGGTAAGTACACAGAACAGGAATGGAGGGTCGTGCAAGTCCAGAATCTGAGAAACACTTTTTCTTTCAGCTCACAGTGTAATCAAGGATGGTCACTCTCGCTTTATGTTTATTGGCCATATTGGTTATGGGAATGTCTCAGACCAAGAACTCTTCCTGCTATAAAGCATATAAGAAATGTTTATAGACTAACTGTACCCTAAGAAGTTTATGTTGTTTGAGATAAATGTAACACAGCAGAATAAATTGATGGTAGCAAGCATCATATTAGATCTAGCAGAAAGTAGGTTAAGGTACAAGGGGATGAGAAGCTAAATGACAAATAAAAGTGTAGTGAAAGAAGAAAGGGAAAGGCTAAATACAGAATAAAGCTGAGGTTGTGATAGTGAAGAAGGAAGAGAGGGAAATTTGGAGCAAACAGTTAACCAGCTTCAGGTCAGGGAAGGCCTGTTTGAGTCTTTGGAAAAGTCTTGGACTGTTCCTGTTTTGGAGGCTCTGTTCATCCTGTCTGGGAATACCAGCTGGTGTTTCATCTTGCAAATTCAAATTGTGGATGTATGGAATGTAAGAATTCACCTGCTGTGTTTGCCCCTCTGACAGGCAAATGCAGAAGGATTTCAGAAAGAGATTCCCAGTACAGTTGAATGCCCAAGAAAGTTGGGATGTATTGGCAAGTGGAAAGCTTTGGGAGCTCCTGACTCAGCCCAATTACGTAAACAGATTGATTGTTATAAATAAAGATAGATATTTGACATCTAAATTATCCTGGGGATCTGGATCCTAAGTCATTGTAATCTAACTAGTGGACTCTTTGGGAATATAATACTACAGCAAGTTACTTTTCTTACTCAGGAGTAGAATAAAATTTGGCTTGTTTTTCAGGTCATTTTATTTGTAGCCTGTTAGCCTTTTTGCATTTGAAGGCTTTGAGACCATGTTGGTACACAGCTCTACTAAGACTAAATAGCAATTAGCGTGGTCTCAAAATTCTCAAAGGAACTTTAAACTCTGCCTGACACTGCGAGGAACTACCCTTGGGTAGTTGGACTACAGATACAGGACGACGTTTCTTTTCTGTGTTTCTGATGGCTTATTAGGATGGAGATTTAAAGAGCTCATTTTAGAGAAAGCATTTATTCTTTAGAATATTCTTTATTCTATAGAAAAACAGGCAAAAAAAAGAGAAGAAGATTTAAAAATAGAAGAATGGAAACTTTTTTTGAGCTCTTGGAAATTAGTAAACTGATATACTTACTTGAATAGATTGGACCCTGTCTGGGTCCTTTGTGAAAATGTGTTTTAATTCTTAATCTAATCTGATTCTTTACAGGCCTAGAATCTGACCTCTCAACCCTTGTAGTCTGGCTTAGTAAAAACCGATCGATAAGACACTTGGCATTAGGCAAAAACTTTAACAACATGAAATCCAAGTAAGGCTTTTCTTTCTTTTAAATAACAAGAGAATGGATGAGGAGAAGCTGCTTATTTCATCGTCTTCCTAACTTTTCTTCCCTCAGAAATCTCACTCCAGTACTTGATAATTTAGTTCAGATGATTCAAGACGAGGATTCAGTGAGTATCTTTCTGCCTACTATCATCATGTGTATTTGTACCCTCACAGTCTATTTCTGGTAATTTTCTTCACTGTGTTAATTTCCTGTATAAGATTTGATCATGATCCTGCACAGGTACATCCAGCTTTTGTGGTTTACTATTTTTCAAATAGTAATTTGGATTATGTGTAGCATGTAGGTAAATGTTTCTTAGGGTAGTCTTAGGATCTGTGCTTGTTGAAAAATACTGATTCTAAATAGCTGGATAAAATAGCAACCTAGTTGCTTTGGGCCTAAACTACGCAGCCCTGAAGGCACAAGTGTTCAAAACTTCTGTGTCCTGACAGGAGATTACAATGGTAGTGTTCTCTGCGTGGGGATACTCCTTCAATAAGAGATTTTTTATTTTTCATTTTTTTTAATTAATAGAATGCACTATTTCCTGATAGCCGTTCTTGGGTATTAGCATTGGTTTTTTGCTTGACAAAATGCAAAGTCACTGCAGTGATCACGCAGAACTCATTTCTCCTTCAAAAGATGCAGATAAACTGTTCACTATGCTGTTCTTTACTTCTCCTAGTACATCAATCACAGGAGCAATTTCATAAAACCCTTTCAGAGTCCCTAGCTGGAATCCGTGCCCACTTCCTTCATTTCTACCCTCTCTCCTGATTCTGAAAGACTTCTGTGGTTGGGTTTGTGTTCTTGCCTTATTTGGCATCCTCATTTTGTCTATACGGGAATCTCAAGATGCTCTGTTACTCTCATGCTTGTCAATCTTTATTCGTCTAGTCTTAATCCGTTCTTTCTCCTTCATTCCCTGTACAAGGAAACTCGTCTTTCCTCATTCTCCAGAAATAGCAGACTGTAGACTTCGGTTGTTTAAACACCTGCTATTCCTGTTGTCTTTATTGTCTCACCCGCAAGTTCATGGTCTCCACACTGACTGCTTTCTTATTTTCTCCTCCCATCTGTGTCTGTCCCATCACCCTGCAATTCAGTGGTGTAGTTTTTACTGGGGTTTCCAATGTCTCCTCCTATACAAGGTCCTTAGACCCATATTCTGTGTTCATCTTTTCTTACTGCTTAGTTGTATTTGAAGTGATTTGTTAAACTAGTGTGTCCTCTTAACTGGGATTAGTGGAACTGTTGTTTTTTTCTCAATTCTTTGCCCACATCCTCACCTTATTCTTTGAAACATGGGATGTCAGTGTGACACAGTGAAGTGCTGCATATGGATACCAAGGTGATTCTAATTGAGTTAGCACCTGTGATGAAAGCAGTAAGTCCTTGTTTGCTCGTCAGATGGAGCATTGCGCTAAGAAGGGGATTGGTAAATCTCTGTATTACTACTTGTACCAAACTAGCCTTTTCTTTTTCTGGTGTGTGACCACCTCCTCCTACTCTGTCTCTAAAGGGAATGGTGCAGGGTTGTCTTCCCCTTCTTTCCTTTTCCTGATGATACTGTACTGAGGGGTGGTATAATTTCATTAGATAGCACCTGCTTCTTCTGTTTGGACATTTGTCTCTGTCCTGCCCTGTATCTCATGCTTAATCTTTCACAGCTATCCTGAATACTGTTATGTCAAGCCAGATTAATTGTGAGCAAACGTAATTTAATATGTTTTTTCCCCAATTTCCTTCATCCCTTTGCTCTGTTGCAGGTGAATATTTCTTCCTGCTCTGGCCATATCCTAAAACACCTCTTCAGCACACTCTGTCCATCCTTTCAGTATCCAAACCATCTTCTCAAACGTGCCTGTGGGGTTTTTTTTCTATTTATATGACTATCCTGTTCATATTATCTGTTTGCAGGGAGAAAAATTCCACCTTTGACCTTATTGTCTCTATTAAGTGCTACAGCCTTCTGTTTATCTTTACTGGCTTCTGTTTTTGAAGCTTCCAGGTGCAGAAAATGTAGCTGCTAAATTTTGGATATATCATTCTCACAGATCTCCCTCCCGTGCATCATCAGCTTCAACTTCTCATGCGCATTTTCTTTTCAGCCCCTAGGCAATGTCAGCCATCATTCCACTTTCTGCCTTTGCCACAATCCAGTAGTCAGATGTGTTCCTGTAATTCTTACTCACCGTGTCTTTCCTGAGCTAACCTACAGAACACACTCTGTAGTCTCATCCTGTTTTCAAACAGTGTTACAATGAAATAATCCGCCAAAAAGTTATTTTATTTAGGTACTTAAAATAACTGTCTCTCCTTCATGTCATGCATTAACCTTTGGGATACAGCATGTGATCCTGTCGGTGTTAACCTGTCTCTTCTCTCCCCGTGTTCTTTTCTCTTATTAATCCTCTTCAGTGAAGGAATCTTGTTTGTTTCTGTTTCATCAGGTGCTAAAATCAATTTGAAGCATCTCCTAGCAGCTGAAGACTTGAGGACGTAGACTTTGTAGCACCATGGGAAAAGCATTTGTTGCAGACAGCTGGGTGGTCCTTACTCTACCTTGAGATAGTACAATGCTTAGAAAATTATTTTAAGCTTCTAGTTATTTTGGTTTGGTTTTGAATCCTAAACGGGTCGGTCCTTGTTCTGCCATTACTATGCATTTACTGACACAGGACGTTAAAAATAAGGTTGGAATTGGAGAGCCCAGGGCGAACTGCTTGATCAGTATTGCCTGCAGGCTGGTGCAGTTTGGGGACTGTCCATTATCTGCATGGAAAGCTGAAGCAGGAGGCTTTAATCTAAAAAAGTCATCTGCCAAATGCTTCTTCATGTATTTATGCACACTTTAACTAGATCTGTTGCTGTGTTAATATGAGCCATGAGTAAAATGATTTAAACAATCGATAGCTTGGGTTTATGACTGTAAAAATACAGCTAGATGTAAATGTAATTGTACACAATTTAAAAGCAGTAGTAGTAACCTAAACATCAAAATTTCCAGGTGTTTAATATAAACAAGAATGTAATATTTAGATTTGTTTTTTTGTTTTGTTTTTTTCTCTTTTTAAGTAGATGCTGTACTGTGCAGGCTATAATAATGTATCATTATTACTATTGCAGGAAGTGTCTGAAGGTGTATGCTTGCTATGCCGTTTCTTTTCTTCTTGCACAAGTAGATGTTACACTGCAGGTGCAGTGTACCATTACTCAGAGTGGTAGTCAGTCCTGCATATGTGCAGAGAATTACTACAGCACTGAATATCTTTAGTCCTTAGTTCAGCATTTGTTGCAGAATTGGCCTTTCGAGGGTTTTTACAGCATTTTTGTTCGTAGAAGAACCAATTCAGCTTGATTTAATTCTTAAATGTTTTCCAGCAGGTGTATGACAAAATCAGTGAATACAATCCTACAATTTCTAATTCTATTCTTTACTTGAAGAATTCCTCTTCCTCAATAAGATGGTGTTAACACATGTTTACTGTATTGGCAAAGTATCTGTTTTCTGCAGCAGGGACACTGAAGTGCTTGTCAGACTTCTGTTTTCTCAATATCCAGCTAAAACCATTAAGTTGTTAAAAGAAGTAAGTGTTTGTAGACTACGTAGAGTATTGCCCTGTTTGTGGGGGTATGGTTTTGGTGGGATTTTTTTTGTTCGTTGTTGTTTGATTGGGTTTTTTAATATAATGGTCAGATAATTTCATGAATATTTAGCAGCCTGTACGTTTAATCTTACAGATTTACATTCTGATTGTAGTTTTCATTCAGGGCACCAAGTGAGTCCAGAGGTTTTTGCTTCTTGCTCATTGAGTAAATGCAAAGGGTAGCTGTACAAGAAACTAGCAGTTCACCTGCTTCAAAGACACTGCTAATACAGCAGGTGCTTTACTGCGCTATATGCATGTTTCTTATGTCGTACTAATGATGGATAGGTGCCTGTCCTTGCAGAACATAGTGCAGAAGCGTTTTCAGTCATATACTGTTTTGTCAAGAGTATTGGAATGCAAAAGGTGAGAAATCCTTTCCTGGGAGGGTATTTGAGGTTTAGAAAAATTGGTATGCGGGAGGGAGCACTTCCAGCTAAGTTACTTGAACGACCCTTTCTAAAGGGACACATGAGAAACAAGACATTTCACTTTCACAAGCTTATTGGCAATTTCTGCCCGAGTGCTGCGCGATGCTGCTCTTCTGTGAATCTGTCGCAGGAAGTCATCTCAGACTTGTGCCAAGAGCTCTAAATGCCATTCTAATGCAATGCAAATATTCTTTAAGGTACATAATGTAATAAAATGAGGAAACACAGATTAAGGGCATTAACATAGTAATTTAATAACTTCAATATAAAATAAAACCAGCATGTTGCTTGTGTTACTGTTAGACTTTTTAATTATAAACCTGCTGTGCCTCCAAATTTTTATGCATTTCCTCTTTTATAAGTGCATTTCTTACTGTTGCAAGCTTTTTGGATATCATTGTAGTCCAGTGGTGTTTGGAGGCTAGGGTCCCAATATATGGCAGGTACCTTTCAAGCATCTTGGACCCTGGAAGGTGTACACAGTTCACTTGGTTTATTTATATTAATCTAAGCTTTAGGCATCTAATGTAGGTGCCATGGTTCATCCTTATGAGATGTTGATTTTCCCATAATGGCAATTTGGAGATTTTAGGATCCTAGAATTCATCCTCCAATACGTGTCTAAGTGGGTGTATAATGACACTCTGTATGAACTAACACTTGAGCAAGGGAAATGTTTTGTGGAGTACTTGAGCATCAAGAAAGGCAAATTACAATATTGGCACCTGAAATACCTCTGCAAGGCATGGTGATGGATAGACTGTTGTTCTTGCTCCTGCTGTGGAGTGTTGGGACACTGAGAGTGGAGGGAATGCAGGCATTTTTAAAAGAAGTTTTCTTAAGGTTTAGAGTGAGACTTGCAGGAGCCCTATAAAGTAGTTTCAGCTTAACATAGTATATATTTTAAAAAAAAAGTTACATAAAGATATTGCAATCACAGGTGTCAGAACACCACTGTGAATAATATCCCTTGGCTTACTCATTTTAACAGATACTCTTCTTACTGTTTTTAATTTCAGACCTGCTATACTTTTCTGTCTCTTTTCTCCCAAATGTCCATGGTCTTAGTAGAAGGAACAGATACACAGAATCACTTCTAACTTGGAAGTAATGATAATAAAACAGTTTAAAGGAATTGTTTTTGTTTTAAAAATGTCTCAGATCCTAATTTGCCCTTGGATAAAGCTCTCAGTCTGAGGGAGAGAAGGGGAGTACTAGATATTTTTACTTCCCACTGACAGGGAAGCATGCTGGTTAAGCAAAACCCACTGAGCAGCAGAGGTTGTCTTGCAAAGTTGGTTGTTGCTCTTTTGCCTCTTTTCAGGTTCCCGCTGTATTCTGTACTTAATAGGACACAGGAAACTGGAGGCACTGTCACTTAAAAATGTTTTTTTTCAGGGTGTTGCAACTTTATCTGTGTGTGTATGTGTTTGACACCTGTGCTGTAAGTTGTTGGCTCCCAATTTATCGTGTGATCTGCAGCAAACACAGAAGTAACTCTTTGATGATGCTTGCCACTGTCTCCAAGAGTTTGGGGAATCTTTAACTTCTTTTGGTTGATGTTTGAAGAATGAGTGCATTTTCAGTTGCTGTTATCAGTGCCCTTTCTGTGCTCCACAGCCTCTGCAGTCATTGTCCCTCGCAGATTCCAAGCTGAAGACTGAGGTCACCATCATTATTAATGCCTTGGGCAGCAATACTTCTCTTACAAAAGTGGATATTAGTGGAAATGCCATGGGAGATATGGGAGCAAAGATGCTGGCAAAAGCCCTACAGATAAACACCAAACTCAGGTAAAGGAAACATATTTGCAGTAAGAGATAGAAAGGCTTAATAATACTGAAGTTGTTGGTTTATTCTCAAGCTGTTTCTTTTCAGAACCCTTCTAGGTACAACCACTTCATAGTGTATCCATTTGGAAAGATTCTCATCCTCTTTCTTTAAAAAAAAAAAATATAAAAAAAAACAAACAAGAGAAGCAAATTGTCTCTGCAAAAACTTTTCCATAACTGAAACTGGAGAAAATTACATTTTCTAAATTTAAACAGAAAGGCCTCTTGTTGGAACGAGAGAGCTCTAAATTTCCTAGAATCATGGAAAAAAAAATTACCTTGTTACAGAACTCTGGATGTCATCTAATCCAATGTCCTTCTCAAAGCAGGGCCAACTTTAAAGCTATCAGAGGTTGCTCAGGCAGGCTTGTCCAGGCAGGTTTTGAAGATTTGGGATTCCACAGTGTCTCTGTGCACCCTGTTCTAGTGCTTAGCCACTCTTTTCTGTTTTGCTCTCTCTTTTCTACTGAAGGCCTTCCTAGTTGGAAACTAAAGTAAATTATTCTTTGTCTTCTGGAGTAATCAGTTTGTAGGAGAACTAAGAGCATGTGGAACTCAGAATGGGTAGCAGCATGGACCATCCCTCCTTCCCCTCTCCCCTGCCTACAGTGCTGATGAACCTTGGCATGTCTTCTCTGCAACTTCATCCGCCCGACAGCTTTTCTGCTTCTTAGCACGTCTGGCACTGATGACTTGAGAGTATCACTCTTTTTCTATCCAGCATGTGATTAGAAAACAGTAAAACCTTCAATCAACATGAATCTGGATGGGGACCTCTAAATATGTCACCGTCATCAGGAAAGCTAATCCACACTCCTCCTCTTGTCAGACTGTCCACATGAACCTTCCTCAGTGTATTGTCTATGTGAAGAGACCACTTTGTGTTTGGTCTCCAGGCATTTGTTCCCTGGGGGATAAGAAATTCCCCAGAACAGTCCTGGCTATTTTGTTTAGAAGCAGGGATCCTGGTCTTTGCGTTGCTATGCCCAAACGGAATATTGAAAATGTCAGGAAAACACTGGAGAGGTGGCTTTGGTTTATGGATTGTATTAACCTGAAATGACCACAGTACCTGAAGAAATAAAGCCGTGATGGCTTTTGGGCTGGCAGACTGAAATGTTCCACAGTACACTGAATGTCACAGTTGACAGAATGTCACCACAGTCTGTGATGTGATTACAAACTGAATAATGCAATGGTAACTGGCTCTGCCTAAAATGTTATAAAATCACATCCGGGTAGAAACATAAACACACTTTCCAATGACAAAAATATCCAAGATTTGACCTTAGGCATATCTGGGGATCTTTGCAGAGTGGGTGGAGAATCTCTCTTCCCCTCTTCCTTACCTCCATCTTTCCATCTAAGAAACAAAGGGACAATTCTGCAACAGCAGAATGGCGTCAAAACCCGTGAAGCCCTTCTATCTATCTTTTTTTTTTTCTTTAACAGCAGAAATCTTTGTTTGGTTTTGTGTCTTAAAAGAACAGCTATAACTAGTGCTCTTGCACAAGCAAGATTTATCCGCTTGACTGTCTCTTCTGACTACTAATGAGATCTTTGAACACGTGTTCGCAAATTGCCAAGCAGTCTGCTTGAGTAGTCTAAATTGGGGGAGGAGGGGGAAGGCTTGATCGCTCTTATCACTATTGTGTATTCAAAAGAGCTGCAATTTGTGCACCTAACCTAATGGCTTATACCGGCAGCTAGTTATGCTGCATGTGGAATCATAGGAACTGTGTGATGAGCTAGTATAGGATTGAATACACATTAGCCTGCAAATTTTGACCACCAATTTTTTAAATACCTTTTTCTATAACTGTAGCCATATAGCCTATGTAGAACAGAGATTGATCACGTACTGCAATTTTCTTGTTTTTCAGTGTGGGCTTGCAAAGCAGACATTTGAACTTTATTTTTTGATGCTGTCCCTGGAAAAAGCTGGAATTTTATCTCTAAATCTTTCTATAAACTGTATTTTAGAAAAGTTATGTTTTTATGGTAATGATGGAAAATATAGTACAGAGTCCCCTTTAAAGAAAGGGAAACTGAATTTTTTAGTATCTTTGTCCCTAACTTTAGTATATAATAATTTATCATATAACTAAAGACAGTTTTTAAAATCTTGCCTTCCACTATACAATTTTGAACATACAGCGCTGTGTTATTTTAATATGCAGAGTTTCAGTATAGATTTATTTGGTGGTTCTTCTTTAACTTCTTTTTTTCTTTCTTCTCCCTCCCATCTCTCAGAACTGTAATATGGGACAAGAATAACATCACTGCGCAGGGCTTCCAGGACATAGCTGTGGCACTGGAAAAGTAAGTTCTCAAGCAACTGGAGGACTGATGAATAGGCCAAGGACTTACATCCTGAATGATCTGAGCAGCTGCAGTTCTCGCCGCAGTCAATATGATCTGAAGATGCTGAGTGCTCTCAATTTTAAGCATCAGGGTGTTTAATCTAAAGGAAAATTTATGAGTTCCCATCCTTCAAAAGGATGAGAAAAGGCTCTGTGGCTCTTTCATCCATGCTCTGCTATCAGCATTAAGGCCATTGAGTTCTTCTGTTAGCATTAAAATTCTGAATTTGAGAATATTTTCCCTTTTTTTCATTCTCTTGTGTTGATAGCATGCAGAAATTCTATTCTAGTCAGTGAATGAAGCTGTGTATAATAACAGAAAATTACTGAAGCATGCCTTTGTAGTCTGACTTTTTTTTCTTTCCCCCACCAAGTTGAAACCAATAGTGATGATCTCAGGAACTGCAGTTTATTTCAATCACTATGGTCTGGGTCATTTTGCTTCCCTGAGCTTACTCACAGTTACAGCCCTTACCAGTGATAGATGCTAAATGACTTTCATCTCTCTCCATCTCAGTCACATTTCTTTATATGTTATTATTACTTTTCTTAAGAGGGAAAAATTACAGATTTAAATTAAGAAGCAGTTGCTGTTGTTTCACATCATTAAATCCCTCAGACAGGAACAAAGCCTCTCTTTAGAAGGTGAAGGTAACATACAATTGCTAGTTTCTAGACAAGATGTCTTGCAAAACTGTATAACTACTTAGGGGGGCATCTTAAACCTTGGAGGGGTCATGAGGCTAGAGCTTATAAAGTTACTTGTTTTATGAAACTGTTGTAGTTTATATGCTTGGATTCAAAATGAATTCAGTTGCACTGATGGGGGAAATTATATAAATGATGTATAATTAAGCAAATCATCTTGGAGTGATTCCACTGATAGCAGTGAATAATAATTTGCAAAGGTTATTTGTCAACTTGCAGACATTTCTCTTTTAGAGAGTAATAGCATGTACATTTATGGGAAAGTCTGGTAGAGAAGAAAATAAGCTTGTTTTCTGGTTAGCATCAACTTTACTTTTCTGTTCTGAAGTGCTTGGATAAGTAAATAGAAAGGAGGGGAAAATCCTAAGGCAAAGGCAAATCAACTTAAGCGGAAAAAAAAGAAACGCTACAGATAATTGTGTGACATTGCACTTTGTTGAGGTGACATCTCATTTAATTAGCTTGGAAGCTGAAGTCATTTTATGTCTCCCCTAACATTTTAAAATTGTTAAAGCCATTGATAATATCACAAAATAAGCCACAAGCAACAAAGGCTTAAACTTGCAGGAGAGGGACTGTCAATACTGGCTGAAAACAATTAGCCTTCAAACAATGCATCTCGAAGACATATTGAGAACATCCTCCACCATATGTTTCCTAAAAATACATGAAGCCGTCAATATTCTGTAGGAAAGAATTGTTGCTCAAAATGGAATGAAATATACTGAAGATGCTTGGGGGTACGTGTGTTGCGTGTGTTGTTTGGATTTCGTTCTTGAGAAAAATAGTCATATACTAAACCACAAAAAAGAAGAAAGCTAGACTTTTGTAGT
This sequence comes from Dromas ardeola, assembly GCA_013398915.1. Classification (NCBI taxonomy): domain Eukaryota; kingdom Metazoa; phylum Chordata; class Aves; order Charadriiformes; family Dromadidae; genus Dromas; species Dromas ardeola. The sequence continues at coordinate 439,934 of VYZM01005197.1, forward strand.
ATGATAAGGAGGCTAAGGAGAATTGGGAGGGATTGTAACAGACTTTAAAACAGTCTGAAATAATCTGAAGATTTTTTTTTTCCCCTCCTCCCAGCTTTTCTTCATCTGTTTATAGTTGTGTGAAAATGTTGTTCCTGCAAGGGAATTCCAGAAGCATGGCTGTTGGTGGAGTTGCCCCAGGGGTGTCCCAGCCAGCTGATGTGAGATGCTGAGCGGATCTTCTGTAGAGTCTGGTACAGGTGTCAGTTCAGGAGAGCATTTGAGAACACTGGGCATCCTGTTCAGCCTGGCCATTAAACAAGGAATTGTATCTCTGTAATTTTAGTATGAAAATAAGCGTGTGCTTGTGTGCTTTGCCACCTAGAGCCCACTCTGTCATGGAAATGTACAGCATTGCCCCATATTAATTTCTAAAAGATATTTTTTCTGTATGGACTGACTGAAGAAATAGCTCAAGTTCTAAAATCTGATGTGAAATGCCGGGATTTGTTAGAGGGCTACAAATTCTTCCCTTAGCAGTGATATGAAATTCGCATGCCCAAGCCGGCAAAACAGATGATCTTATTCCCGTTTTTAAAAAAACAGGCAGTAAAATCATCACTTTGCAGCAGAGAGTGTATGTCATGAATGGAACAGAAGATACTACAAGGTAAATAACATGTGATGAAGTGTAGGTCCATACTGTTGTCACACATGCTGTATGTAGAGGGAGAGACGAGGTTTTTGTGACACACTTTCCAGTCTCTGAGCACCTGTCTGAAATTTAACATCCTTTAAATATAGGTATTTTTCTGAGAGTATTAATGTTTTATGAAATGACTGGATTATTGAGTTGGTAGAGAAATGTACTGTCTTACAAAAGACAAGTGGACTGTTAGTAAAAAGAAGAATGGACGAATATTTTAGACTTCAAAGGAAACAGAGAAAAATGAAGTGTGAAGATAAATATTGCTCTCATGATCAAAGTGGAAAAGCAAGCTTTAAATTCTGGATTTTTTGCCCCTAAGAGCTGGTTAATTCTTAGATGAAAATAAAGTAGCATTCCAGTACAGTGCTGTCTGTCTGGAAGGAAACCAAGTACAGAGCCTTCCTTAGGGTAGTGGTCTTCAAAAGTTCTGCCTCTGTGACTGTATGTCCATGAAATCTCCTTGCCTTCCATTTCCCCCGCCTTCCTCTGTGTGTGTGAGGGAAGGTGCACTAAGCCTTTGACTAAATTGAATTTAGCATATAATTACTAGCATGAGAGCTGGCAATTATAGATTTCAATGAATGGGATGTATTAAATGTCAAACAGCTGCAGAGATCCTTGGAAAGCTACCTTTGTTTCTTTTTAACTAAATAAATACCCCACCTGCAAGGTAGCAGTCAGGCAATCAGCAAGTTCTGTAATTATCATGCCTTTGAACTCGGTATCTTTGACATTTAAAAATTTTCCCCATGCTGGTGGGCAGCCAGTTATTTGCTGTTGAGTATTACATGAGGACACATAACAGGGTCTATATAGTTTGCACAGTTCTTTTGAAGGACAAGACAACTAGAAAGAAACGTTAAATTTTCTGGCTGTGATGCAGTAGGCAGTTGGACACTGTGGAAGGACAGGGACCTTGCTGACTCCACGCGAGTAACTAACTGCCTGCCACTGACAGCTATACATCACCACGTTTCCGTTGGGGAAGAAATATAGAAGTCTTACATTATCATTTAAGGTAAAAGTGTTGTGTAGTATCAATGAGGAATGAGTGTGTTTGGCAGTTCGAAAGACCTCTGTCCTTCAGAGAGTGGTGTTTCATGTGCCTAAGCAACTGGTGGGAGAGGAAGTGAAAGAACTTTGGAGGTTCACAGTAGGTAAGGTGTCTGCTGTTGGAGTTAGTGCGTTTAGTGAGGGATGGGTCCATTCAGGTCAATGGAGTTGACTCAGTTGAAATTGTCAACTTTAACGTGCTCAAAAATAGAGGGTTCTGACCATATTTATGTAGTTCTGGATGGAACAGGAACAGACGGGCAGTGGGATGTTTGCAGACAGCTCAAAGAGGAGGAAGAGATGTTTTCATGAAATTAAGGCTAATTGAAAATAGGAAGAATAATTTCCTTTCCAGGTTTTAAGAACTTGCTCGTTTTGTTTTCATTTATTCAAATATGAAGGTGTGTGGACATGACACTGCATGTGGCATTTTAGGTTTAACTGTGTCGTGCTAGCCAATTTATGTTCTCAGAGTTTAGATACAATTTTGACTCAAGACCAAAACCCTATCTTTATTCTCATATCACAGCAGGTGGACAAATATACAGAAATATTTTGCAAACAAATAAGTACAATGCAGGGAGCAATTGTTTGCATAAAGCAATGTGGAGATGCTATGCTTGTTTTGTCAGCTTTTATTAAAAATTCAGCAAGTGTCTTCAAATTGTTGTAAACACAAGAAGTTATTAAATAGTAAATTTTCAAAACTTAGTCTCTTATTCAGTATCACTCTGTTACTGAATATTTCCATTTAGACTTAGATCTGATGGAATTGCCAGCAGGCACTGACACTCCCTGTTCTGTTTTGATACAGGAAAAAGTAATCCAACCTTGTGCACAAAGGTGCAGAGGACAGCTAGGCCTTTAATTGACAGCCACCGGGCACTGGCCACTTAACTGCATTTTTTTGCTTTTCAAAATCTCCACCTCTATCTAGCGGCAAAGAAGAATTAGCAGCAAAAAGGAGCCTGCATGCCTCCAGTTAGTCCACTTACAAATGTGAAAAATACGTTCTTAGTACCATCCAGAGACAAGCTAGATGCATCGTATTTCTCCCTTCTAGTTTATTCTTCATGAAAAGATACAGTAATTAGGTTAACTTTTACTATTAAAAAATCTTCCTTTTTTATTTTTCTTTAGGAATTATACTTTGAGATTCATGCCTATACCGATGAATGATGCTTCCCAAGCACTCAAAACAAACCCTGAGAAAACGGAAGAGGCCCTGCAAAAGGTATTGCATATACCACCAACGTACAGAAATAAAACCACTGAAAATAAAGTAATGATTTTAAGTGGCTGTCACTTCATGCTTGGTTGGGGAAGAATTCTAGGCTAGATTCATTGTTTGAGGACATATACGTGGTAATCAAGTGCTGCAAGAGCACGAAAGGCTTTTTATTCCAAAGAATGGTTGGAGTGAAGGGTGAAGGAATGCAACAGTGTAGTATCAAGAAGTCATAACTAAATAAGTGCAAGCTAGACCTTGTATTGCTGTATGTATAACTATGAAAGCGAGAGTTAAAAATGGCATGTTTGTTACATATGTGCTTGTGCGTATTTCCATATGCGTAGAATTATTGGTACGCGTTTTTTATTTTGGCATAAAAAGTGCAGTCAGCGCTGTACAAGACAAAGGATGCTCCTTAACTTGGGGGAGGATAAAAACATTTACTGCCTGTGGTTTGTATTGTACATATAAAATTCACACACTATGTTGCCCTAAATAAACAGCTGCAGCAACATGTTCTTTTGGATGAAGAGGTGTTGACAGTATCTGTAGCTGTTCCACTTGCATGAGTTACGAAATTCCCAGATGAGTTTTAATATAGTAAATCTTGCAAGCTCCAAATGAGCCTCCCGCTCAATCAGAAAGCATACAGTTCACATCTCTTTAATGAGTAGTTTTTCCTTCAGCCAGGGTAAGGTCGTAAAAAACCTTATAAATAGTTCTTACAGATAACTGATGAAAAAGCAAGTGTCTGTGATCCTTATTAGTAAAGAAATTTTCAGTAAAGTGATTCTCACAGGGAAAAGTGCTGGTAGTTAGCGCCTTTTTCTTTGATGCATGAAAATGATCTTAATTCTGCTTTAGAAAATCTGAATCATGGGAGATGGACATATTTCTTACATCTCATTTAGTATAATTATAGATAGGTTCATATGTAGACTGATAGATGCATCTCTGAAAAAAATATCATGAAGCTTCTGGCCATAGGGATTTAAAGTCTACGTATTAATTAAGCATTATGTACAATCGTAATTTTCTTTTATTCATTTCAAAGTTGCTAAAACTGGCCCTGAGTTTGTTTAATATGTGTGGTTCAGGCTTTCTTTACACAGCACGAGGAAGTTCTCTCCAAAAAAAGGTAACACTCTGGCGAGTGGTGCTGCAAATGCAGCTGATTCCACAGGTAGGAGCGCCTGCCCACACAGACAAAGCTCTCAGGCCCGTGTAGGGACACCTGAACTGACTGACTGACGTCTCAGGAGGGTCCATAAGCTTCAGCACACCACAGCTTGAGTACAGCGAGAGTGCTCCTGGCCGTGGTCCAGCACCAGATGGACGTAGCAGCCAACGTCCCGAGCCCTGCTATCTTTGCAGCACGCTTTACTTAGAGTGTGGGCAAACTGCATAAAGCCTGCATTGCTGTGGAGCATGGTCAGACTGCTCCAGTTCTTGCTGCTGATGCAGGTTTTGAGGTGCCCTGTTAGTCCTTATTAGTCTCTGCCTCACAACTTGCCGGCTGTTCTACCTATCCTTTTCCCCTCTCTTCCTTTCAGACCAGATCCAACACCTTTGATGAACCTTAAATAGTTTGCTAGTAGGTATTTTTGACTTGACTAAGTTAGATAGAGCCAGGTTAGGGGATTACTGTATGTGCCATTAAGCTGGCTGATGGTAGGTGTTTTCTGCTGGTGACAGTTGTGGTGGGCTGTGACCAGCAGCTGTGGGTGTCACTTGTCTTTGAAGAGCACTTATGTCCTGCTTAGCCTTAAGTGACTTTTGAACTGAGTATCCTGTATCAGTTAGGCACTTGTATGTATATTATCTTCTCTCCAGACCATATTGCTATTTAAATCTGCGTCTTTGCAGCGGGCCCAATGCATCTAAAAGAAATGAATCAGCTATCTTGTGTCATCATGGTCTCTACAACACTTTATGGATAGAGTCCCTTCAAATATTTCTCAAACCTGGATCTACTCCCTTGTCAGTGTAACTTACTAAATTTTTCAAAACAGAATCCTAATTCAGAAAACACTGGCAAAAGCAGTGTTTAATGACGTTTCACTAGTCCGTGAGCAAACGAGTATTTACCAATGTGATTATTAAGCATTGAGACACACAGAATAAGGTTTGCAGGTAACAAACAAATACTTGGGCAATTTTTCCGGTCAGTCCCCATTTCTGATACAACAGCAAAATTGAAAAGCAAATTACAATGTGAAGAGTCGAATCGGTTTCCTCATCTGGCTTTGTTTTTTAGATAGAAAACTACTTGCTTCGTAATCACGAGACCAGAAAATACCTACAGGAGCAAGCGTACCGGCTGCAGCAAGGCATTGTCACTAGTACCACTCAGCAGGTGAGAACTTGTTCCTTACTGGTACTTCTTGGTGTCTAAAATCTGCCTGGGGACAGAATTCTCTCTCATTCTGTCAGAGTAGCGTAAAGCAAGATGTGCCTTGTGGGGTACTTCGTTTCACAAGAAACAATAATTATCAGTGATGATATTTTTGGATGGAAAAAAAGCTTTTGTGAGGGGGTGGTCTTATGTATAGTAGTACTACGTAGAGAAAGACCTGAGCTATTTCTGAGTGAACTACTGTTGGAAACAGGAACAGTTTTGTGCTCAGGAGTCTGACTTTTCAGCCGGCTGTCATCAGTGTGGCTAGCATCATCATAAGGCTGTGCCAGTTCTGGGCTCTTGAGTCAGTTCGAGTCTCTTTGCCTAGCACTGAGCAACCATGTAAACATGCCCTTAGATACCACCAGAGCAAATAGCCTTAGAGAGTAAGTCATCATCTACCTTACACCTTTAGAACCGTGGGTATCATGAGAAGGTTTACTTAGAGGGAAGGACCGAAGGAAGGCAGAAGTCTTCCATGCTCTTTATAGTCTGGTCAGCTGAAAAGGCTTCCTGTCTAACACAGCCCAAAATATTGCTTGAAGCTGGGAAGCTTTTCTGTTTTGTCAACCACTACCAGGTTTCCTGAATGCCACGTGTTGTTCTGGCTTTTTTTTTTTTCCTTTCTCTTGGGAGGACTACAAGCATTTTCTTGCCAGTAGCCCTCAGGGGTGTTTTCAGCTCCAATACACTACTGAAGCCAGGTGGTGTAAGCAGAATAAAACTTGTTACAGTCTTTGTTTTAAATTTACTTCCATGTTTGTTTGCATAAGTTGTGTTACAATGCAAATGGTAGACTCCAGCAAACAGGAGAGAAATATCTGATTTGCTCTTCACCTGAGTCAATGAAATTCCTGTCTGTTCTCTGCATTATTTTTTTTGGTGAAACTTGATTCTAAGTGGCGTTTTTCTACCTGTGTTACTCAAATTTAATCGGACGGTAATAAACTAGAACCTGAAATTATACTCTAACCTCTCGACAGAGAAGTGGTACGTGGAGATGTACTGGCACTAAAAACTGCAAAAGCAGCATCACTTTATTTTATTTTAGTAATTTATCCATTCCAATGCCACTTTTTTTTCCCAAAGTTAATACATATGAATTAAGTGTAGATCTTTTTACAGCTTGGTGGTTTTAGTTGTGCTTTTCTCCAACAACCACACACACATCAGGTTTCAGTAAATGTAATTCATTGTTATTTTGAAAGTAGAGTAAAATTACTAATTTCTATATTAAATCGTGTCCAATAAGGATGGATTTTAAAAAACAATTTTAAAAGAGAGCTAGAAAAGATTCTCTAGTTAGTATGGTGGAATTGCATTATTATTCTCACAGTGTGGTTTTTTTTCAGTCCAGATGTCCCAATGAGACTTTCCACTGTCTAATAATTAATTAGCTTTTTGTACTTATACAACAAAAAACACCCAAAACCCTTTGAAGAGGAAGAGTCATGTGGAGCAGAGAAGGAGCATGCTGTGAAATTATTTCAGTTCTCGTTGCTAATGATATAAGATGCTAGAACTCGACTTTATATGATGATGACACATGCACTCAGATGTTGCTTCAAAATGTCAAATAGCCAGTTCTGATGAACACTATGTGGGCTGATAAAGACTTTTAACTATTATATCTCCCTGCCCCGTATAGCTTAATCAAAACTGACTATATGTCAGGCATTCTTATTGGTTTGTAAGGATACAGATATACCACCTGCCTCGTATTTGCAGCATGTTGAATGAATTGCATTGCAGATACAGATTAAGTTCAGTTTATCCCACTATGAAAGGTCTGATGGAAACTTCTGCTTTATAGTTCCCTTGCAACTAGGAATATTTACATTTTGAAAGAAAACCCCAGAAGCCTGTGCGATTGCATTTTCCTTAGACAGGAGAAATGTCTGTTGGTGTTTGTTGAATGGATAGTGACAGAGCTTTCTTTTACTGACTGAACTTCTTAACAATTCAGGGACCTTTGTAGCTAAGTGTTAGATATATTGACAATGTTTTCAGCATTAAATTTGCTCCAAAAAACGGACCAACATTTGAACTGGATAACTTGTTGGTTATCTGCAGTTATCCTGGAGGTAACTATGGGGGAAATATTCCAAAGCATTTGGGTTTTTTTAATGGTAAAGTTTTATTTTTTCCAACATTCAGGTGTGTCTTTATGAAATATAATGCTTTCCTTCAGCAGCACTGATATACTTCCAAGCTCTGATCATGCATTTCCAGATTGTTATATTGTCACTACAAATCTCATCAGGCTGCTATTGATTTGCTACCTGGACTGAATTCAGTTTCTGTTTGACCAACATTCTGATGTTTTATCTTTTCTGTTTATTTTGTCCAAGTAGATGATTGACAGAATATGTGTAAAAGTGCAAGATCATCTCAACTCTTTAAGAAACTGTGGTGTGGATGCTGTACAGGAAGATGTCAAATCTGCAGAACGGCTTATGCGGGATGCTAAGAACTCCAAAACAGTAAGCCTTTCCCAGCATACTGGTAATATGGAGAGCAGTTCAGTGTGTGCTTGCAGCTTTTCTCTTTTTGGGGAGCTAAAATAACAATGTGTCACAAAAGAGTATTTTCTTCAGATGATCAGCTGTAGGTAGTATTTAAAGTGATAAAATAATTCTAATTTATAAAGACTTTGATTTAGCAGAGAGATTTCCTCCTATTTTTCCAGATTTGAAGACAGGTAGTGACGAGCCTACTTTCCAAAGATATTCTTTCTGTCTTACAGCTCTTACCAAATCTGTATCACCTCGGTGGAGCTTCTTGGGCAGGAGCGAATGGTTCACTCTCCAATCCAATCCAAGAGACGCTTGAATCCATGGCTGGAGAAGTTACAAGGGTCGTGGATGAGCAACTTAAGGTCTGTGAACAGATGTGTGACCATCGCTTACATGCAGAAATAACGAAATCTGAGATCCTCTGTTGCTAAATGCAA